>CM047429.1:4077122-4346524 GCA_026168455.1 Theocolax elegans
TTAACATCCGCTTTTTTATTGCAAATCTTACAAATATCATATTACATTCATGTGGATCTCGATCGCTAGTCCTGACAGTCTTACAACATATTTTGCAAACTCTCACACTTTCACAAACCGAAAGATTTTTACCAAAAGAATCTACCTCTAAATGCTTCGATAAACAAGACGGACCGAAAAATTCTCTTCTACACCGAGTACATTTTATTTTAATTTCATTAACGTTACAAAGCGAAGCCTGCAAGCATCCTCGACATTTATGCGGACACTTGTGATTTTGTCTACATGTTAATTTTTGATTACAAGGTATGCAGTAATCTCTACTACCCGACGCACCGATTACATTTAAAATTGGCTGATAATGCCCACTACTTTTATAATACATTATACGAAGAGTATACCGTACAATATTACCGACGTTATAAACGTACTGCGTACCGTCGTATAGCGGCTTATCACCCCGAGCAAAGCCTCGAAATGCGTAGACAACAATTGCCACGTCAAACAGTGCATAATACTCTTGAAATAGTTTCAGCTCTTCGATACCACACCCCGTTACAGGTACAATAACTCGCGCAGCTCTAACTCATTTCTCGGCTTGCTCTTTCTGATATTTACCGGCACTATTGCGTATTTTTAACCATTTTTATGTAAAATACCGGAACGAATTTTACCGCGTATAGCGTGCACGTGCGCAGTAACCAAAGAGCGCGGTAAACACAAATCGTCAGTATTTATAATATTTAAAATTGATCTCTTGTACACGTGCTCTGTTGTAAGCTTAACTCGTCCACGACCTTCCGGTACAGAGACAACATTGACACTTATTTTCAACGTATCGTCAATTTCGAAACCGTCGTTACTTTGCGCTACACTAGCAAGCAAATCAAACAAGTCATTGGGCCGAAAATCGCGCATCAATCTAAACGAAATCCAGACAGGACCCTGACGAAACCATTCCGAATTGACAGACACACCTATATAATCCGTGAGACGTACATTTTCGCTTACACGGCCATAAAGTTCATAAACAGCCCTCTCCAACCAGCTGCATACATCTGCCCCCGCTGGTGGTTGGACTATAGTTGCAAGTAGTTCGTGTCCTCGTATCTGAAATCGTCGATAAAATCGCGTTGATTCTTCGCGAATGTCGATATATTGAGCAGTGGCTCCGCTTACACCTGCCCCACACTGATTATCTGACCTGTTGACTTTACAGGTAGTTATTTCGCTGTCTTTTTTCTTTTTTGTTAAACGTATGCAAAATGTAGACTTACAATCATCGGTATCTGACGACTCATCGACAGTGTCGGTACTGCTGGAATCCTCGGACTCCATAGGTAGCGAATGCACTGACGGTCGAGCAGGTGTCGCGTCTACACTCAATAGAAGAGCATCACCCTCGTCATCGGTCATCATTGCATCAAAAGCTGAAATTTCAGAATTTTTTATAAATCACACAAGTCAATTATGCTATTGTAAAATTTATTACGTACCGAGAATAGTGCGATACTGCAGCATAAGATCTTGCAGCTGACCAACATTGTGTTGACCACGTCGTGCAATACACGCACCAATGACACGTATTATTTCTTTTTTATTTTCAAAAATTCCACGATTGTATAAATATATTATTGTACGAGTACTACAATACGAAAGAATATACTTTAATCTACTGAACAATTCGTTGATTGTGCAGTATTTCAAATTTTTCTGCCACTTGTCAGTGCAAAATAGCTTGACTACTGGTTCACGTTGAATCGCTACACTCAATATCACGTGAACGATTCTCAACAATACCGACTTCTCCATATCGAGATAGACACACTATTTTCACCTTGTCACACGCAAAAAGAGGAAGCAGAACCCCGAAACACTGATAAATCTCGACGGAAACGTCACCTTTTTATAGTGCCACCAGCCCGCAAAGAAGGGTAAAATAGTGGAGGGGTTGTATGCGCAGTGATGGAAAAAATGCATAAATTCGACAATTTTGCACGAATTTGAAAATGTACTGTCATTCTTCTGATGCGAGTGACGCTACAGTATCTAACACGAATTGATTGGACTGAAAGTTAACGATTGCTAGTCGATAACTTTCTGAATAATGGTTATAACAATTCGCGGCATAAGGATATTTTGTTCGTCTCTGATCAAACGTTACAAAAGTGTAATACCGCGAATTGATCAGATTAATATTTAGAGAGTTATCGATTATCGCTCTTCGAAATATCGATTCAATCAATTCGCGACATAGCCATTTTTTTCTGGTTTCGAAGCACTTTATGTGGTGACATACGAGAAAAACCGATAGAATAATTATTTGTAGTCATATCGATTATCGATCACGAGATATTGATACAATCATTTCGCGATATAGACGTTTTTCGTTTGTCTCTACCATTACTGTACACACGTAATATCGCACCGAGGTAAAGACGATATTCACGAAATCAATATAACTCTTTACCTCCACATATTTCTGCTCTCCTAATACTTTTAATTTTTAATTAACGTGATTAAACGATAAATACCAATCGGATCAATTCGCGGTATAAGAGTTTTTTGTTCGTCTCTGGTCAATCTTTAAAAAAGGGTAATACCGCGAATTAATCAAATTAATATTCAAAGAGTTATCGATTATCGATTATCGATATATCGGTTTTACTCAATCCCCGTATATAGGTTTTATCTTACAATTTGAACACTTTATACAGCGACATACGAATTAAAGCAAAGTTATAATTATTTGTAAAGATATCGATTATCGATCACGAAATATCGATTGGATCAATTCGCGGTATAAGGATTTTTTGCTTGCCTCTAATCATACGTTACAAAAGTGTAATACCGCGAATTGATCAGATTAATATTTAGAGAGTTATCGATTATCGATCTTCGAAATATCGATTCAATCTATTCGCGACATAGTCATTTTTTCTGTGTTCGCAGCACTTTATGTGGTGACATACGAGAGAAAGCGATAGAATAATTATTTGCAGACATATCGATTATCGATCACGAGGTATCGATACAATCATTTCGCGGTATAGACGTTTTTCGTTTGTCTCTACCATTACTATACAAATGTAATATCGCATCGAGGTAAAGATGATATTCGCGAAATTATTATAACTATTTAGCTCTACACTTTTTCTGCTCTCCTAATACTTTTAATTTTTAATTAACGTGACTAAACGATAAATACCAATCGGATCAATTCGCGGTATAAGAGTTTTTTGTTCGTCTCTGGTAAATCTTTAAAAAAAGGTAATACCGCGAATTAATCAATTTAATATTCAAAGAGTTATCGATTATCGATTATCGATATATCGGTTTTACTCAATCACCGTATATAGGTTTTATCTTACAAATTGAACAATTTATACAGCGACATACGAATTAAAGCAAAGTTATAATTATTTGTAAAGATATCGATTATCGATCACGAAATATTGATTGGATCAATTCGCGGTATAAGGGTTTTTTGCTTGCCTCTAATCATACGTTACAAAAGTGTAATACTGCGAATTGATCAGATTAATATTTAGAGAGTTATTGATTACCGATCTTCGAAATATCGATTCGATTAAATCGTGGTGTAACGATTTATTATTACATTTGAACGTTTTGTATAATAGTTTACATAACAAAACGATAAAATAATTATTTGTAAAATATTGAGTATCGATCACCAAATATCAATTTGGCTTCAGCTGGTGGTAAAGAGTTTCTCTTTTCTCAAGTAACAAAGAATACAGATTTCTTTTTTAAACATGAAATATTGATGTATACATCAGAGCGAATTAATGGACGATTGTAAAGACGGGGCCGAGTCACCGTTTAGACCGCCATTACAATCCTAGTGAAATTTTAGATTTAGGCGGTGAATACTTTTTATCTAACGAATAAAAGAAAGCGGTGGGCGTGTTTAATGTTGAGAAGTGGGGTTCTTGACAGCTATAGGTGCAAAGTGTCACCGCCTTTTTAATAGAGTGTTATACTTCTTTCACCTCTATTCTCCCAATACATTTTATTAAGAAAATTACTTTGATGTCGATTTTAATCGATTCAATACCTATAATTACACTAATAATATGACTTTTTAATCAAATTAGAATACTTTACTTGTAATTTCGATTGATACTTTCTTAAATATCAGTAAAGCTATGTAAGTAATTTAAGTTACACTTGTATGTGTGTATAATGCATTATCCTTACACTCAACACGTGCTCTTTCAATCCGTCGCACGAGGTGTACTCCAATTTCGTTGGGAATCTATATATTTATTTTATAAATTTATAACTTTTGAATTCCTAATCCTTGTCTCTGTACACCTGATACATTTTATTGTAAAAAACACTTGGAAATTACTTCTATGATAATTAGACGTGGACCAGAATCTTTCTCACGCTCAATTTGCAATTTTTCTCTCGCTCGAAAGCAATCCCACACTCTTTCAAATAATTTATCGTTGATACTGCAATATTTATACCGAGACCTGCGTACTGTCTCTACTTTTGTAAGATAATCAGCTTCCTTACCTCGTCTAAACCACCGGATGCTGATACTTGAATTTCCTTTTCATCAAGAATATCAAATGTATAATTTGATAATTTAGTAAACTCACTTGCATCTCAACTTTTCCGCACATTCAAAAATTTGAAACGTTGGGAAAGAAACTTCCAGTCTCCTTTTTCACGCTGCTTTTTGACGAGAACTCGTCAACTTGCTGCTACATTTTAAGAAAATATCAAATTTATGTGGACTTAGACAAAAGTCAGTGTGGGAAGCAAGAGTTTTATAAAATTTAAAATCAGCAGTTTTAATCAAATGGAGGTGGTAAAAGTGACTTCTGATCTTGAAAATCCCCGGACATCTCATCAGTTGAGTATCAAGCGCGACAGATTGACAATGAATAATTTCGGAGAGAATTTACCGGGTGTGTTGGTGAACGATATTGAGGTGCCTCTCGTTGAGGGAGATTTAGAAGTCTGGGAAATGGTGGTGGACCATGGACAATTATTAAACCTCACCGACGACGACGACGACTCTGGGGTGTCGTCGAGCGGTGAGACAGTTGGGGAAATCGGGGATGATATACCCCAGCCCCCCGAAGTGGTCCAGAATCGTGATCGTGTGTTAAACGAAAGTGATAGTGACACTAGCAGTGAGAGTGACAGTGATGAGGAAGACAATTTCGACCCTCTAATAGACGGCGATCGCAAAACGCGATATCGTCGTATATTGAGGGCGAAAAAACAAACATGGCGGCTAAAATTAGCAGTCATGAGACTCCGCCGCGATACCGAACTTGGTAGAATGCGGCGGAAAATTAAAAATTTAGTGCGGCGACGAAACATTTTCGCGCGCGAAAATGAAGGCGCATTGGAGTCACCTCGCCGCAACCGCGACTTTTGTTACAGGTGTGCGCGGGTATTTTACACGCATAAAGTTCGGCGGTGGGCCCGGTGCGAAGACTGCGGGTTTTGGCTGTGCCCGGATTGCAACGAGCAACCGGTGCATTGCCAAAACCAAGATTTATTACTTTAGTATTTATTTGTGCGCGTGTGTATATATATATATATATATATATATATAAGTGTGTGTGTGTGTATATATATAAAAACGTACAAAACTAATTTATAGTCGTCAGCAACTTTTTGAGTACGGGTGGTGGTGGGAGATAGGTGATTGAAGCGCAAAAGCTTCCTACGGTGGTCAGTTTATCATCCGCCGCGATTGCGATCAGTTGTGAGTTTCCTGGTTGACGACGTTCACGAGGAGAAGATAGAAAAAGGGTAAATAAAAATATTTTAATTAAGCTCTCTCTCTCTCTCTCTCTCTCTCTCTCTCTCTCTCTAATAACCTTGATTTTTAAGAGTGGTGGTACTATGTACAGACACAACAAACCTGACCTTGACCTCAAGTAGCTGTCATAGACGGGGTTACTCGAGGTCAGTGGGTAGGTGGTGGGGGTTTGTTGTGTCTGTCCATAGTACCTCAGGTAAATCAAAATATTTTAATTAATTAAACTCTCTCTCTCTCTCTCTCTCTCTCTCTCTTTCTCTAATAACCTTGATTTTTAAGAGTGGTGGTACTATGTACAGACACAACAAACCTGACCTTGACCTCAAGTAGCTGTCATAGACGGGGTTACTCGAGGTCAGTAGGTAGGTGGTGGGGGTTTGTTGTGTCTGTCCATAGTACCACCATAACTACTGGTACAATTTAATAAATAATAATTGAATGTAGTTAAATAATAAAATATTTTTCGATACGCCGTGCGCGGAGACGTGATTTTACGCACGCTCCGAAAAACTGGCGTGGTGAAATCTCGCTCCGCACAGGTTGTATCGAAAAATATATATTTTTTAGTTTAATTTAATATTATCTATTAGATAATGATTTTTCAGCGAGCGAGCGTGAGCGAGTGAGGATTTTAGCTAGTAATTTTATTAATAAATTTTATTATATCAAGTTAACTAATTCACTAATAAAATTAAATAAAAATTACCTAAGATTTTTAGGTAAAAAGATCCTATGATATTTTACAATAGGGTTTAAAATCGAACAGTTACTCTATAGATGAAAAATATTCAATTTATTTAAATTTATATTGTTTGATAATATAAAGATTTTTATGTCATAAGAAGATTTAATGTCATTAAAACTCAAGTAAATGCAAATATTTAAAATTTAAGAGTTAATCCACGTAAAAAAATGTTTATTTTATTTAAATTTATGTTTAAAAAAAGATGACTAAGGTTTAAAAAGATAATATAATAACAATTAAAGTTATACGAATTAAAGTTATACGAAAAATGTTTATTTTATTTAAATAACAATGCTTGAGAAAAAGACTTTTAAGAAGATATAAATGTAAAAAAGAATTTTATATTACTTCAATAAATGTTACTATATACTACACAGCTACGCCTAATATTCTTTTAATTTCTGATATTGGTCATTTGGAGATTTTCGCATGAATGAGTGGTTACTCTTACGGAGTAACAACACCCAGGTAAGCAGATTTACGTTCATTTCACGTGGTTACTTTCGTGTATTTTCCACGTACTTATTTCATGTGTATTTTTTACGTTGTATTTTTCACGTGTATTTTTCATGTATATTTTTCATGTGTATTTTACTCGTATTTTTCACATATATATTTCACGCGTATTTTTCATGTATATATTACGCGTGTATTTCTCACATATATTTTTTACGTGTATTTTTCACGTAAATATATCACGTTTTTTTTCAACAACGAACATCACATTCGCAAACAAAATTGCCGAAACATTCGCGGTGGAAAACCTTATGTACTTTATAACTTATTATCATACAAATTTGGGGCAACTGAATGCTGCAAATCAGTTAATAAGGACCGTATTACTATTCTACTAGTATGCGATCGGCAAGGACGGTGTCAGATTTATATGTGTGAGAAAATTTGTTTTTATTTTTATTTTTTCCATTACTTTTATTATTATTGCTCTTAATTTTGCTTTTAGTGTTACTTTTACTTTTAGTAATCTTTTTTGTATCTTTTTCACTCTTTTTTATTGGTATATCAGCCATGTCACCGTCTCTGCCTGAAATTTCATGATACAGATTTTGTTCGTCATTTTTCATACCTCCGATAATTTTAATATTTGCCTCAGCTAATCCTTCCAGCTTTGTCAAAACATTAAAAATGAGGACAGCTCTCACTCCCCGTACTTTAATGTAAAAATTACCAAATGTATGCCAGACATACTTATATCCCAGCTTTTTAACACAAATCCTTGAATTTTTGGTACTTATTTTGATCCAGATATTCATTGATATATATATATATATATATTGTAACGGGTGGGTATTGGGAAATGTAAGGTCCCGGTTAGGCCCAATCTGTCCCAACTTACCAACCAAGTATACAGTCCCACGATGTGATCACTTTGATTCCCGTTTAATGCCGTTAACAACGTCAAACACGACGTTTGGCTTTAATACCGTGTGTTGGGCCCTATGCCCAAAATTGCCAACTAAAGTATACGTCGGAGAGGGCGGTATTCGTGGGATAGAACCGATTTTCCCGCCACGTATGTCGGTACGTAGGAGATCGTCCAATCACCGCTACCGTGTCCCGATGGGTTAATTCGTTAACCCATGGCGACGACAAAGACGTGTTCTCCGGGCCGTCGTCCCTGTTAAAAATAATAAATAAACTGTACATGGTGTTAGGACGAAATACGACGTTACAAATGGCGACCGTGACAGGACGATAGTTGTACCACCTGCATGTCGAGAGATTTTCGGATCGGTGAATTTCTTTTTCTTCTACGTGCAGGTTTATCTGTACTTATGTAAGGAATAGCCGGTTATTCATTTTTTAAATTTTTGCTTTGCAAGTCGCGTGTGAGTGAGAGAGAGAGAGAGAGAGAGAGAGAGAGACAAGATATACTTTATCCGACATATACCGCGCGGCTATCCTTCGTTGCTACGCAAGAAGGAAAATTTTCCCCTCTGCGCGACCATAATTTCATTTCTAAATTTATCGCGTGCATTTTATTATTTCATTTTTAAATTCATCGCGTGAATTTTGTTAACTTGCTTTAAAAGCGAGTTTAAATATTTGTGAGTGTGTAAGATATTTTTGAGTTCGGCTCACTGATCTTGTATCAGCTCGAGACGAACAATAATATTTATATTGTTTATAATTATTAATTTTTGTATTAATATTATTATTAATAAATTGTTTTTTTTGTAATATATATACTTTTTTTTTAATTTTTCGAAGATATTATCACGCTGTTAGACAGCTGATAATTTTGAAAATATACAATAATTTTTTTTGAGTGGTAATAATTATTAATATTATTATAATTGATTTTGACATTGTCTGTTAGTTAGATAAATCAAAGTTAATAAATTTTTTTTTCTATTACTGACGCGATTTTGGCTCGCATTAGTGCTGAGACATAACGTGATATTGGTGTTTCATTTATATTTATCGTTATTATTAATATTATTTTGATTAAGTATTTGTCACTTAATCATTAATTCTGCTGACGGAAAATCTCTTTTAATTTATTTTCTTAATTTTTTTTGCCTCCAAACTAACGAATAAATTACAATTAATTTGTTTGTCAAATTAATTGCACATTTATAATTATTTTTTTAAATAAATTATAAACTTTTTTTCTTTTTGTTTTGTTTGGAGGTAAACATTATAATTAAATTTTTTGTGGGTAATCGTGTAAATTTGTCTTTTTTTTCAAAGCTACTCTTTGCAAAATTTTTTTTGCGTGAGATTTACACTTTGTGTAAAATTATAATTATTTTGTTTGTCAAAATAATGATATTTGTGGCTTCCAGAAATTTTTTTTTCTCTCTCCTTCAATATTAAATTAAATTTCTCATGTCAGCGAATTAAAAAAATTGTTTTGCTATTTATTGTAATTTGCAATTGATAGCAATTTATTTTAAAATTGTTATCAAATTAATGTGTTTGTCAAATTAATTCGGTTTTGGATTGGTCCAAGTATCGTTTGCAATTTTACTTAGAATTTGAAGAGAAATTCGAGAACAGAAATTTTTTTTTATCCGAATACAGATTCGATTAAGCTTTCGTAATTACTGGCAAATAATTTTTTTTAGTTTGTTTATAAAAATTAAATTAATTTATATTATTTTTCCTTGCTGTTGTTTTATATTAATATTATTCAATAAGTTTGCCAAACGCGGATCGGAATTTTTTTTTTGTTTCGTTTTCTTTTCATACAAGGTATGCCTTTTCAAATATAGTAGTTTTGTACTCTATATTTGAATCTGGACTCTGAACTATCTCCTCAGTTGTCCAAACCTTACAGGGCATACGGGGACGCAGTTGGTGTGCCAACTGAGAAGAAATCCCCAGGTGCACAACGCCGTCTCTGTCTTATCAATAAGATTACGATGGGCAACTACGAGATGCATATGTGCAAAATACTCAGTGACTCGCGGGATGCGATTGTGCTATGATCGTCAAATTGACGTGCCTTGGTATCCCAATTACGACGAGGATACTTCTGCCCAGCCAGCGACCAAGCCGTTAGCTTGTCCACAGTTCTGGCAGAAGCACCAAAAGCGTTCCAGAAGAGGTAGTGTGCTACCTTCTGGTACCAACAGGTCTATAGAGTCTGAGTTGTCAGACGATAGACCAACAAGTGAGTACATAACCCCCATTCAGGAAGAAGATGACAATGTGGCTTTACATAGTAGAGTGCCCACGCCGACGGGCGAATAGAGACAACCTTCTGATAATGCAGTAGGCATTAATACAGAGGCGGCGATTCAGACGGTTAACGCACCAACTTCGAGACAATTGACGGTGTCGACCGCCACATATACTGGTCTAGGTGAGACGCATACTATAAATTCACCACATACGTCACACCGGGATCAGCGTAACTCGTTGGTTGGTAACCACAATCCAGTGGAAAGGGGCGCCATTCGTTGTAACGATTTTGGACTGAACTACGATGCACATGGTCGGTCCACTTCCTGCCAATTTAGTAGTTCTGGAGCTATTAAAAAGCGCGTTTTGGAGATTCAGTCAGATAAGTCGCAACAACAAACGAGCAAGGATTATGAACTTCCTTCCAACGATCGCAGGCAGTCGATTGATAATCGGAGAGAAGCCCAAGATTATCGTTCACATAGTCGTGATCAATACGGTAACTGTCAAGGGAGGTTAGTTATGACAAGCATAACAACAGGACCTCCTCACACAGATATGCGCCAGCACCAGAAGAAGCAGATGATGAATCGTTCTCGGAAGGTGAGCGCTATCATAGGAGTGAAACGTCCACTTCTAGACGATTACTGAATGAAGGGAATCGTAAGTCTCGCGCGTCTCATCGTAGCCAAAGTACTTACACTAGGAGGCAAGCCTCTACACAGTGTGACAATGGTTACAACAGATCCAGTGCAACGAATAATGATCCCGTCGAGCACGAGCGAGCAGTCGCTAGATGCTCAAACCGATTCTAATGTTAGCAACTTAGATTCGGAATAATATTATGCTGTGAATGGGGAAGGTGCAACCGCTTACTATGCGAGAAGATATCGCAAGGAGCGCCTCCCTGACAGACGTAGTAGAGTACCATCACCGAGTCAACATGTCCACCACCGCGATACGAATAACCAAAGTAAGGACATGGGTGCATTAGTCCCTTTGGGATATAACCAGCCACCAGTGAAAGATAGAAAGGATCGGCTTGGTTGTGCAAGAGCCCTCAGAGACTGGGGTCTATCGTTCGATGGGGAGACCAACGACGATGCCGAAGAATTCCTAGATAGTCTACAAGACTTCAGGAATGACGACCAGTTCTCGGACCAGCGTATTCTGAGCGCATTGCCTTGCGTGTTTAAGAAGACAGCCCTATTTTGGTATAGGGCCGTCCAATCTTCCTTACATAACTGGTATGACTTCGAAAATGAATTTTTGAATGAATACGGTCAGGAGTTACGAGATCAAGATTTGTTCGAGGATCTACAACGCCACACGCAAGGCAAAGGAGAGAAGGTCGTATAATACGTGAATTGATTTAAGGCTATTGTGCGGAAATTCCGCCGACTTCCTCTGCTGTGCCAACAAGTAGAGATGGCATATTCTCAACTGAGACCGCAGTGCCGTAAATTTATGTCCTCGAGATGCATAAATAATTTCGAAGACATAATGAAGTACGGCAAAGAATATGAACAACACTTGATATGGAACAAGAAATTTGCGGAACCCACACCAAGAGAACAAGTTCATATTCCACAAAGTTTCCCAAAACGTAGTTTGTCTGAAGTTTCGGGGAAAGTGGCCTCATTAGTTGAGAATCAGAAAAGCCAACCGGCTTCTCAGCCATCTCCAACACCGAAGAAGAAGACGTTGAAAAATAAGAAACATTCTTCTAGGTTATCTTCAAGTGATTTTGAAGTAGCAATGTGTATGATATTCGCAACGCAAGTCAACGTTAGTACTTGCAACAAAGTAAAAATTTTGTGGACGCACAAAATATCAATAACGCGAGACAATTTTCGGTAAATAAACAGACAGGAAAGCAGCAACAACATAACGGTGCCAGGTCAAAACAATACGTTGCTCAGGCACAGGCGACACCTGTCTACACGCCTCAACGCAAACAAAACAAGGTATATGATCATACTATGCAGAGGCAGACCCAAGACGCTGGTTTTTAAAGGAATCCGAATAGTCCCTTCTTTGGCATATGTTTTACATGCCACAAAGTAGGACATCGATATTCCGATTGACTCAATTAGACTTGCCTACATTGCGCAAGTATGGGACATATGGGACAATGCCCGAACGTGGCAGCACCCATTGAGTGTCAAGTGTGCCACACAACCGGGGTAACCCTAGATAATTGTCCAAAGTGTGAACACATACGGCAATATCTGGAAAACCTGGCAGCAGGGAACCAGAACTGCCCCCCAGGCCCTGCACGCAATTAAAAGAGCGTAAGAGCTCTAGGGGGCAAGATATACGGGTTAGTGAACCCGCGAGGTTGTTTGTTAAGAAGGACAAACACCTCACTGACTTTGCTGAACTGCTAAACGGAGAGCAAACAAACCTTGAGAAGGTAAGAGAGAATACCTCTGAACATCTGAATTTGTCGAAATCTGCTGAGCTACCTATGGTTAAGGCTGAGACCCCTTCCAAGCTAACTCCAACGTTCGAAGCATTGAACAAAGCAGATTTAGAACTTCCAGAGATCAAGAAAGACAAAGAGTCTTTCTGGTCTGAAGTACTCCGTAGGCAAGTGTTTAACCAACACAAACGGTTACTCAAGGAAATAGAGAACGAGAGAAAAACTCTAAACTTATGTAACCCCACCAGTGAGAACGATGATACTCGTTACTCATTGTCACACCAACCTGCGATCAAAGAAAAGAGTTTAAAACAGTCTAATGAGAGTAAGATGTCTGTCTCTCTTGATCAGGTGCTGAACAGTTCAAAATCGTTGCCGATTAGAACAGTTCAGGGGGGGGGCAGGAGCCGTTCCGAAGACGTCCAGAGAGACTCCAGCTCTACTTGACGGTCAAGCCGAAGACATGGTTGCGGGAGTACAATCTGAAAACCGTTTGTTCTTCTCGGTAAGACTTGGTGGCAAGGACTTTAAAGCATTGTTCGACCCAGGAGCAATGGTTTCACTTATATGCGTTCACGTAGCGGAATGCTACAGAGATAAGTGGAAACCGGCCAAAGTAGTCGTGCGAGGCGTTGCAGGACCAGCACTGAAAGTTCTAGGTTTGTTAGATGTTCTATTTGGAATTGAGGGATTAGATGGTAACATCCAACTGAGAATAGTCGAGAGTATGGAACACTCGATGATTCTCGGTATGGACTTCCTCCAACATTAGAACATCGAGGTTAAAATTGGCGTTGCCCTCTGGCGCGTTGGCGCCGGAAAATGTCAGTCTTTCGTCAAGGAGACGGAGACACAAGGATTCTGAATGTGTAGGTATTATTGAGATTATTGATGACCAGCGAGAGGGGGTAAGAAAGTTAGTAGAGAACTTATTACCATCACCAGGTGATGCGCATGGCTTTACTACGTTGATCGAGCATCACGTGGAAGTAGAGCCAGGTGCACAACCAGTATGTCATAAACCAAGACGTATGTCACCTAAAGACCTTGAATTCGCTCAGCAAGAAGTCAGGAAAATGTTTGAGAGGGAAATAATTGAACCGAGTGCAAGTGAATGGTCTGCCGTTCCAGTGATAGTTCGTAAAGACGAAGGTAGCTATCGTTTTTGCATAGACTTCCGAGATCTGAATGCGAAACACATAGATGAAGAGCAGAGACATCAAGAGAAAGTTTATAACTAAAATAGAGGCGTGGCTTCCTTCCAAGTAGGTGATTTAGTCATGAGGAAATGTAGAACGTTATCGTACGGGGCCAAAGATATTTCGGCTAAATTGGCGACCCTTTGAAGTTAAGGAGATACTATCACCAGTAGTCTTAAGACTTAAAGAGTCTGGACGGAAAAGGTCTGAAGTACACGTATCCGATTTAAAGAGATACGTTCCGCCAAGGAGAAAATCCTAGGCCAGCAATGATTGGCTCATCACTGAAAAATTAGAGTGGGTATACGGGTGTGTGATTGATTGAGTACGAGTGATTGTGTATGATTAATGTAATTATGATTTGTTTGTAGTTAATTAACAAATTTCTTTCTTTTGTTTTAGCACCCTGGACGAGGACGAAACCAAACGGTTAATCGCTCAGACCGAGCAAATACTCGATAAGCGAGAGACCGAACGGAACGCGGAAAGCTATCGCCGATTCCAACGGCATGCGGTCCGCGACTATAACCATTTCGGGGATTCCCACTGTCTGGACGCAGATAATAAGGAATCCACGTCCATCTCTCTGGCAAGCTCACCCCCGGAAGCAAGGGATACGGTCAAGAGGAGTTATGCCCATGTGGCGGGGCCCTGTTGGCCCAACCATCGGATCTTGGCAACAATCTACAGGCCGCTTCGGCGGTAGAGTCTGTTGACTTGCCCTTGGAAAGGCCTAAAGGTATGTCAAGTCCGCCGAAGTCTAACGAGTCGCGGCAAAACCCCAAGACAACGGTAGAGCGAATAGAAATCGACCAGCAAACCCCGACGGGTAGAATCAACTATCTACCTGCGGGATATACAGAGGACCTCAGCCAAGAAGAGAGGGAGTGGCCAAAAGAAGTCGCCGAAAGCCGTCCGAGGCGCAAGAAGTAGAATCCCTTGTGTCAGTTGACGGTTGACGACTACTATTCGGCAATAGACGATGGAAATCTGGCACAAGCCGTGCCAAGTACCATCGCGTCGGTAGTAGTGGTTCCGCCAAAGGAAGAGATGTCGCCCGCTAGGAGTAGAGCCTTCCCCATGTTCAAATCATCCACGCAAGTTCGGAGAGAGATGTCGCCCGTAAGATGTCGACCCTCTCCGCGACCCAATCCGTCAGGAGTGGACCAGGTGGAAAGGTACAGGCGTCGCGGGGCGATGTTCAAAAGGTTGGATCTTAATAAGACGGATCCAACCATTGACCCCCCTGATAACTCCTGTTTTAATTGTTGGCGTCCGGGGCCGATTGAGGAGGTGCGACGCGCCTTGAGCGAGCCTGCTCAAAGGCTAGTCGAACGACGCCTTAGGGAATACCAGGACGCTCTGGTCTGTCCTCCTACACCGCCTCCTCCAGCGATATCTGGCCATCAAGAGGCCGAAGGGGATGAGACCCGTGGACGAGAAGAGAACGCAGCTCATCCAGTCCGCGTCGAGCTGATCGAGGACGTACCCCCACATGAGGCGTTCTTATGTCGCCTGGCGCAGGGTTTGGGAGTACCAAACTCTGGACCCTTGGATGAGATGCAGCCGGGTCTCAACACCGTGTTCCAGCAAGTTGGCTATCCAGCTGAGTTGTCATTACTGATCCCTTACCCTGCACCCCCGATTCCATTGGTCGAACCGCCCTCTGTTCCGACCAGGATGGACATAACGTCGGGGATGAGCAGCAACGTCATCACCGGGCCATCGAGACAACCCAACAACGATGCTGACCTTCGAGAGTGTCGCTTGTTGTTGGAAGCGGTGGCAGGAGACAATCCCGCAGCGAGATACGTCGTCCTGCAACTAGTGATGACCAGCTTAGAGAAGAACCTCACCACTCCTCGATTCTAGTTCGTCTAAGCGAGGGAATTCGATTTGTCTCCGGATTATTGTTTGTGTCATTGTCCTCTTTTTAACTCTCACATCAGTAGGATAATGTGGATTTTAGTGGGGGGCTTTGCGACGAGACGTCGTTGCAATGAAACGAATAATATCGAATTTCGTATATTATTTCGTGTGTATAAAATATTATATGTTAAAATCTCGCATGGTGTTAATGTTTCGTGCGTTGCCTCTTCAAGGCCACGAAACGCGCGTATTTATGTTGACGATCGAGGACGTGTGCGAGCATCTACATCGCCCACTGTTATCGTCCGTGCACCGGGAAGCCGTGCGCGAGTGCTTGTGAGTTCGTGTAAGTGCAGTGCGAAGGACCATA
Organism: Theocolax elegans; assembly: GCA_026168455.1. Classification (NCBI taxonomy): domain Eukaryota; kingdom Metazoa; phylum Arthropoda; class Insecta; order Hymenoptera; family Cerocephalidae; genus Theocolax; species Theocolax elegans. Next base: position 4,093,191 of record CM047429.1, read on the forward strand.
TACCTCGGGTCGAGTATTCCCCGAGGTAGGCGAATCACTGCGGCATCCAGCCGCGCCTGCAGACCACCATCGAGGACGACGAGAAACCGGGCCGACCCCACCGGCCAGGAGATATAGTGGCGCCGACTCGCACCAGGGCCTATGGACTAGCCAGCCCGGTAAGTACCCGACGTAAGTCGCTATACTTTAGAGTGTGTTGAGTGTGTGAGTGTGTTTGTTCGGTAGCACACCGGTGCTACCGAAACCGATTTTGTATTGCGTGGGGCGAGTGCGGAGGCAGCCTCAACTTGCCGCGTACATACCACGCGACCGAGAGAACGCCCCGTCATTTATTGTCGGGCACCTCCGTGTAATTCAATGCAAATAAATATTGTTTATTTAATTGAATTGAACGGTCGCGTATTATTGTATATAATAAATCAACCCGTAATCTTCGATCCGATTCCCGATTTTTCCGCCACGTGAGTCGGTACGTAGGAGATCGTCCAATCTCCCCTACTGTGTCCCGATGGGTTAATTCGATAACCCACGGCGATGACAAAGACGTGTTCTCCGGGCCGTCGTCCCTGTTAAAAATAATAAATAAACTGTACGTGGTGTTAGGACGAAATACCACGTCACAGTAGTGAATCGAGAGTACAAAAACTGGTTTCCATCAGCTATTTGTAGTGGTTGCAAAACGATGTTGGATCGGTACGAAAGCAAGGGGAGCATTGTCAAGTTTTTATATCTAACAGTGTGGCAGGAGCCAATAGTACAGACGAGTGCTATTTTTGTATGAAAACACCGTAGGTTTCAACTCATCAATTTGGAAATTAAAAGGAACTGTTATAAACAAAAAACAATAACTAAGTTTTATTTTTATATTTCTGCAAGGATTCAGTTCTTTGTTTACCTTGACGAGACGATCCTGATTTCGTCCTTTAGGAGACAAACGGGCCTCGTTTTCGAATTGACAATCATTAAAATATATTACCACAGTAGTTTAGGGCAAGAAACCATATTTTCGTATTTTTGCAGTTTATTATATTAATTCTCCACATTGCCACTTATAATAACCTTGAAATGACCTTTGGATCATAACTAGAAATAAGAAATATAGTTGAGGCCGTAAAATTTTCTGTTATTTAAGAATCCACCATCAAAAATGCATTATTTTTAAAATAAATAAATTTGACTATCAAATCACCTTGACCTTCACTATTTGAGGTCAAACCTACCTCGAATTCGAATTCAGCGACCAGAAAAACATAAAGATTAGTATTTTTAAATAATGTATTTAGCATTCGGTAATGAGTCTATTTTTGAAGGCATTTACGGTCGTTATTCTGAATCGATCGAACTTAAATTAAACAAGGCAAAATTTGCTCTCTGTCCACTATATTTAGTGGAACTTCCCAACACAGGACCTCGACAATGAAAATTATAAGCGTTTCGTCCTTCATCTCCAGTTTCGACTTCTGAGTAAGGAACTAGAGATCTTACCTTAGATCTTATCTTACCTATCGCAAGATGTACTTCGACGCCAGCAAGATGGTATGCGGCTCTATATATGAAAGATGACAATCCGTTTAGCAAGTGTAGAGAAAAACGACCAACCACAGTGCGACGTAATCGATCCAAGTCACGGATTTCTTTTCAAATAATGTTTTTAGCATCTTGCTAGCGTCGCAGTACATCTTGCGATAGGCGTCTAAGGTAAGATCTCCAGTTCCTTACTGAGGAGTCCAAACTGGAGATTGAGGACGAAGCGCTTATAATTTTTATTATCGAGGTCTTGTTCTGGGAAATTCCACTAAATATAGTAGACAAAGAGCAGATTTTGCCTGGTTTAATTTAAGTTTGGTCGATTCGGAAAAACAACCATAAATGCCTTCATAAAGATTAGTGATTGTTTCTACTCAAACTTATGTTTTCATTCCTCAAAGTGCCCTTGAATCTAATGAGATGGGGTCAAACGGACCGCGGATTGGTGATTAGTGGGTCAATTTACATGGGAATATATGTGTCGCATAAAATATCAGAGAGTTGGTTTTTTTTGTATGCCTGTGTAATGAATCGTCTGTAGGTATCCCAAGACCGTTCTGTCCAGGTATCAACGACGTTATCTATACTTCCCGCAAATAGCTGTCTGCTGTGCAGTATAGCAACCTTTCCTCCATCAATAAGGGTGCGTCTCGCAAGCGCGTTCGCAACACGACTGTTATTATCGTTCAGTGACAAATCATATGCATGATTCAAGGGTTCAAACGAATTTCACTTATTTTGAACTATCTCTGTCTCTCTCTAAGCGCTTACCTTTCTTTGAACTAAAATATTATTAAAACAGGAGTAATAAAGTGAGAGAGAAAAATAAAATAACAAAATTGTAACTAAGAATTGTTACCCTATTTCCTATTAACTCATATTACTTTATAGAAGCTTTATAGTTGCATTTCAGAAAACATTTATGTTTATGGTAAATGGTATATAAATATTTTAATAAAACCAATATTCCGAACAAAGTTATACAAAGCACACCAATAAATTTTCATAAAATTAAATATTTAATAAATTGTAAAATATTTAATTTTCCTTTAACAATATTACTTTATTTTGTTGAGAAAAAGCATCGAATAATTTTAAACAATAAAATATAATTTTCCATATGTATTTGACTTCATAATTTTTCTAAATCGTTGTAGTTATAGTCTATATTTAGAAATTGTTTAACTTGTTTTTATGTACGACGTCTTATATTCTAGTTGATTTTAGTTATGAACCATAATTGTATAAGACTTTATAATTGTGAAAGTAGAATACATTTATCTCCATGGTTTACGTACAGCACCAGCACTTGTACTTCTTTTAATTCCTTGACCTGGAACAGAATATACTTTATTTAAAGCAATTAAATGTGAAATCAGGAACAATTCTCAAAACAATAAAATGACAAGCAATCAAGCATGTTTGAGAAAATTTGGAATTCACGTAATGTCACAATAGTATATTCCAAAAATCCCACCGATCAGTAGATTATTGATTATGTTCAATAAATATCGATAAACATAAATATTTTGTCTGATGTCGATGATTTTTGCTACATGTATAGCTCTTACAATAAGAAACCTATCTATCTACATACAAAGGTAATAAAACAACAATTACAAAATTTTCATACCGTTAATTAACCAAGAAATCAAATTTCACATTCTGCAGCACGCATCTGCCTCGAACCTCGAGTATTTTAATTGCGAATGCTTCTCCATACATTTCTTTGTGTCATTGTTTATATATTTGTAATAGACAACAATGTAATTAGTAATTTTTTACTCAATTTTTGCATCAGACATACGGTTGTATCCGTATTTGTTACTGTTTTATTCTACCAGAAAATTCGCTGTTTTATCTCATATCCTTTGTACCTCTGTCGAAAAGTTCAACCGACGGTGGGTCCGAGTACGCGGTTGCTCGTAAAATTGCATGTAACACTTTCCCATAATGCTCGAGGGTGTAAATATACTTATTGCTTAAAATAGTACAACTAACTTTTTAAAACTTCTTCGAGCAGATTTTTTTTTACCGCTAGTTGTCTTCTAGAAAAATAAAATAAAGTTATAGTTGTTTCTTTGCTATTCAAAGCGACGACGAATAACCATACGTATAACTTTTATCAAGTTCGATAAATTTTGCATGTCTTCTTTTCTTTTTACGTGATCACGTTATGAAAATATCTGGTGAATATTAAGATTGGTCAGCACTATTACATAATAGAAGATGTAATTAACTGAGCAACAGCTTTAAAATTTATTTGTCGACTATTGATATTGTTTAATTTTATACCCTTTATTTTGCATACACATTGTTCCTCACAATTGGATTTTTTATATTTGTACACATAAAATGTTGTACCTCCCCAAACAGGAGACATGATATAGGTACCGATACTCTTATCCGTAAGTTTGTAAGACTGACCAATATAGTCCCGATTAGTAAATCCGATTCACTATTCTTACCACTGCTTACGTGGAAAACAGAATCGATGTCGTAATATAATCTATTAATTTTTCGAGGGTTGGTACAACTTCAGTTTTACTCAAATTATTGCGTTGTCCAAAATTACACTATAATGAAATAAGGCATAATTAAGCAACTGATCTCAATCCTGGATTACAACTCATTGAATTTCTGTACAGGGTTTCGCAAGTAATTTTCGTTGCTCGCTTATGTGATGAGGTTTGGAGAAAATCCGGAAGTTATCTTACCTGCAAAAAATTCGTTGATATACCTGACGAATAAACTACCTGTTTGATCCGTCTTGATGTACTAAGTTCTTTTCGAATCTCAAATTTCATAGATTGTTTTGACGACGTATCCCAATTTTACAACTACTTTAATTTCTACAGGCAACCGCGTACAGTTTAAGATGCGTTCATTTTCATATTTGTGAAGACAGCGTTTTTGAATCATCTGCTCGGAACAAGATCGACTAACAGGAAACATTTATTACCGTACATTTTTTATTGATAATACAGGATTATCCAATTTTGAGGGAGTAATACGCCTGATACGATCACACTATTTACATTAGAACGGTGGTGATTTGATCATAAAAAAAGTTGTGTATATATAATATTCTACCTATACATAAAGTATTGTATGTAGTTAAAAAAATGTAAATAAACGGATAATTATTCTATTACACATCATTTTATTACAGAACCATACATATGTTTGCATACTAAATTAAAACTACAAAAAAAATATATTTACTTGAAATATAAAACGACTTAAACGGTTTGTTTCACTGATCACTAACAAAATAAGTAGTCTTGCATATCGACGCTGGTAGCTGTACAAGTATCAGAATCATATTCTTGCTTCGTAGCAGCTATGTATGGTCCAAAATCTAAAACTTAAGAAATTCATTGTTCATTACTTTACAAACAATATTTCTTTCCGTTTTTTTACTTAAAGTGACTCAAGTAAACCTTATTATTTGTTATGTCTTGATGGTCTAGATTCAATTAATTTGCATTTAATTCCAGAACAGCTATATTTTCCGCATTCTTTGAAAATAGTGCTTCGCAATGTAGAGTTGTTTCACATACTAGAGATTCCTCAAGTACAGGGCTCCATCTTATCTACAATGGAATGAGACCGCCGACCGTGCAAGCAGCGATTCGAGCCGCGTACCAAATTCTAGTCTCTTCCACTGACTTCTTTCGCGACTCCTGCTCGAGACACCTACGAGACTTAACCCTTAGAGCACTGAGATCTTAAAAATTTTAAATGCGTATTGTTTGTGTAAAAAAATGATGATAGGTCCCCAATTTTAACCCAAACTAAGACTAAATGTTTGCAAGTTGGAGCATGACGCATATGTACGTAACTTGGCTCGCTCTCTCACTTTGATTACCCTTCAAGTTAAGGAGATGTCGAACTCAAAAATGGTCGTTTTTAATATTTTCTTTATGTGCAAAACAATGAATATTATAAAAAATCCTGCCCATCAGGTTCTCAAGCATGTTTACAATAATAAACTCAATTCTTTTAAATTTTTAATTCGATATTTTAATTACGATGTTTGTGTTGAAAATTTTTTTCACAAATAATTACCGACCCAAAATTATTAATTCAAGTATTATAAAAAAAATTATTGTTTCTTAAAAAATCGATCCTTCAGGCCCTCCCTTATATTTCAAGCTATCCTTATGCATTGTTTCAGATTTATAATTACATATTTTAGATATAATTGTTGGGATGAAAAGTGTACATTTCTGCTATATGAGTCCGACATCAACTTAACTTTGTAAATAGATTGCAAACATATTTCAAAGTGCATGTAGTGAAATTCATGTGAGTTTACTTTTACTCTGTATGTTCCTTTAAATTCTCCTGCTCCTTCTTCGCGCAAACCTGTAATAGCAATACCGTCCAAACAATGAACCAGATTCTAAAGTACGAACATTAAATTGAATAACTGTAGGGGAGCTAAGTCACCGGGATAGCTCAGGGTGGACCGTATAAGCTACTGTCTGGTGACCATCTTACACAAATATACATTTACAAGGGGGATAGAGTAATATAATACAATAAAAATATCTAATTGTTACAATAAAAGCAGGTATCAAAGTGTTGCCTGCGCCATCCAATTCAAGAGAGTCACGAGGGCTTCCCAACTTCTTCATCACGCCGGTAGGTAGTTTGGCTGCGGTGGTGGCAACTGCTATAGGAAATCACGCACGATACATCGGAGCTAGTTGGAAGGCAGCGGAGAGTAAGCTGCACGAACAGCTGCTTAATATACGCAATAGCCTGACGAAGATGACCAAGAGAACAAACGTCCAAAAGAATGTGAGTCGCGTAATTACAAACGGAATGAGTGAAATTAAAGAATTGGTTGAATTCGCGCTGTATGAATTGTAACAAATGAAACTGCTCCGCAAACCGATGAATACAAATGCTGACGTGTGTATGGTTGAGGTTATTCCTCAGTCACAACCAAAACAGAAACGGGAAAATTAGATCCCGACACCTGAACAAACTGCCACCCTACACGAAAAGGCAGCCCAGACAAAGAGTTGGTCCAAGGTCGTCCAAGAAAAGAAAAAACAGAAAACGGCCACGGCTGACTCAAGACCAGACACCGCGAAGCAAAGTCGGCAATCAAATCGGCCGAATACTAAACAGGGAAGAAGCACGATTTTGATCAATTCGGTAGAGGGGCATACGCATGAGGATATTTCACAGATCTTACGTCTGAAAGTGCACCCCGGAAAGACAAGGTCTGAAGTACGATATATCCTCAAAACGAAAGAGGGCAAAGTTCTGCTGTGACTCAATAAACCAGAATTGCGGCAGGATTTCCAACGGATCTTACAGATCGCCCCCAGAGAATTTGCTTAAGTAATGGACTTGGCAGCTACAACAACGCTGGAGTTCTGTGACCTTGACTGCATTACGGGCGAGAATGTCATGAAAAATGCGATTAACCGCGAATACGGGACCGTGACAGAACGTGTGGTCCATGTATTCGGGTCTAGCTCCCTAAAGAAGAGTTAATAATACGTTGAGTTAACTGCCGCGTGAGATCTAGACTTCGCGTTCCTAGATGCCACAAATGCCTCGAGTACGGGCATTTTAAATAATACTGCAAAGGACCGGACAGACGTCAAAACTGCTGGTGACGTAGCCGAGAGGGGCACGGTGAACATACGTACAAAATCACGCTCGAGTACTTCTTCTGTCCTAAAGAGGACGATAAGTGCCTCGCACACGTTGCTCTCAAAGTTATATATAATATATCTTTATTTGAAAATAATTCAGACCCAAACAATTAAATAGTTGTTGTTATGCGACAATGCAGTAAAATAAGGTACAGTGTTTTGCATCAAATTTCGTTTGATAATTGGTCAAAGTCTTTGCTCTACACTGATCCGCATATGCTGGGAATAAGCGGCTCACACATAATACCAAAAAATAAAATATTGTGCAACACATTGATTACGTGTGTTTTAGAAAATCGATACATTTTAAAATATAATTATAAGCGTTGGCGTTAAAATATACGAACTAACACTCTTCTCGTATCCGCTAAAGCTGTCAATTTTGGATAGTGGTTCTAATTAATAAGATTCACGAAATTGTTTTATTTGTAGAAAGAATGAATTGTGTAGGTAGGTATCTTGCGACGTGCGTTTATTTTTATTCATTGTTTACATCTAATATACGTTATTATGACTGAAAACTGATCTTACACAATGGTATAAAAAATTTGAACTAAAAAATTACCATATTATTTTATTTTTAAATACATTAGTTCCTTATACTCTCTGAATAATCAATGGATCTAAATGTTTTAGTTCAAAGAACCTGTGAAGAATACAAAACTCTAATTACACAAGCACACAAAAACATCAACTGTCTGATATTTCAAAGCGACACATATAATTCCATTTAATTTGACCCGTTGATCACCAATCAGCGGTCCATCACGTCAGGGTCAAGGGCATTTGAAGGTAAAAATTAAAAACATACATTTAAGTAGAAAAAATTACTAATATTTATGTTTTTTTGGTCGCTGAATTCAAATTCGGGGGCGGTTTGACTTCAACTAGTAAAGGACAAGGCGATTTGAAGATAAAATTTGTTTATTTAAAAAATAATACATTTTTATTGCAAATTCTGAAAGAGCAGAAAATTCTACGTCCAAAATTATATATTTTTCTTATTCAAAGGTCATTTCAAGGTTATTATAAGTGCTGATGTACAGAAATAATTTAATCACTGCAAAAATACGAAAATATGGTTTTCTCGCCCTAAACTACTGCGGCAATATATTTTGGTGATTATCATATCCGAATACGAGGTCCGTTTGTCTCTTCAAAATAAAAAAAAACTAAATCCATGTAGAACTATGAACATAAAACTTAATTATTGGTTTTTCGTTATAACGTTTCCTTTTACTTTTAAAAAATCAGTGTAGCGAATTTCTTTTTGCTCTCTCGTAAATGTGTTCATCATCTGAAACTCGCTATCTTTTCAGTAACCAACAGTAGTCTGTCATCATAGTTACGTCCCATTTTCCTTGCCACCTAGTTTCACATCTTTTAAATCTTGATGGTACTGCTCCCCTTGTTCTTCGCTGTCATCTCCTAAACAGAGTGACCAGTTGGCGATTTTTTTTCCTTTTCTCTCTTACGTATATTGATGTTTATTAAGCAAGAGCAACAAGGAGAAAAAATCGCCATCTGGCAACCCTGCTCCTAAACTCTCAGGAAACTAGCTGAAACAAGCATCCATGAAATGAACTTTGTGACTCATCAAACATCCCAAACGTTCATAGTTTCTTATCATATTTGCTGCAATAGCTTTGTAGTCATTGCTTCTCATATTTCCCAAAAATTTCTGATAAACATATCGGAAACTGAGACACGCATCTTTCTCTTACAAGGCAAGTACTTGATCTCTGGGAAACGGATCTTATCCTAAACTTGGCATGTCTTTTGTAATATAAAAGTATGAAGAAAGCCAAGTTATTACTTGCCAATGGCCACTTTTACGAAAGTTATTCGATATTTAATATTGTCGATAAAAATTATATATTTTCAAAGGAAATTACTTCCACTTTGATCGCTTTTAATTTGAAAACAAATATAGATAGGAATTAAAAACAAAAAATAAAAGATAAACGAGTTCAAGCAGATATGGTTTACAAAAAAGAAGCTTAAATTACTTAATTTAAAGTTATGAAGAAAATAAGAAATTGAAGAATTTTAGGTCAAAATAAATATAACAAATTTATTTTTTCTTTACTTAAAATATTTTCACCTTCGTCTAACGCTTTGACAAACTTTTTCATCAGCTCTTTTATAAGAGGTGAAAGTAAAACATTTGAGAGATCAATCAAATGTTTTTTCAGTATATTGTAACTTACAGGGTCGAGTTATGCTCTCGGATTATTAAGTTATTGCTAACTGAGGAAGGCATAAACATAGGAAGCAGCGATACTTTGTAAACTCTGACTATTGACCAAGAAGAATCGTTATTATTTTTAAATAGCCACAAATCTGCCAATTATGTTCATTATATCGAATTTTATGTAATACGTATTGCAGAATTTCGTAACCTCGTTACAATTGTGTTGAGTCCGCTAAAGGTAAATTTGTATACAACAGCAGATACTGCTGCGTATGATATCCATGACTTTGTTTTAACGTTGACTCCTTTACTATTGATATTGCAAAAATAACAATCTTTCTCGGATTCAGGTATTGATCATATTACTGGTGAGGTATATTTCAATATTTTATTATTTTTGGTATCATTCCATCGGATAAGCATTTTAAAACAAGAGCAGCATATACTTTCTGGAGCAAGCGTACAATTTTGCATAAGACATTTTTTTTATAACATTCCCCGTATATATCTGATCATTTATTATTCATTGACCTACGATATTCACTTACCTTATATTTCCCGCAAAGATAATAAAAAACATTTTTATTAGTATCAAAAACGTGAGGTGCAGCTACTTTATTTCTTTTTTGTAGCTTCATATTTCTTATTAGCCAAGTCACCAACCATTAGAGATCTGTAATCGCTTGATATCAACGATTGCGGGCCCGCTTTCTCACCCTGACCAACCGACAATACTGGGCATCCGACACCTTGCATCGTAGACGTTCCTGCGTCAGCCATGACAGCGTCATGCCTTCACCCCAGAGCTTAGCCCGAAAACAAAATAAGAAGAAAAGCCGTTTCCGCCGTCACCACGTGAAGGCGCCATGAGTACTGACACAAGATAAATATCACGTTCCATCAAGATCTTAAAGATGCTGAAACTAGTTGGCAAGGGAAATGGGACGTAAATATGTTGGCGGACTACTGTTCGTTACTGACAAGAGATCGAGTGCCAGATGATAAAGACATTGACGACAGCGCAAAAAGAACTAAAAATCCATTATACAGATCTTTTGAAAGTAAAAGAAAACGTCACAAACGAAAAAGCAATTACTAAGTTTTATATTTATAGTTCTGCAGGGATTTAGTTTTTTTTACCCTGATAGGACGACCTTGATTTCGTCTTTGAGGTAACAAACGCACCTCTTATTCAGGTTCGACAATCACCAAAATATATTTTCGCAATAGTTTAGGGCGAGGAAACCATATTTTCGTATTTTTGCAGTGATTAAATGATATTCTCCATATTACTACTTAGAATGGCTTTGAAATGACCTTTGATCATATTAAAATAATATAGTTTTGGACGTAAAATTTTCTACACTTTAGAATCTGTAATCAAAAATACATTATTTATAAAATTAAGAAAACTGAGCTTGATGTCAAACCGACTTCGAATTCGAATTCAGTGACCAAACAACATAAAGATTAGTAATTTTTTCTACTCATATATATGTTTTTAAATTTGACCTTCAAATGTCCTTGACCTTGACGTAACGTGTACAAATAAACCGTGGATTCGTGATTAGCTGGTCAAATTATATGGAAATATATGTGTCGCGTTAAAATATCAGAGAGTTACTTTTTTTATGCATCTATTATTTACAAAGTTATTAGAAAATTGATTTAACAAAAATGTGTTTTTATTCCATAACTTATGAGAAGAGAATGTATGGTTCCTTATCAATATTATATAATTTTGATTATTTAAAAAAATTAATAAATAATTATACGAAAGGTTACACCCAGAATACGCAATTAATATATTCATGGTTTTACAAAACGAGCTTAGAATTCACGTGTACCAATAAACCCGATTGCAGACGCGTGCAGCGTGGCGCACAATTTATTCTGTTGGATAATTACCATTATGAAAAATTTTGCAATTGTTGATTTATTACCTTTTTCATACATCTAGATCGATTCCTTATTGTTAGAATTACACGTGTGCTCAGAAAACATCTAATCGGGAACAATATCTATGTTTATCGATATTTACTGAACAAAACCTATAATCTACTGATCGAGGCAATGTTTGTAATGCAATTTCGTAACATTGACGGAATTCCAAAGACTGCTTTAAATTTTTTAAACGACTAATATTTACAATAAATAGTTTTTGTGCATAATTGACTCATTAATATCAGGTATCATAAGTATCTCGTTGTTGCATATCGTTGTGTACGGGGTTACGGCCGATTATAATTACTCATGTGATTTCACTAAATATGAATTCGTTATTTAAGACGTTTATATTTTTTTGTGGTTTTTCCAACCTTTAACCAACTAGCCCTCATTCAGTTCAATAAATTCATATTTATAAGATTAATCATTTCTTTAATATGTTACTCAAATTAATATAGGTTTATAATCACTTTTATTTTGTTATTTTATAAAAATATAAAATATCAGAGTCAACAATCTACATATGACCTAGCGGGAACTACAAATCTTAAAATTTTTACGTACTTTTTTGCAATTTGTATGGCATTCCCATAAACCTGAAAGTAGTTTGGGTACCGTATAGCCTGCCGGCATAGGCGTGGCCTATGGACAATGGACAGTGTGGCCGAACAATGAGGGTGGGCAATGGAGTGTCTGGCCCGTGGGTGACGTCATGGCGGGGACGGAGGGCAGTATGATTGAGATAGATAGATAGATATAAGTTTATTTGTACAATACGAATATTTACAAATTTTTGAATAAAAATAAATATTATATAAAGGCTTGTGTAAATACAATATTGCACAGTAACATCACAGTTTAAAATATCACAGTCGCAGAATAAATGCAAATACCGCAAATATCACAGTAAGTCAACAAATAAAAAATAATACAAATAAAACAACTGTCAATACATCTATCACTCACAATAATAAAATACAATTTAAAATTTAAAATTGGACGTTACAATAAAGCAGTCATTCGTCATCACAATCTCACGTCATTAACATCTCTTAAATACTTTCATTCATGTGTATATGGGACGGTACAACATAGAATAACACATAAATAAATAAAATAAATAAATAAAAGAATAAATAAATAAAATAAATAAATAAATAAAAGAATAGATAAATAAACGGTACTGTAACTGCGAGAAGAAATGCAAGATCGCTAAGACAACATCATTTATATTAATTTCTTTAAAGGAGAAACCTTCATTTGTAGCCTGAATTATTACATGGTGGCTCTCATCATCCTTCAGTGAGGAGACCGACACACCAGCAAACTGCCGGTTCAAGTCCTCGAATGTAAAACCATTTAAGTCAACCGCTCGCACGGGAAGGAATCCCAAATTTCGCAGCTCTTTTCAAACTGTGTCATTATCAAGAGCTTCAGATATACGACTCTGATAATACTTCGTTTTTGTTGCCTCAGTTCTTTCGTCTGTATTCTTCTAATGTGAAGAAATTCTTCAAGTATTTTTGGGTCCTTCGTACATGAGTATTGTCTAAATAGTGCGTTACGTTTGCTCTGCGTTCACATAAGGCAGCTTAGATCTCCTCGGTTTGATGGTTTTAAAAGGAGCAAGTAAGTCCACAACTGCTGATATATTATCACAGAGATATCACAGCGCAAGCTCAATGTCAATCTCAGCGAAATGAAAAGGCGACCAATCACACTGGGAAAGCACACATTGAAGATAATTGGCAGGAATATTTTTAAAATCGCGGAAAGTAATAGTATTTGTAATAGTATTGAATTGTGAAAAATTATTATAAAGTATAGTAGCAGAAATAATATTATGACCATTGTGAAGGGGCGCAGGGATGTTACTAAGATCAATAATTCAGTCATTACCATCGACAAAAATGACATCCAGCAAAGTACCCGAGGTGGAGGTGAAATGCGTGGGTCCATGCTGAACAAGTTGCAAAGAAAGTTCCGCTGATAAATTGCGAACGAACTTAGCATCATCACACTCCTTGAGAATATCGGCATTCAGATTACCCATGATAAATTTCTGACTATAATCAATACTAAAATTGCGTAGATTATTTTAAAAGTCTCACCTACAAAGGCAATCTTTGTTGGCCGATAGATAACGGCAATAAATACAGGAGGCGAATCACGCTCTTGAATGCTGCATAAAATAAATTCATGTATGCCTGGTTTAGAAGGTAGCTCGGTTTTAGACGTCGATAATATTTGACATTTAAGGCCAGATTTTATGTGTAAAGCCACCCCACCAATGGAATTTTGGTCTTGCCTAATTATCATATAGTCCCTTATCTAAATGACGGCATCCTCGATCCTCGAGTCAAGCGTAGACTCCGCTACCTCGCAGAGATAATAAGAGGGAAAATCAGAAAGAACCTGATGAACTTGATCAAAATGAGCCCTGAGAGAACTCCCGTTGTGAAAGCCCGCACGCAATCACCCCACATTGGCACCCCTCGACCCTCCGATGGCATTCCCATGCCATTATTACTGTTTTTGGTATGATTATCATTATTGTTACCACCACTATTACTCTTGTTAATATTATTATTAATTGCTTGTAAGCAATCAGCTAGGACGGTGTCAGATTTATTTGTGTGAAAAAATCGGTTTTTATTTTTATTTTTTCCATTACTTTTGTTATTATTGCTCTTAATTTTGCTTTTAGTATTTTATATTATTTTTAGTAATCTTTTTTGTGTCCTTTTCACTCTTTTTTACTCGTATATCAGCCGTGTCACCGTCCCTGCCTGAAATTTCATGATATAGATTTTGTGCGTCATTTTTCGTACCCCCGATAATTTCAATATTTGCCTCAGCTAATCCTTCCAGCTTTGTCAAATTATTAAAAATGAGGGCAGCTCTCCCTTCCCGTACTTTAACGTAAAAATTGCCAAATTTATGCAAGACATACTTGAATCCCAGCTCAGAGAGAGAGAGAGAGAGACAGAGAGAGAGAGATATTTATTTGGTTTTGAAGGGGTACAAACCCCGTAAACACTAATTACAAAGTTATAGCGCAATTGTATAAGAATAAAAAATAATAATAAATTAATAGTGAAATAAAAATAAAATAAAATAAAACAATATAACAATATATACAAAAATAATAGTTATGAAGGATAAAAATACAAATGAAATGAAACAAATGAATAAATGGATAAATGAAATAACATAAAGTAAGATATACAGATAACGCAGATAACGCAGGAAAAAGTTTATAAATTAAAAACATTCAACAAAACAAATAACAATTAAAGATCGCACGTAGACATTTATGCGTTGCTTAATACTCTGTATCGTTGATTTCGCTGATGAAACCGGCAAACGTGAATTAGTTTCAATTAATATCAAAATCAGCGATCTTTAAGTAGCTTAGGCCTAATACACTGTACAAAATTTAAGAAATAATATGCAATTGTTATTCAAGAAAAACGAACACAGACGAACAATTAAACTTAATAATTAAATGATATTTACAGCTCCAGTACGAAGGTATTTAAATGATACCTTCGGGGATGATTGGATGGAACGCGGAGCGCCTTATTGGAAATGGCCTCCAAGATCACCGGATTTAAACCCGTGTGATTATTTTTTGTGGGGCGCCCTTTAGGAGACGGTATACTTCAATAAAGTAGATACTATGGAAGAACTGCAGGACAGAATTGAAACTGCGTTTGCCGCGATCGAAGAATCACACGTGAGACGTGCGACGCAGGCGATAGAGCAGCGACTGGAAATGTGTCTGGAAGCTGAAGGGGCACATTTTCAGCATTTAATAAATTAATATTATTTACTTACAAAACTGCGTATACCTATTATTTTCCTGCCCACTCCAAATTATTCATTTATTAATGAACATCATACAATTTAATATAAAATAATTTTATCGTACAGCTTATTTTATAAAACAGCTTAAATCACAATTTTAATGACTCTTTTTAGCATAATACTCGATTCATTGGTGAATAAGCCAAACAGACGTGTTTTAGGTTTCAAATGTGCATAATAAGGTTCTTATCAACTTACTTAGATAAGGAACAATTTTAATGAAAATTTTAATCATATTTTTATGAAGTTTTGTTCATCTTTAATAGAGTACAAGTTGTTTACGAATATTTCGCAGAATGCTATCGTAAGCGGTCATTCATTCAAATTTATTAAAACATATGAAAAGTACATATTCGCGATCTAACATTTAATTTGTTGAGTTTATTGATTTTCGGTTATCAAGGCGATGGCGGGGAAGTTGTTGTTCAACGCGAAGGCTCCCTAGTTAGCGGGCCCTCCCGGCGGTCTCTCACTTGCACTTTGTGCTCATTGGCTAATTTATGCAATTTTTGACAATTAATTCTGGCACAACTAAGCTTCGGATCCAAAAAATTTTCTCAGCATTTTTGCTTACAATTTTCTGCTCTATCACGTGGTATATGTAAAATGCGATTGTTTTTTAACACCCTGTATATTAGAATTAATATATATATATATATATGGGAGATTCCATGTGAAGTGATCCAGTTAAAAAAAAGAATTTTGTTTTAATGTATGGAATCAGTAAAAAACTACTTGAATAGAGTGTAGCTAAATTTTTAGACCTGAATTACAATTAGTAGCAAAGCTGTAGCCAATCAAAAAATCGAATTTTTTGAAAAAATTGACTTTTTGGCCATGTTTATCACTTAATAACTCAAAATCTAACAATTTTTTCTTATATACATTAAATTTGAAAAAGTTTATTAATTTCAAGAAGAATCAGTTGAAATATGTCATTTATATTATTTTAAAATTTTGAATATAGTTATAATCAATAAAAACCTTTATAGTAAAAAAAAGGATTGTACGATCAAAGATATTTTATCCATCCAAAAATCTAATTCATCGATGATTAATTACCTTCAAAATAATGCAAAGTTTGAGTGCGGCAGAGCATTTCAGACAAAGTTATGGTGTTTTTAGGCAAATTTCTTAAAAAAAGAGAGCGAATGCATTGTATGAAAAAAACAGACTAACCGTATTCTTGCATTCAAACAATATGGCACCATTATTCCTCAATATTACTAAAATATACTATTTATTGTTAGTTACTGATACTTTTAGTTAGTTGTAATTTAAGTCTGATACTTTTAGTTATACTTGTTATATAATTGGATTTATTGGAATTATAAAAAGTTTCAGGTATTTATCCAAGTATATAACAGGTATAACTGCTTATACCTACTGTTTTGTGTTTGTAAGCAACTTAGAGATTAAAAAGTATTAGTAACTAACAATAAATAGTATATTTTAGTAATATTAAGGAATAATAGTTTCATATTGTTTGAATGCAAATATACGGTTAGTCTGTTTTTTTCATAAAAAGCATTCGCTCTCTTTTTTTAAGAAATTAGATTCGATTCTTTGATTGGCTACAGCTTTGGTACTAATTGTAATTCAGGTCTAAAAATTTAGCTATACTCTATTCAAGTAGTTTTTTACTGATTCTATACATTAAAACAAAATTCTATTTTTTAACTGGATCACTTCACATGGAATCTCCCATATATATATATATATATATATATAAATAACGCAAAATGAGTCTTATATCTTTAATAACTGCAATGTTACAATTAATAATAAGTAATTATTAAATATTTAATGAACTAAATGCAAAATTTAAAAAGTTAAAATGTTTTATAAGAGTTAGTATACAAATGTTTAAAAATTATTGAAATAATATATAATTATTTATCTTGTTTAAAAAGTGTTTATTACATAACTTTTGAATGTAAAATAAATTATTTTGTACGCAACGAAAGAGCTTTTTATATAGGTAATTAATTATAAGGCTGAAAAATTTTTTACGCACCATGGGCAAACGTCGCGTCATTATACAGTTCTCGGCTCAAATTTCGTGGATCATAATAACATCCGTGACCGCTCGCTGCGTTTGCGCCACCCAAGTTACATAAATAACTAATATATTGTGGCATGAGACTTTTAACTGCTGAATAAAAAATGAAGCGGGCGTCGGGTCTTGAACCCGAGCCCCTTCGGATCCGAAGGCGTTCACGCTAACCCCCTCTGGTCGTAGCGCTTCTTATTGCTCTTATATGCTACCGATACTGCGCCACCTCGCGGTGTCGGTAATGCTGGGATCTATAACAAGTGGATTAAATCCACCTTGTCACAATATATATATTATACGTGAGGCATGTGAGAAATAAAATTAACGCAATGCTGACCCCACAGGATAGAAGCGAAATCTTGTAGCTGCTTAGGGCTCAAAGTGTAAATCTTATAGTTTCTTCGGAGACATTGAATATTGTCGCGTCCCGACAAAACTTATATTATTATTTTTCGTAAAAAGTAATGCGTAGTATAGAATAAAATTACGGAGTAGAAAACGAACGAAATAAAGTTGATACAGAATGATTCTAAGTAAATGCAATAATAAAAAGTCTAATTTATAGAGCTAATGAACATATTAATTTACAAACATATCAAATGAAAAATAGCCCGATACGTAAAGTTTAAAATATTATTCAAGGCCAATACGCACATAAGCGAGATTGCTGATAGTGAGATTAAAACAAAGGTGTTGCGCAGGAGTTTCTGTATATTGCACTATAATATCAATGCTCGAAGAAGAGCCGGCGATGAGAGACATAGGCTAGATACTCGAGCATTAGAAGGAAGCAATAATTTAAACTTTTAAGGACGGGAATTTTGACGTTAAAATTCGTTTTTTTACACAATATTTGTGCATAAAATGAAAACTTATGTCACGTGGAGTGCCTGACAAAATTAGTTGTCGATATATCGACCAGTCCCGTCTGGAACGTAAAGTACAATGTTAATCGTCTATCTGCATTGTCAACACCACCCATATTTTGGTTGTATTCATGGATGCATCGTGGTTTTATAATATCCTCTGTAACGGTCACGCTGGGGATTAGGGCGTGGCGTCAAAGGCGAAATAAACAATAAAATTAAATAAAATAATATTTATTTTGTGACGTGTCCACTGGGGATTAGGGTGGAGTCACGGTTATAACACAAAAATCAAAACAACTTGGTTAACGAGATTGCAGGTTTAATGCACTTACTGTGCTTCCACGTGTTACACGGCAAAGCAGCGGCTTTGCCGTTCAAAGTTGCCAGTCACGTTGGCCGCGGTCGCTCGCGTTCGCGCGATTGCGGGCCGTCCCGCACCTAACCACGCGTCGCGCACACACACTGAAAGGAAGCTGGATTTGGGAGGAAGGAGCACGGCTCACCTGGACGCTCGTCTCCTGGGTCCCTCGGACACACACGTAGTTATTTAAAATTGTCGTATTTGGCTTCTGATACGATCGGTGGTCGGTCGCAGTCTGTCGAGTATCGGCACGCACGAAGCGAGAGAGTTTTCCCTCGGCGTATTGCGCAGGCGCGCCTACTCTCGCGTCTCGAGTCGTGCGCGCTCGGCTCAGTTCATACTGGCCGCTCGGGCCGTGATTTCGCTGCCTCGACGTAGATGTCGTCGACGACGTTGACTTCGTGGTGCTGGATGGCGATTAAGTAACTGCAGCCCCGCTGAGAATACTATCTGCGAGGTAAGCTTTTAACTCGTTCCTTTTTACCTCGATTTTAAGCTAAATCGAGCCCTTCGAGTTTCTTTATTGCAGGTGCCGTATATTGTCAATGCGGGATCTTCGGCTCGGAGTGTCCGGACAGCTGAAGAGGGCATTCAAGGCTGGATGGGACCTGGGGATACAGTACGGGTCATTCCTGGTGTTGGACAAGGCATTAGGATGCTGGATCAACGGAGCAGTGTGTGTGTGTGTGCAATTGTGCGCAGTCAGGAGTCGCATCTCCTTTGCTTCGGGTTCTCCTGCTTACTACGCACTGTAAGCCTATATCGGTTTCACACATTCGCATATGTGTGTCTATTAGGATTTGATTGGTATGTATAGCACGCTTACTTCGCATAGTAAGCTTGACAGGTGCTATACTATACCTTGTCTCGCTAGTGTATTTCTAAGTGACATGTAGTATAACTACAATGTCACAACTCCCCCCTCCCAAACCGAAGTTATACCTTACTTCGATTTAGAATACGCAAGGGGATGCACAATGCACACAGAAGTATGAATACAATACTAGCGATCAAAACGATTCTAAATAGATCCTAGTACGTAAAAACTTAACCTAAGATAGCCGGTGCTATCTACAGCGGTGTAAAGTGTAACTGTCTGTATTGTGTGTCTTACAATAAATTAACTTTTTTTCTTCGCATATATAACTATTAAACTTCAAAAGGATAACAAAAAAAAAATTTTCAATTGATTAGTGTAATGGGTTTCTTGAATTCTGGAACACTGGAATCTGGAACAGCTGTTCTTTAGAGTTAATCTGTGTAACCGTGTAACACGCTGAGTGTGTAATTATTACTTTTCCGATAACTAAATTACTTTATTCGATTCGAATTACGTGTGACTGGCTTACAAACTCTTATCACGCTCGCTTCCCGACCAATTCCGAAATTCGCGACATTCATAACCCAAACTAACATGAAACAATCATCCCAAAAAAAATGTATTAGAATAGAAAACTTTCATTCATTACTAACCTGGTGAGTTGCTTTCCTCCGTCGAAAGTGGCTTTACATCGAGATTAAATAATGACATGAATTTGACTATAATAATGAAACTATTATGAGTAACTAATAGTGAATCAAACACATTATTTGGTTTTCTTAATTAATTCATTTTTTTAACAATTAAAAATTTATTCATTATACTTTGTGAAGTTTGTATGTAATTCCAATTTATCAATTAACTATTATACTAAACTAACATTGTGTACATATTTTTATCTATATTTGGGAATGGTGTGGGTCTGAAGGGAGTAAAATACAAGTCACATTTCAAAAGTTTTACCAATTTAATAAACTTAAAAAAAAATTTACACTCCCCTATTTGGGGTGAATCCTCAGGGCTTGTACCCATTCTTCCTGGCACTCCGGACAGGCCTCGATGGTCGTCCCGGTCCTGCCACATCCGCGGCAAAACTTGGTCCTTGCCTCCGGACACCTCTGCCAACTGTGGTTCCTGCTTCCGCAGTTCCAGCATCCCTGCCTTCTACGGCCACTGTACGCCGTTGGACGTGGCGCCAGGGTGCTGGACACGGCAAGGTTCTGGGCCGGGAGCGTCCAGGTTCGCTGGGATCGTCTGGGGGGTGTTAGGGATCTGGTGCTGGATGGTGAGGGTAATTGGGGTGGTGGGGAAATTTTCAGGGACAACAGGGATGGGATAGGTGGGGAAACCGGTCCCGTACGGCGTTCTTCGAAAGGTGGGGTGGTTTGACGGGGTGCTGGAGGGGCGTTTTGGATAGGGGCTAATAGGGGTGGGGGCAATCCGGAAAGGGTAAGGGAAGGGGTATACGGGATAGAGATAGGGACAAAATGGACGATGCGCATTGCATGGTCTTGGGAGGGGTCGTGGTATACTTGGGTAATGGGTCTGGGGAATGCGGGAAGGGGGTCGGGAGATTGCGGCGCAAGGGGTTGGGGACGGGTCACAGGGAATGGTGCTAGATGGGAATGGGACTGGGAAGTTGGTGCTGGATGGGGTTGGTGAGATGGTGCTGGATGGGGTTGGTGAGATGGTGCTGGAGGGGGCTGTGGTGCTCTGTTGGGGAGGTGGGTAGATCGGCGCCTCGCCATCAGAGGTCGTCGAACTGCCGACGTTCCGCCTCTTCCTCCCCTTCCTCGTAGGCTGCTTCGCCGTTGTAACATCTGGAATAGAAATGGGATTGATATTTACCTTTCGGGGCGGAATGTATCGCTTAATATCCTCTATGGATATTTCCGTTCTTTTCTTTGTATCGTCATCTTCTACGATATAAACAGTAGGGGATTTAATTTCGACTACTGTTGCTGGACCTACAAATTTCGGAGCCTGTTTGGCTGCAAAATTTTCTTCTGCAGAAGATTGGACACGATTTAATCTAACTATTTTATCTCCTATCTGGTAAGTAATATCCCTTCTATTCCTGTTATAATATTTGGCTTGCCTAGCAGTGGCTTTATCCATATGATGTTTAACTAAATCGTGAAGAGCTGGAAGTCTCTTCATACGATCTAACCACTTTTCTGAGTCTTCAGGAAGGATAGGAATGGGATTTTCGAGGTGCTTTCGGATTAGGATGGATGGTTCCGGATTTCTACCCAAATTCATAAACGCTGGTGTTGTTTTAAGCGACGAGTGAATCGTTGTATTTAAAGCGAAACAAAATTCCTTTAAATGCAGCTCCCACTCTTTATGATCTTCAGCTAAAAAGCTGTTAATCATAGGCTTTAAATTACGGTTTACTCGCTCTACCAGATTCGCTTGGGGTCTATAAGGCGGTGTGGTAGTTTGCTTAATACCGTAAGCATCTAAGCGTTCAGACATTAATTTATTGGCAAATTCAGTCCCATTATCTGTCAACAAAAACTTAGGGCATCCCCATCGGTTTATGATCAAATCTTCAAAAGCTTGCCATACACTTTTAGCGTCTGCCTTCCTAAGTGGCTGAATTTCTACGTAACGAGTGAATAAATCTTCAAAAACAATTACGTATCTGAAACCTCGTTTAGATTTTAGCTTCGGGCCCATAATATCGGCAGCCACAACTTTCCATGGTCCCTCGATATTTCTTTCGCCCATTAGCCCTGCCGGGGGCAATTGGCAACTTTTGTGGATTTGACATTCATGACACGATCGGACATAACAAGAGGTATCGTAAAAATAACCTGGCCAATAATAATAAGTCGCAAGACGTGCGTAAGTTTTTTCTATGCCTAAATGTCCTGATTGAGGAGTATTATGGGCTTCGAAAAGAGCTTGGGGTCTGTTTGATGCTGGAAGAACTAATTTCCACGCATCCAAATCAGGGAACAATGGATCGACTAATGGGTTTGGACGATGTGCGTAAAGAAAACCACTCTCGATTTTAAAATCGGGATACTTAGCTGGAAATTTCCGTACGTTCTCCATTTTTCGTATGTACCATGGATCATCTATGTGAGTCGGAACTACAGCTGCTACTTCTGACTCTTCCCACGCTCTTGATAAAGCGTCCGGAACTTGATGCAAAGCACCTTTACGATGTACAAATTTGATATCGTAATTTTGTAGCGCTGTATTCCATCGTGACAGTCGGCCTGCAGGGTCTTTGAGATTATTTAACCATAAAAGACTGAAATGGTCTGTTATTACGGTAAACTGTTCTCCTTGAAGATACCCTTTAAGCCTATCTGCTGACCACAGAACCGCTAAACACTCTTTTTCAGTTACAGTGTAATTGCGTTCTGCTTTGGTCATTGTTCTACTCACATAGTAGATTGGATGTTCCTCCCCATCAATTACCTGCGTAAGCACACCTGCTATCGCGTAATTGCTTGCGTCCGTCTGCAACGTAAAGGGTAATGTGAGATTGGGTCGTGCTAGAATGGGTGCTTGAGTAAGGGATATTTTCAGTTTTTCAAAGGCTGTTTGTTGCTCTGCATCCCAGTGCCAACGAACACCTTTTCTAGTTAACTGAGTAAGGGGGTTTTTTATTTCGGATAGATTCGGAATAAACCGGGAATACCATCCGATCATCCCTAGGAATCTGCGGAGTTGCTTGAGGTTTTTGGGTGCTGGATATTCGATTACGGGTTTAGTTTTGTCGGGATCAGTACACAGACCATGTTCATTTACAACATAACCAAGATATTTTACTTCGGCACAGCAAAATTCTGACTTATCTCGATTAAGTTGTAGATTCACTTCTTTTAACGCTTCAGTACTTTACTTAACCAGAAAACATGATCTTTGAACCTTTGGGTTACAATAATTATATCGTCTAAGTACACGAAAACATGTGGTTCCCAATCTGGTTTGATTAATTTTTCCATGATCTTTTGGAAGGTAGCTGGAGCGTTTGTTAAGCCGTAGGGCATTCTCTTGAAGTGGTGTAGGCCTCGTCCCGGTATGCCAAATGCAGTTATTTCTTTACTGCCTTCTTCCAATAAAATCTGATGATAAGCTTGCGACAAATCTAATTTTGAGATATACTTTGCTCCTCTTAACTTATCTAGTATATCATCCATATTTTTTAATGGATAAGCAAATCTTTTTGTTACTTTATTGAGCTGCCGATAGTCAATACAAAATCGGTATTTGCCGTTAGCTTTTGGTACTATTACTGGGCAACTACACCAAGGACTCTCTGATGGTTCTATTATGTCTTCTATTAACATACGGTCTACCTCTTCTTGCCCTGTTTTTAACATTTTTGCTGAGTATTTCCTCATCTTTTGCCTTATAGGCTCGTGACCCTGGACATCTATTTTGTGGTAAGCCAAAGTTGTCGCACCAAGTGTTTTCGGGGTTTTTAGGATAAGACTGTCTAGGACCTTTTTTATTTCTTTTTCCTCTTCTTCTGACGCTTGACGAAGGCCATCTATACTAGCTAGTGCTGGAAGGTAGCTGGGATCTTGCCCATAGGGATAAAACTGATGAACCTCCCCCGCTGGTGTCCACCATGTGTCATTTCCGAAGTCTATCTTGAGTTCAAATAACCGTTTGAAATCAATTCCCAAGATACACTCGTACTGCAGTCCGTCTGCTACTCGGAAAGGTAAGGTTTTCTCAATTCCATCGATACTAACCGTTACGTCTAATTTTCCTTCCACAGGAACTGATATCCCATTGGCTACGCTTACGGCGCCCTTGCAAGGTTTAAATTTCCCGCTAAACTGTTTTCCTAAACCTTTTCCTATATAGGAATAAACAGATCCGGCGTCTAAAAGTCCTATCATCTTTCTTCCGTTTAGTTCTATCGAGAAAAACATCCTAGGCTCAAGCTTACCTAACGGATGCCTTTGGATGAGTGAATCTGGTGATAGGACAGCGGTTGAAAACATATTTTCTACTACGCTGTTATTCGACTTATCTCCCGATTCATCCGACAGTTTAACTATTTTTACCGTTGGTGCTGGAGAGGAATTTTTCCTTTTCTCTTTGGGTGCTGGATGGGAATTTTCTTGGGTTGTGGATGGTGCTAGAGAGGAAATTTTTCTTTTCTTTTGGGGTGCTGGATGGGAATTTTCTTGTTTTTTGTATGGTGCTGGATGGGCTTTTCCGGTATTCATAATTGGTGCTGGAGAGGAAATTTTTAATCTTTTTGGATTCATGGAACCTGTTTTCTTTCTCTTATTTGGATTTGCTGGAAATTTGGTAGTTTTGGAGTCTACTATAACTTTTTCTACCAAGGAGGACACAACGACTCCTACTGGTTCCTCCGCGAGTCGTTTCCCGCCGGTCTAGGAACTTTACATGCGGGACAATTCCGCTTCAGAGTGTTTTTCCTACCACACCCTCTGCAAGAATTGTCTGGGCAATCATAGGACCAATGACCTGTGATGCCGCATGTGTGGCAAGTGTCTGTTTCCTTATTCCTTGTTTTGCCATTATTTTCCGTAGTGGGGCTATCTGTTCCGATTTTCTGTTCTCAAGTATTACCATTTCCAGCTGGGGCCTGTTTGTTCTTCTCATTTGGCCCTTTTCCATTTTGATTTGTTCCGTTTTGCTTTTTATTATAAGATTTTCTATTATTTCCTTTGGGGTTATACGACGGGGGGTTTGAGGGTGCTGGAGGTTGCTGTAAGGCGGCAGCAGGTGCCTCTTCGTGCGTAGTGCCTGCATCACTGGCATTCCCAGCGATTGCAGCAGTTTTACCAGACTTTTTCACTTTTACTGGTTCGTACGCGGAGTTGAAGAGTTGCTCGTCGTCTTCTACTAGCGGAGGACGGTAGAGTGTGTCTTGGCGTTTGCGTGCTTCTTCCTTCTTTCCTAGCAGCTGCAATTCCAAAAACGATGAAAATTGGTCTTTGTCGATTCTTCGCCTATAATCTGGATGTAGATTATCGTATGTGATCGCTAATTGTTCGCCAAGGGGCATTGGAGGCTTCAACTGATCCAATAAGTTGCGGAATTTCGAAAGATATGTCGAAATATCTTCTTGCGGTCCCTGTGTTCTTACCATTATCCTTTTTCTTACTTGATATTGTAAGTCTTCTTTACAATATTGGAGTCTGAATGCTTGTTGAAAGTCTTCCAATATCAACCAATTGCGATGTTCTCTGCGAAACCAACACCAGACATCTTCATCCAGTACTACTGGCAATGACCTAGTGATGTCATCCATAGTCAATTGGTATGAGCGTGCACATTCCGTCAAATTTACTAGGAATGACTCTGGATCGTTCCTTTTATCACCTTTAAATTCAATATGCCATTGTTTTAGAATTTCGCTGACACGTTTTTCTCTTTGGAAGGTCGAATTATCCAAAAGTGATCCTTCTCGCCTGGTGCTTGACTGGGGGTAGGGTTGGGAATAATTGTATGGATATTGTCTAAAATTATTTTGTGATGGTGCTGGAGGGATATTATATTGGGATTGTGGCATAACTGGAGGCTGTCGTTCGAGGTTAGGATTAGATGAACTAGTATAATTTCGTGGGAATTGCTGGACGGTTCTAGGATTTTCCTGTTGCTGGAAGGAATTGTTTTGGGTGTAAGAAGGCTGCTGGATCGGTTCACGCTGATCGTAATACTGTCGTTCATTTCCTATTCGGTACCTCGTTTCGTTCGAACTACTCGTTGCAGGTATTGGTCTTTCACAATTTCTCGTGAATTCATCACTAAATCTCACTCCTTGTGTCCTATTACCCGCCTGAGTGTAGATTGGAAATGTTCTATTCTCCAGATCTTCCTCCGTTATCTGTGGAACATGTGATTCATGGCTTTGAACATTTCGCGGAAGATTGATTGTATTTGGATTTCTCAGCCTCGGGGTTGGTGGTGATCTCATGTTATCTGTGTTTGTGTTAGTTGCCACAAACTGTCTAATTTGCAAATACGATGTTTGATCATATCCGCCTGCATTTCCCGAATTAAAACTCGCACTTAAAAATTGTCTATCTTGGAATCTAAATTGAACCTGATCTGCCGCGTTTTGTTCATTTTGTCTATGTTCTATCACATTTCCGTGTGCTGGATGTTGGGTGGATTGCGCGCATGGGAGATTAATACTATTATTATGTAAATTATAATTATTATCTGGGTGCTGGAGGGGTTCTGACGTTGAAGTGGGCAATGGGAAGTTCAAATGTAATCTAACATTAGCATTTGTCGTTACCACATTTTCTCCGCCAATCAGTGCTGTCGAATTCCGCGAATTGTTGAAAGTTAACGGATCTGCATATGGTCCCAATGTTTGACCTGTCGGCAATTGCCCATGAATACGTGGGTAAGCACCACTGTGCACTTCCATGTTATCCATTGATACCGTAGGATTTCCCGCTGTAATTCCCCTACTTACTGACCGCATGACGGACGGATTCCTCCATGTGCCAGCTAAGTAATTTTCCCCTTCCGAGGTTAAATTCAAATTTCTATTACCGGGTATATCCAATGGAACGAAATTCGCCTCGTCTACTTCAGGATCCCAATATGCCGCCGCTAACCCGAAACATTTCCGTGTTTCATATCTTTCAACTCGATTTCTTATATTATACATGGAATCTGTGGCGTTTAAATTTTTTAGATCGGCATATTGTAGTATTTCTTGGTTACTACAATGAAAAACATTTTGCCGTATCCGCTGGATGCCCTCTTCCAACGATAACCTAGTATAATCCTCCTCTGCCAACGTATGCAGAGTCAAACTACCATTTAGTTCTGACATTTTGAGGATTTTTTAGGACACGTAAATTAATTCACGCTATTTCGTCAAAAAAAATTTTAATACTAAGTGCAGCTCAATACAACTTGTAGTCAATCAAAAAAAATTAAATTTATGTCTAAACAGTTCAATTGTAGCTTAATTTCTTAAAAAAAAACAAAATTTTGACTTAATAATTAATTAAAATTATGCAAGCATAAAATTATCAAATTGCTTTAATTTTAAGCAAACTAATTTATGAGCAAGCCAATAAAAATGATAACAAAACTTAATTTTAGTTATTAAGTAATTAAAATTATATAACACACTAACAAGTCAGTATTGTTAATTTAAGCGCACAAAATGCCAAAAGCAAAAAAAAAATTGTTAAATTATTTTTGTCGATACTGTTATGACCAAATTTATCAACAAAAACTAATTAAGTACCTACGCAAGAATTCACAACAACTAACTTGAGTGAAAGGCAAGCGTATAAGTGAATAATTTACAAGCCAAGCTTGAAATATTTAAGCGTATTGGGTATATATGGGTATATATGGGTATATATGGTGCTGGATTGGGTTACAATGGTGCTTGATGGGTTACGACTCTTAAAAAGATATATATACAATGCAAATAAATAGTGAAATGTTACTTGTTAATGCAATTCCAAAATTAATAAGCGTACTGCAATTAAATATTACTATCTTAACACTGTATAACTGTATATACACTTGGTTGGCTATCGTTCTCAATATTTGAAGGGTCCTATTTTGTTCAAAAATAAATTAAATTGAATATAATTTTGGTGGCTAAAGGTTCTAATTAACTCAAAGAATGGTTATTTATAATAAAAATCTCAATTTAATTGTAAACAAAAATTTTCACAAAAATTACTTGTTGAGTAAATTAAGTAACTGCGATATTTGCTATTTGTCCCTTGAATTTATTACTACAGGGTACAATATTAACTTTGACTGCTAATATTTAACAATAATTAATTGTAATAAATTAAAAAAAAAAACATTTTCCTTTCTTTTCTTTTTCTAAGTTGAGAACGTAGTTTGAAATGACAATTTACTAAGTACTTATTCGTACTCCAAAATTCTCTTACTCATTTCACTTTTAATATAATTTAATTTCACAAACTTCAAAAAGCCTTTAAACAAAATCAAATATTTTGGAGCTAGAAGGGAATAAACTAATTGTAAAATTTATATTTTTAAAGGGAAAAATAAAATTATTGCTGTTATATGCAAAAAGGTACAATATGCAGAAAAAAATTTCAAACCAAATAATATGGAATAGACTCTCCGAATTTTGTAGATAATTCACTAATAACAACAATTTCTATTAACCAAACTTGAATTTATTGCAAAAATCAAAATCTGGTTACACGTGGTCGAAACAACCTGGCCGTCCAAAACCACTTTCGACGCTTCCTCCGTGTGTGCGCAATATGGCGGATTAATACTCATGGAAATCCCGAAGTCCACGATCACAATTTTTTTTTTTCGGATCAAAAGGTCACGGTCGCCATGTGACGTGTCCACTGGGGATTAGGGTGGAGTCACGGTTATAACACAAAAATCAAAACAACTTGGTTAACGAGATTGCAGGTTTAATGCACTTACTGTGCTTCCACGTGTTACACGGCAAAGCAGCGGCTTTGCCGTTCAAAGTTGCCAGTCACGTTGGCCGCGGTCGCTCGCGTTCGCGCGATTGCGGGCCGTCCCGCACCTAACCACGCGTCGCGCACACACACTGAAAGGAAGCTGGATTTGGGAGGAAGGAGCACGGCTCACCTGGACGCTCGTCTCCTGGGTCCCTCGGACACACACGTAGTTATTTATAATTGTCGTATTTGGCTTCTGATACGATCGGTGGTCGGTCGCAGTCTGTCGAGTATCGGCACGCACGAAGCGAGAGAGTTTTCCCTCGGCGTATTGCGCAGGCGCGCCTACTCTCGCGTCTCGAGTCGTGCGCGCTCGGCTCAGTTCATACTGGCCGCTCGGGCCGTGATTTCGCTGCCTCGACGGAGATGTCGTCGACGACGTTGACTTCGTGGTGCTGGATGGCGATTAAGTAACTGCAGCCCTGCTGAGAATACTATCTGCGAGGTAAGCTTTTAACTCGTTCCTTTTTACCTCGATTTTAAGCTAAATCGAGCCCCTCGAGTTTCTTTATTGCAGGTGCCGTATATTGTCAATGCGGGATCTTCGGCTCGGAGTGTCCGGACAGCTGAAGAGGGCATTCAAGGCTGGATGGGACCTGGGGATACAGTACGGGTCATTCCTGGTGCTGGACAAGGCATTAGGATGCTGGATCAACGGAGCAGTGTGTGTGTGTGTGCAATTGTGCGCAGTCAGGAGTCGCATCTCCTTTGCTTCGGGTTCTCCTGCTTACTACGCACTGTAAGCCTATATCGGTTTCACACATTCGCATATGTGTGTCTCTTAGGATTTGATTGGTATGTATAGCACGCTTACTTCGCATAGTAAGCTTGACAGGTGCTATACTATACCTTGTCTCGCTAGTTTATTTCTAAGTGACATGTACTACAATGTCACAATTTATTAAAATAATAAAAGATGGTTTGGGCGCTAGCTGCGTACGATCGCGGCGATTTTATAATGCAATGCTCGGCTGCGTGCGAGCTGCGGCGACTTGATGCGCGAGGGGAGGGGAGGGGAGGAAAGGAGAAGCACAGTTACGATCAGGAGAATTCCTGGTGTAAGGCGCGCACCCACCTTTGCTCTGCGGAGATCGTCTCCTGGAGTGTTTCTCTGCGGTCTTATTGCTAACGCACACACACACACACACACA
The DNA here is from genome assembly GCA_026168455.1 of Theocolax elegans. Taxonomy (NCBI): domain Eukaryota; kingdom Metazoa; phylum Arthropoda; class Insecta; order Hymenoptera; family Cerocephalidae; genus Theocolax; species Theocolax elegans. The sequence continues at coordinate 4,123,119 of CM047429.1, forward strand.
CGAATACAACAATAATAATGATCGGTCGGCCGATGCTGCCTCGATGGCGTCCCGATGAGCTCTCTCGAGCTTGGGCTCATTCGCTGCTCCCTTGCTCGGGCCCGACGTGCATGCGCAGCTTTTCGCGTCGAGTTGTCCGTCGGCCGCCGTCGTCTCGCGCGCCCAGTGTAGTGAGTGCTCGCGGCTGTATCAACACGAAGCGGACGATGTTGCCTGAGTTGCTGCTTCCCCTAGAGAGAACGGTATTCCTGGTGATGCTGTCTACTAGGTAAACCCTTATTATTGTTCTGTTGGTTTAGCTTATCGGCTAATGAGTTCTCTCCGTTGCAGGTACAGACTAGACGGCCGATACACGATCATCCCTCTCTCTCACACTCACGGCGCCCGATCAGCTGGTACGGGTCAAGCCACTGGTTGCTGTTTTGCTGCGGGTATTCTGGATTGTGCTTAGTGGGAATGTGGGGTATTCGGGGTAGATTGAGGTAGGTTAGGCAGGTTTAGTAATGCGAGGGTGGGTAGGGCAGCTTAGGTAGGTTTCGCTCGCTTAATTATATTGATAGGTATGAAATACCTTGTCACACTTCATTAGTTTGATAGTATTTTTTGCCAGTGGTACAGAACTCAGGTTCGAGCACAGTTGTAAGCATGCAAACAGTACGCTTATCTTGCCACCTGATTGTCATCCACAAATTATTATGAGCAACTTGAACTTCACCTCGCTCTAATTTATTTTATAATTTTCTCATTTCTTTTCTATATGTCCTTACCGTGCCGCTCATTCTTATATTGCGATCGTGCAAAAATTCTACCAATATAGGAGATGTATACCAGTTATCTATGTATATGACATGACCCTTGTAAAAATAAGGTTGTAAGAAATAAGCGACAATATCCCCAGTAACACCCAAATCAAACTTCTGATAATCAGTATCAGCGCCAGTGTAGACAATAAAACTCAAAAGTAATCCAGTCTCACAGTTTACTAATTCAAAAAGTTTGATGTCAAATCGATTTCTTTTCAAAGGAATGTACTGCTCGAATCGAAGCCTGCCTTTCCATAATGCTAGGCTTTCATCTATGCACAAATTTTTGCCTGGAATAAGAGCTGCTGAGAATTTACTTTGCAGATAGTCTATTATTGGTTTTATTTTCACTAAAGGATGGTGAGCGATTTCCGAGGTATCTCCATTGTCATAAAAATGTAAATGGCGTAAGATTGCAAGAAACCTATCACGAGACATTGTTTGACCAAAAATGAGGAGTATAAAGCAGAGGATCTTTAGACCAATAGTTTTTTAAGTCACCTTTTCGAATATGGCCTATTAGAATTGAAAGTCCAAGAAAACATTCAAATTCATCTTTTGTAACAGGAGACCAAGTTTTCTGATAGGATTACCGATCTTCATGATTCTGACTTTCATAGCGATTCGTCTCATCTTTTCAATTCTTTCAATCAGAAGGGAATCGAAAAGTATTTAAAGTAATTGATTGCTTTATTCCCGATATAGAGATATTAGGATTTATTTTAGAAGTACCTTGAAAATCTTTAATTGATGGATAAAAATACGCGTTTTCAAAAATTTGAGTCTCATCATAATCATTTTTTACCAAACCAACTTCCTGAATTTCCTCATTCTCCAAATCTTGTATTTCATGTTCAGACTCGCCACTACTCCAAGTTTCAATATCACCCATTTTATCAAAAAAAATTGCTTGAATTTTTTTGACAACTTAGTAAATAAAGAGCATGATGAAATCATAAGAATATTATCAATAAAAAATCTTCCGCAAGAAAAAATAACTGTGTTGATCTGCCAAGAAACTAATAGTAATACATAGTTCAAATAATCACTATGAAAATGTGTTTCATCAAACGCAACACTATTTGTTTCGTATTCAAAGCATTAAAATACGTTGATATACCAATTTTCAAGTCGAAATACCGAATAAAAATTTGACTTTGAAATCGCTATTTCAAGGTCAAATATACTTTTTAGAATGATAACACTATGTTTCCTGTATTCAACAAATAATATTACCCCCGAAACAATTCCAAAATAATACGATACTAAAGTGGTTGATATATCGACCAGTCCCGTCCTTAAAAGGTTAAGTAGCCAAGTAAAAGAAGCCGCTTTTTGGGTAAGGTCGCAGTGTTGAAAAGGGGGTAGTAAATTCTTTGTATTAACTACGAAATAATATAGAAAATGCACGGGATTCGACCATTTTTTAATCATGCACATCTAGTCCAATCGGTTGCAAGAACATAATAATCAAGAACTAATTACGCAACTTCCATCTAAATTAAAGCGTAAAACAAGGACAGATGCATAGATTTTTAGGGTATATAAAGAGAACCCAGAACCAACACAGCCACTCCTAGTTTTTCGTCTAAAGCTTCGGTAAGGCGAAGCTCTGATAGTCAACTCTTTGATTTTTATCCGAAGGCGAAGCTCTGTTACTCGGGCTTAAAAAGATATATATATTCAAGTCGAGAGAGATCATGTATTCGGGAATCGAGACGCATGGCTTGTATCTACGAGCCTTAGTCAAGGAACTACGACTTCGACATCCGGCAATCATCGAGCTCCGTACCCATACGCATTTAACGTCTAGCGGGGCATCACCAAGCCACTTGACGATGCTACCTACGTCCGAGGCAGCCCTTCGTTCCTATACGCTTTTGTAATATTCGTAAAGGCAAACCTGATATTTTGTATCAGTTTAGTTACTGAAACAACCGCTTTTTATTTACAATAATTCTTATTTTGTATATTAATCAGAAAAGTTTGTAATAAAATAATATTACCTAAACAAGATAATTTATTAACTTAGTAAATAGTCGATTGTTGAGGGTCAATAATAAATAAATCCAATTTATTTATGCAAGAGCACAATTGGATTTATTTATCATTGACCCTCAACAATCGACTATTTACTAATTCAACAATGGAGGGTGAAAATTACAAATAAATAATTTTATAACGATAAATAAATAAAGTCTTTATTTATTTAACAAATTCTGGACGAACGATAATCTCTCCTACTATCTACAATTTAATAACGTGTTCGCCGTGAAATTGTTTATAATCTCAACATTAAAATAGTATATAAACTTAAATAATTTTATGCAATTGTTTATAAAATATTGTAATTTTATGTGTTTTTGTTCATTAAAGTGTTAGAAGAATTTAATTATGTATGTTCATTTAAACAAAAGATTATATAATTATGTTAGCTAATTTAAATAAATAATGCATGATTAATACATGTAAAAAAATTTATTATTTTATAATCTCACATTATATCCTTAATCTCTACTCTCCAAATAACATCGCTCGCTACTTCCGCAGACGCAAGGCTAGTCCTAGTCACACAAGAGCGAAAGCGTAGCAATGCAAAGCATTCAAAAAGCTATGCTTTTTGTATATAAGGCACGACCGTTTAAAGCTCGCGTTTTGCGAGAGTATTGGGTAAAATACATGACACAACAATTCAACTTTTATTAACTTTCACAAAGCTTGGGATTTTTGACCTAATACAAAATATAATATACATCATAAGAGATAGTAATATAAACATGACTTTAAATTATGTGATATATTTAATTTTGTTGTGATAAAACGTGATTTCTTGTACTACTTTCGTTATTTTGATCGTTTTTCTTTTTTATCTTTGAAAACATTGTTCTAGGCGTAAACTGTAAAATAGAAAAAGGCTTTGTTATTTTGAGATGAATATTTCATTCCTTTAATGTGTTTATGTAAGATAATACACAGATTTAGTTTTTTTTGCGAAAAAACTTTTTTTTTTTAATTTTTTTCATTATTTTGACTGTTTTTCTCTATTTATCTGTAAAAATATTATTCTGAACGTAAAGTGTACAATAGCAAAAAGTTTCGTTATTTTGAGAGGAATACGCTTTTATGTAAAATTAATACATTTCAAGATTATGCTATATAACCGTTTCTAAGCAATTAAAAATAATGCCATAATTTAAAGGGTTCAGTGCTATATATCTGAAAATATGACCATTATATGATTACATTATGACGAAGTTATCCTGTAAATCTCAGGTAAATCGGTCAAAAATTGACTGAGTTATCATCGATAAATGATTACATACATACATACATCCATACATACATTTTAGGGAGGGCCTCAAATCAGTTCTAATACCCATACATTTCTCTTACAATCCATTATCTAGTATATTTTATGCATCATACACTTTGCGATGGTGAAAATATAAGGCTCTCCCGTGTGGCAGGCGTGTCTAAAATGTTCACACTCTCGATACTCTCGATTGCAAAATATGACAAGACATAAATCATTTAAGGAATAGACTAGAAAAAATGCAGCAAATATTTCATTATCTATAAAAAATACCTCGCAATCTTAAATATAGAGACCCGTTTTTCCAACCGACCTTTCTATCTCCGAAACTAGTGAAAATGAACAAGAAGACACAATAATTACTCCCACGCGCGTAAACCATTTTAGCTTAAAACCCGCTGTATTGAAATACGAGGAAAAAAAGAACGTATCGCGAATAATCCAATTACGACTAATGATCCCTATGAACCATTTATTTTAATACCGGATAAAGATATAAGCTCGGTAAGAAAACGGTTCGCGACAGAAGTGAAAAAAGAGTTGTTTGATTCATATCTCGAGGAATCCAAATCATAGAAAATTTAGAAAAAAGTGTAAAAAAAAGGGACAGCTTTTCAAGGTATCATAAATAAGATTAAAAGCACGTTAAATATTTTTTCTGCTACGAACGAAAAATATTCTGAGGAAGCAAAGGCATTAGTGACAGAAACGAAGAAAGTACTAGCACTTCGATAGAAAAAAAGTTAAAAAACAAATAAATAATATAACAATGACGTCTCAAATTTGAGGTTCATCGCTTAAGGACACTTTAGCTTTAATACCGCGCTTTAACGGTCACAACATAAATTTATTGCAATTATTGAACGAATGTAATGAAGCAAAAGAAATTTCACCGTCGGAGTACGAGAAAGAATTAACAAAACTTATTCGAATGCGTTAATATGGCGAATCTTTAACTTGTGCGCGAGGAGAAAATTTCAATTTTATCAAAGAGATGTCCGATTTTTTCGAAATACTTTCCGAATAATAAAAACATATTACAAGTGGACGGGAGATCGTGCTAAATTAAAACAGAAAAACAATCAGACAGCCGCTGATTATTTTAATTGATTATCAATAATAAAAAATGAAACAGTCAAAGCGGCCGACACAGAGGCCAATCATTTCATGCTCGAAATAAGGCAAGATTGTTTAAAATTCATTTTAAAAGAGCTTCGAGGGGAAATTCGTGCGCGTTTAAGGACCCTAACTTCTCTAAAACAGGCTCATGAACAAACGCTCGAGGTCGAGGAGACGTCGAGCTGAGAGAAGGTTCTTTCTTGTTGAACTCGAGAAATGCGTAAAATAAATTATATTTCGAATATTTCTCCGATTGTATGTAAATATTGTTCTAAAATTGGTCATGGAGCCATAAATTGTTTCAAATTAGCACGAAGTTTTGCAGAAAGAGTTTCCCATAATAACAAGCAACGCAATCATATAAACAGTTCTTATTGCTCACAAAGCCGTTCCGTAAAAAGCCGTAATTATAATAGGCCAAATTTACCTTTTGGTGATTGAAACGAGTATTAAAACTAATCAGAATTTTTGCCAAATAAAGATAGAGATAAAAATGATTCCTTCGTTTGTTATAATAATAGTAAATTTTAATCGCAGCTACTTAAAAAAGAAGCTCAGGGAAATAATTGCGGGATAATAAATCAGTTATTTCAAATTCCCAAGAATCACGATTTATTAATAACGAATCGAATAATAATATAAGACCATCGGTTACTTGTTTTCATTGCGGAAAACCCGGTCACATAAAGCGCGACTGTTATCAATTAAAAAGAGAAATAGAGAAGGAAATCAAAATCATGGAAACACCGCTACTCACTCTCCAAGAAGGGTCGAGAGAAAGGCTACGAATCAAAATCCCTTTACTTCGAGTAAGGAAACCCGCACAACAGTCCTCTTCTCATCGCGAAAGTCGAGGAGGGCGATAAATGCGGACCTCATGAAAAGAAGGAAGATTTTGTTGACAAAAAGATGAATTGTCAAGTACGAATGGATTACGAAATCGAGGAGGGCGATAAATGCGAACCTCTTCATATAAATGTTAGTTACGTTTGTAAATTGAATAACAAAGAAATGGTTATGTCGGGGGAAAAGTTAGATATTATCCCGAGAACTGAAATATTATGGATAAACAAACATGGGACTGAAGAAACTGAAAATGAGATAAATAATGAGAATTTAATAAACATACGGGAAGAAAATGAACAGAATGAGGACTCTAGCGATTTTTTATTGAATGAACGAGTTATAAATGAAAATTTAAGATGTGAATTTGTCGAAGCCACACACGGAAACGAAATGAATAACAGTTATTTGGTTTATTCAAATAAACCTTATGTTAACAATTTTTGTGTTTGTGAAAGTGAAGAGGTCGACATACACTACAGTTCTGACAATCGATCTGAAGGAAGGATACTTAGCATAGCGGATGATACAAGTACACATAATCGTAATGCACGATTAAAAGAAGCCATGCAGTTTGATAAAATGGACGAGGAACGAAGACAATGTATAGAAATTTTAATTGATAAATATTCGGATTGTTTCTATTTAGGCGTGACAAATGCTATACAACATAAGATACCAACTGTCGACGGCATACCAATCACAGCTGAGCCATATAGATTTCCTCATGCTCGCAAAAGCGAGTTTGATAAACAATTAAAAGAAATGATTGAAGAAACCATAATTGAACAATCAAAATCTAAATTATACATCACCTGTTTTTCCTACTAACAAAGAAGCCTGATAGTCAGGGTAACGAACGATACCGACTCGCTGTCGTTTTTCGACAATTAAACGATAGAACTGTAAAAGATCGATACCCTTTACTTAATATACTAGATATTATCGAACAAATCGGACCAGAAATTGGTGTTGGATTTAAGTCAACGAGTTTTACAAGTTCCGTTAGCTCAAGAAGATCTACATGAAACAGCTTTCGCCTCTACATTCGGTTTATTTAGAACAATGCCTATGGGGTTTTGCAGTACTCAGTCATTTTTCAAAGACTGATTGATCGTATTTTTGAGGGCAGACAATGCAAAGAAATATTTTTATTTCTTGACGGCTCAGTTATATACGCTAAAAATATTCAAGAGCATAATAAAAAAATTTGAAAAATATCTGCAAAGAGTACGCGCCGCAAATCTAAAATTACAGCCAGAAAAATGTGAATTTTTAAAGAAAGAAGTAGTGTATCTGGGACACGTATTATCACCAGAAGGTATTCTGCCGGATCCAAAAAAATTAAAAACAGTAAAAAAAATGCCAATTCTATAAACAGTGAAGAATATATGTTAATTTTTAGGATTAACAAGCTATTATAGACGATTCATTGCGAATATGTCGGGTATTGATAGACCGTTAGGTAATTTATTAAAGAAAGAAGCACCATTAGAATGGTCCAGCGAGGTTTAAAAAGCATTTGGTAATTTAAGAGAAAACTTGTGTAAACAACCAATATTACAAATCGCAAATTTTAATAAACCATATATAGTGACTTATGACGTTAGCAGTACAGCAATAGGAGCAATTTGATCACGAGGAGAACTGGGGACCGACCTACCGTTTGCTTATGTTTCACGAGTATCAAACAAAGCCGAGCAAAAATATGATTCTTATTCAAGGGAAGCATTAGCCATACTGTATGCCGTCACTCAGTTCGACTGCTGTGTAAGAGGCCGCCGTTTCGTCATTATAACTGATCATAAACCAGTGATCACAACCAGCCAATGGAGAATAGAACTAAATGCATACGACTTTGACATCGTATACAAAACCGGTAAAAGTAACGTTAATGCTGATGCTTTATCAAGAAACCTAATGAAAGAACCCGTTTATGTTATTAAAAATAATTCTGTGGAAACATGCAGTCGCACAGGAATAATAACACGATCAAACAACAACCAAAAAAGAGCAGAGCGACCCAATAGGTCAAATGTAGCAAAAAAACCAGCCAAAGACATTCCCATCATATAAGAAGCCGTCGAGGAAATTGAAACGATAGTCCTCTCAGACAAATGGCCACAACCCATGGAAAAAGATAATTTTAACCACAGATCTGACGAGTTCTGGAAAGGAAAGGATGTTTACACGACAAAGGTTCTACGTGACAAAGAGCGAATGAGTACTTCAGAAATTATTAATAATCTAAAAACGAATCTATAAAATATGAAAAATATTATAAAGAGAAAAATTACGTTCAATAAATATCAAAGAGCGATTTTATTATAAACGTTTCATGGAATGAACTTTTAAAACAAATATGTATAACTCTACAAAATATTAATGTAAAAATAATTATTTGCTTAGGATTCATAAATTGTGTACTTGTACAGAGCATAAACAGGTAACAAAAATCTGTAAACGTACAGAATAACTTTTCTATTGGCCCAATATTAAGAAAGACGTGCAAAACAACATTCGACATTATTTAACTTGGCAACTAAAAAAATTAGTTCGCGTTAAAACTAAACAACGTATGATAATGACAGATACTCCGTACTCGGCTATGGAATCCATATCGGTCGAACTTGCGGGACCGTTCTCCAAATTTTGAAACAGTAACAATAATATAAAAACGATCCAATGTAACTATTGAAAATACTGTATGGCGATACCCATATCCAACGCGACCGCGGCAACGAACGCTGAAGTGTTAGTTCGTCGACAGTTTTCAATTATTAGCGCCCCACTGTTAATTAATTCCGATGAAGGTACCACGTTCTTAGTAGACTGTGTATGACTAAGTAGCATGGGATAAGATAAGCGAAGTAGCCACATTATGAAATCAAACGTTGGTACATGAGGGTCGTCTTCACACGCCCTTTAAAAGTGTTCCTGCACGAAAAGCACGATTCGATGACTAAACTATAAATTTACAACAACGTTTAAATGAAATACAGTGGATGGCACAGAAAAACTGATAGCTTCTAACTATAGGTCGAAGTTCTATTACGACACGAAAGAAAACCATCATGAATTTCAAACCGGGGATAACGTACGGTGTTAATGTCTGGTTCCTTCCTTCTCGTTGCGGTAAATACTCGAGCAACACTGTCATTTATCCTTCCTAAGGACTGCTCTATTGCATCTTTGGTACCTAATTGCGGGAAACAAACCAGCAACACCTTCACTCATCCTTCCTGAGTATTGCTTGATTGCACCCATTACACATCGTAGCGGTAAATAGTTCATCAAAACCGTTATTTATCCATCCTAAGGAGTACCCGTTGTTGTAAATACTTGTTGTAAATAGTCCAGGTATACCGATACTTATCCTTCCTCAAGATGCTTGATTACACCCATTTCATCTAGTTGTAGTAAGCAGTCGAACTACACCGACACTTATTCTTCCTAAGGAGGGCTTCATTGCACCCTTTCCTCCTCGTTGCGGTAAAAAGCCCAGCAATACAGTCACATATCCTTCCTAAGGAGTGCTTTATTACACCCTTTGCACCATCCTGCAGGAAAGTAGTCCAGTCGCAACGGCATTTAACCTTCCTAATGAGTGCTTGATTGCACCTCTCCTCCTCGTTACTGTAAATAGCCCAGCTCTTAATTTTTTTTATTAAACCAATCGCATTTCTGTCAATATCATTGTTCAGATAAATTTCTGAATCTATTCTTGTACAAGTAGTTTGCCAGTAAACTTACAGTAATACTTTTTACTAAAAATGTATATCTCATCATAATTTAGATCGTACAATTATAACTAGAAAAGTATTCTAGAAGAATAGTTAGTGAAAAGGGAATAATGCTGGATTTCTGAGCATACGTATGACATAAGGAGATTATATGTTTCTATCTATTCATTTTGAAACAGTGTCGTAATAATAAACGACGTAGTGACGTAGTTCAAACAGTATTTTAACATGATCGTACAGTAGAAAGACACCAGGTACAAAATCATAGAGGATACACTTGACAAAAGAGTATTTATGCTGTGGCATAGATCATTTATAGAACGCCTGCATACAGGCAACCATCGAAGCGGAAGAGAGGCTAATTCCACTCTCGACCGCTACGTGGCAAAACACTGTCGTTGACTGGTGAATCACAACCAAATGCTTCTTCAGAAATCCTGAGAAAGGTGACGGTGTATTTTTCGATTCTGTCTATTTCTCTTCCATAAAAGACTTTGTAGGTCATGCTAATTTTTATGAAAATATTCCTATACCAGAGCATACTCCATTAGTTTACTTTGAATTATTTAAAATTGAGCTGGTTACGCAAGTACAGGGAAGAAACATGGGAGTAATTATAAAGATTTTATAAAACCAATATGTATAGTAGACTATAATAAAAATATGGAAGAGATCGACAACATAGACAGACAACTTTCGTTGGCAGAAACGATTAGAAAATCAACTAAAAGGTATCAAAAACTTTTTTTCACTTACTTGATTTTGTTCTGGTAATTTCTCATACATTACATAAAATGAGAAGTACCACCAACAAAAAGATTTCGTATCCTGATTTTCGTTTAGAAGTGGTGAGAGCCTTGCTGGGGATAAATTCTGAAGACTTGTGTCATTCATGTCAGTCGAATGCCTCTCGACTTACTGGGAAACACTTTCCTAAGAAAATTGATCAAAGGAAAAAGAAAGAAGGCAATTGCTGTTTATGTCTTATGAATAAAACTAGACATCGAAGCACTTATGAATGTAAAACTTGTCATGTTGCTCTATGTATAGATCCGTGTTTCGAAACTTATCACACCAAAGAAGTCTTACATTGATCAATTTGGAAAAAATTATAAAAAATAAAAGAAAGTTATAAAATCAGATGTTATCGATACATTCATATAGATCTTAGAAGAGCAATGTGAGAAAAATACAAAATATACTTCTGACAAAACGGAAAAATGCATAAAAAATGGAAAAATGTATAAATAAAATAGGAAAATATAAAAAATAAAAAAAATGAAAAAAGTAGCTACATTACTCTCTACGTCCACGTCGTTAACTTTTGGTAAAGCAGAAGGAGAATAGAAGGGATAAAAACTATACATTTCTAAAAAAAAAGCACGAGATGGCCATATACCCAGAAGAATGAGTATAATTATGTCTATTCACAATCAAACAGGTGTTGTCAACCAGATTTGGATTCAGCACTTTTCAAAACCTGAGTATATGATTTTATTCCTATTTTTCCGAACTAAAAATTTTTCATGACTCTCCAGGGCCGGAAAGCCGATATATCGGCTCGGTCCATCATAGGAACATTGTACATAGTTGATGAGTGATTTAAAGGTTAAATGGATCCATTCCTAGATGGGTATTTCTTAAAATAAATGCATTTAGGAAGAGACAAAATTTTTTTTTTATTTTAGATTTTTAATGTTTTATCCATACACTTACCTTGCTTGCAACATATAGATACAAAATATCAAGTTAGTTGAGCTTAAATAATATATCATTATGTTTTATCCCAACACTTTATCGATTGAGTGGACTTACAAGGGAAGTAGTTGACCTCCGGGAAACGGATCTTAACCAAACTGTAGGATATGTTTTCTACTATAAAAATATGAAGAAAGCTGAAGTTCCGTATGCCAATGTCATGTTTTACGGACTTTATAAGCAAAAAAACAAAAAATTTTGCAAAAAATAGTCTTGACTTTGGTCACTTATAACTCAGAAACGAAAAAAGGTATGCATTCAAACTTAAGTCCAGAAGAAGGCTGAGATCAAATAGATTGGATTTAAAAAAAGAAGCTCAAATATCTTATTTTGGTCGAAAGTTATGAAAGAAATAGAAATTTAACCATATTTTGACGAATATTTTGAATTAAAAAATCTGTTGATTTTCAAGCTAAATTATCTTCTTATTCTTCTTTCTTCCATAACTTTCAACCAAATCAAACTATTTGAGCTTCTTTTCTTTAAATCCAATTTATTTGATCTCAGCTTTCTTCTGGACTTAAGTTTGAATGTATATCTTTTTTTGTTTCTGAGTTATAAGCGACCAAAGTCAAGACTATTTTTTGCGAAATTTTTCGTTTTTTGCTTATAAAGTCCGTAAAACATGGCATTGGCATACGGAATTTCAGCTTTCTTCATATTTTTATAGTAGAAAAGATATCCTAGAGTTTGGTTAAGATCCGTTTCCCGGAGGTCAAGTACTTCCCTTGTTAGTAATCTAATAAATTACAATATATTATATGTGATCGACTTCATTAAATATTAATAATTTATTTGTGTCGTTTGCTAATAAATTATTATTTAATATTAAAGTTTTATTTTTAATTATATATAAATAATAAAAAATCTCGTGAATTGTTTATAAATTAATCAATTTATTTATTTAATATACAATTTAAATTTACATTTTAATTTCACATTTTATAACTTAATTTAATTTAATTAGTTTTTAGTCTTTCACTTCTCCTGACCGAGTTTTGTTCACTTTCATTAATGTTTTTTAACTTGGACTTTTTCTTTGAGTTTTGTTTATGTTTTGGAGAAGCTTCCGATTCTTTTATAGACCATGGATGGGCAATAGCATAATGCACACACTTTATACCTCGAGTACAATCATAACAACTCAAATTATTAAAAGAAATTAAGTTAGCAGTTTTATTTGACCACCTCCATTGGCGTACAGCCAATGTGCCCTTAAAAGAATTGAGGTGATGACATGAAATGTCATTTTTTTTTTTTTTTTTATGTTATTTAACGTCGCTCTATTTATGCTGCCAGGGCTAATCAGCGACGGAGGTGAACGGTGTGTCTGTAAACAAAGCACATGTAGTTGAAACAGTGGTGCTTGTGTCCATCGGGAGATATCATCGGTCACTGTAATTAGTCTAATAATTACAGTTTCCTGTCCTCCCGATGGAACCACCGCGATCCTCTTTGCATCTTCGCGTCCCTAACGTTCCCTATAGTTCAGATGCCCGTGCCTCTCATGCACTGACAAGTGCACGAAACGCACGCGCACCTGAACTGGCGTCACATTATAGTGACACGCCGAGCCACTGAGTCACGGTGTTCGAAAAATGCACATGAAAAAATTTTCAGAGGTACACGTCTGGGATCGAACCCACGACCCTCGGTGTGAGAGTCGGGAGCTCTACCCATGAGCCACCGCGGCTCTGAAATGTCATTTATCACATTACTGTGATAATTAGCATTTATCGATGCTAGAATAATGTATTGATAAAAATACGTGTCAACGGAGTGGACATATATTCAATTTTTCATTTAATTATCTGCGTGCAATGTATATTTTATTATTATTATATTTGTATTATAATTATAACATGTTTTGTAAGTTATTCTGTACATTTTAACCATTAATTGTTAATGCACTGATTGTAAAATAACTATCGACGGAGTGGAAACGTATTAAAATACGCAACTTACATTTTTATACTCCTTAATTTCTTCTTATTTTAACGTAACAAATTGACAATTCTCATAAGAGATTTCGAAAGCATATCATGCAAGGAATCTGTTAGGATCAAAACATTTTTATTAATAAATATTTTTCAATTATAAAATTTACTTTGAAAGTTGATGCTTTAGACTCCGTTGTCAAAATCACGTAATGGTGACATGTGATGAAAGTGTGCATGCAAAGTTCAAAACGCAAATAACAACCTTTGTAGCACATTGTACACTTATTTTGTAGCACAATAAAACATTTCCATGTGTTTCAAGAATATTTATCTACAAGTAAGCCTGTGGAAGTCGACAGAGTGGACATTTTAGCTATTTAATTAATTTTCTTTTATTCTAAATTACTTTTAATGATCAATTTTTGAGAAGAAATTGTTTGAGCAAGTTTCGAACTACATGTAGAAATTTTTAATTTTTATTTTTTAATTATTTTTTATGGTCAAAGTTGGAGAGAATTAAAGTGGCACTTATTTTAAGAATTGACCATATAAATGGTCGTTCATTAGCTGTTCTCAGTGGTGATGGTGATTTGTCTGGATTTGAAGATTGTACTTTTATTCTAATTCTACTTCTAATTTAAATAAAGATATTTAATAAAGACAATTTTTTAAAATTTTCTGAACTTTTCATTAAAAATACTTCAAAAGACATAAATGTATGCTGTCACACTCTTGTAAGCTATTTAAACCTTAAATAGTGAAAATCAGCAATTTTGCTCCGGTCGCTGGAAACCTAATGCTGTCTAAAAGATGTCTTTTTATAGTCAGAAACTGCCTAATATAAATTTCCAGAGTGGGTCTAAATCATTAAGATCACTTATGGTCAAAATATCTGGGAAAAGTACCCGTAATATTAATAGAAATATATATTTCTTGCCTTTTAACAATGAATCTATTAGCATGATCATTGCAAAAAAATTTATGCAGTTACCTTGGAGTGGTAGAAAAGTATCTCCACTTGTTTCAGTATCCATCTAATCCACTGCAAGCTGCTAGAAATACAAATATTATTATACAATTATAAAAAATTAATTTTTCAACATTTATAATGCTGGATTTTCAATTTTACAACCACTTTAAGAATTATGATACTAATCTGAAGGATTACTATAAATATATTAACATTATTATTACAATAACTGAATATACGTATTTAATACAAAAAATATATAAACAAGACAGATCTGAGATTATAATGAGTAATATGATTACGTGACAGTGACAAGTTTATGAAATTCAAACAATGTATTGCTGAATAATAATAATAATAATAATGTTGATACTTTTATAGTAATCCTTCAGATTTGTATCATAATTCTTAAAGTGGTTGTAAAATTGAAAATCCAGCATTATAAATGTTTAAAAATTAATTTTTTATATTTTGATGGGATTTATCGATTGATTTAACGAGTCAATATGCGTTATTAATTGCACAACGTTTCGAAGACTATTACTCTCCTTCTTCAGGTGCTACATTTTTTTTTATTAAAAATGTTTAGTTATTACAATACATATACAATAATGTTATTAGTTATTACAATACATATACAATAATGTTATTAGTTATTACAATACATATGCAATACTAATATACAATAATGTAAGTTTCTATATTCACAAATACCTTAAAAATATTATATTAGCGTCAACTTCGATTTGTCGTTTCAATTATAAATCATCATGTTTCCAATGTATTACGCTACAAACATTATTTTACAAACAAATATTAATACTATTCCCTATATAACAACAAAGTCAATTTATCAGAGTATACTAACAAAAATCAAGGAATATCCAGACACAAATTTCCTCCTCTTTTTCATATTGTAAATAAATTAAACAAATAAATAAATAAGTAAATAATATATGTAAAAGGGACAGAACATAACACGAAGAATATCACAGCTATACTGACTAGTAAAGATTTTTGCTATACGTTAGAATAGAATCAAAGGATCAACAATCGATAATACAGGATAATACATTCGATAATATAATAGGATGAAAATGTCTATGTCGTTACCTTATATACCTAAGTTATTTGAGAACATTTCAAAGAAAGTAAAAAAATATAGTATACATACTGTACCAAAAATTGTCAATTTTTTTAACCAATACATTCGCAGAGGTAAAGACAAAACAGAAAAAAGTGAACAATCCAATGTAGTCTACCGAATTCGATGTAATGACTGTGATGCATCTTATGTGGGAGAAACGAAAAGAACAATTTGTACTAGAATTAAAGAACACCAGAAAAACAGCTTACAAACTGAAAAACAATGTGTTATTAATGAACGCATTGATAAAATAGGGCATAATTTTGATTTTAGTAATAAAAGTATTCTTGACAGGAAAAGAAATTGGAGAAAAAGAATTATTTCAGAAACAATACACATTAATTTACAAAAAAATCCAATTAATAAAAAAGAAGATACTGATAAGTTACAATCGGTTTATACTACATTGGTTCATAAATTTAAACAAAATTAGTAATTATTTTGGTTTTTTAAGCGATCTTGTAGGGCAATTTACAGGATGTTGAATAAATTTAACACCTTTTTTTTAATTAAACACACGCTGTCAAAGGTAATATTACAGTTTGTTTAAATAAATCAGTATATTAAAAAAAATGACAGCACTATTAAATGATGAAAAAGTTTATAAAATAGTCAATAAGAATCCGATTAAAAATTACAATCTAATGTACATACAATTTTAAAAAAACTTAATGACAACGATTTACTTCTAAAAAATTATCACAATAATGAGTTAACACAGACTAATACATCTTTAGCAAAAGCGTATGGATTACCAAAAATCAAAACTAATATGTAATGAATTCAAAACTGCGTTACCTCCGCCGAAGTCTCATATTGACAATAGTTTAAAACTTAAGAACTTGTTGGTAAAAAAATCGCTACCTGAAGATTATATCTTCCTGTCACTTGACGTAATCTCTTTATACACAAATGTTTCATGTAAAGATGTTTTAGACAGTTTCGACAGACGTTATTCAACTATAAATAGTACTTGTAAGATCCCGTTCTATGAAATTCGTAATATTGTAGAATTTTTATTTAACATGACGTTTTTTCCATTTAATGGTGTATATTATCATCAAATTTTTGGAACACCGATGGGATCAAATATCTCACCTATTCTAGCAGACATTGTAATGAAGGACCTTGAAAAAGCTTGCTTACTAAAATTAAAAAACTCATACAATTGCATACCACTGTTTTACTACAGATATGTGGACGATACTATCCTATGTGTTAAAAAAGACGAAATAGATTTAGTTATTAGTGTTTTTAACAATCAAAACGAACATTTAAAATTCACACATGAATTGGAAACAAATAATAAAATTAACTTCTTATACTTAACTTTAATGAGAAAAAACAACAAATTGTAACGTTGGTCAATCTTATTTTTCGTAACCTGATGTTAATAGCATTATTAATAACCATTTTGGACACTTGTTGTTCCGTAAGATTTTTTTGACAGCGTTTAATTTATCTTGGTGAAAAGTTGAATCAGATAGTAGTATTGCTCGATCTATTAAATTATATATAATGTTCTTTTTTTGACGATCTGTATGATGAGAATTGAAGTTTAAAACTCGGTCTGAATTTGATTCTTTACGATACCAGTTAGTTACAATTTGTTGTTTTTTCTCATTAAACTTTTTACCAACAAGTTCTTAAGTTTTAAACTATTGTCAATATGAGACTTCGGCGAAGGTAACGCAGTATTTAATTCATTACATATTAGTTTTGATAAAAAATAAGTTGGGCAGTTTATGGTTGACACAATTGGTCTAAAAGGAATATCCTTTTTATGGATTTTCGGTAATCCATACGCTTTTGCTAAAGATGTATTAGTCTGTGTTAACTCATTATTGTGATAATTTTTTAGAAGTAAATCGTTGTCATTAAGTTTTTTTAAAATTGTATGTACATTAGACTGTAATTTTTTAATCGGATTCTTATTGACTATTTTATAAACTTTTTCATCATTTAATAGTCCTGTCATTTTTTTTAATATACTGATTTATTTAAACAAACTGTAATATTACCTTTGTCAGCGTGTGTTTAATTAAAAAAAGGTGTTAAATTTATTCAACATCCTGTAAATTGCCCTACAAGATCGCTTAAAAAACCAAAATAAATAATGGAGGGTAACTATCCACAACTATATAACGGTCAATGATCGAATAACGACCAGTCTCCAAGGGGAGTATCATTTTTCAAAAACATCTCTAGAAGACACGGACACAAATTGACGAAATTTCTGAAGACTTATCACAATAATGAGTTAACACAGACTAATACATCTTTAGCAAAAGCGTATGGATTACCAAAAATCAAAACTAATATGTAATGAATTCAAAACTGCGTTACCTCCGCCGAAGTCTCATATTGACAATAGTTTAAAACTTAAGAACTTGTTGGTAAAAAAATCGCTACCTGAAGATTATATCTTCCTGTCACTTGACGTAATCTCTTTATACACAAATGTTTCATGTAAAGATGTTTTAGACAGTTTCGACAGACGTTATTCAACTATAAATAGTACTTGTAAGATCCCGTTCTATGAAATTCGTAATATTGTAGAATTTTTATTTAACATGACGTTTTTTCCATTTAATGGTGTATATTATCATCAAATTTTTGGAACACCGATGGGATCAAATATCTCACCTATTCTAGCAGACATTGTAATGAAGGACCTTGAAAAAGCTTGCTTACTAAAATTAAAAAACTCATACAATTGCATACCACTGTTTTACTACAGATATGTGGACGATACTATCCTATGTGTTAAAAAAGACGAAATAGATTTAGTTATTAGTGTTTTTAACAATCAAAACGAACATTTAAAATTCACACATGAATTGGAAACAAATAATAAAATTAACTTCTTATACTTAACTTTAATGAGAAAAAACAACAAATTGTAACGTTGGTCAATCTTATTTTTCGTAACCTGATGTTAATAGCATTATTAATAAACCATTTTGGACACTTGTTGTTCCGTAAGATTTTTTTGACAGCGTTTAATTTATCTTGGTGAAAAGTTGAATCAGATAGTAGTATTGCTCGATCTATTAAATTATATATAATGTTCTTTTTTTGACGATCTGTATGATGAGAATTGAAGTTTAAAACTCGGTCTGAATTTGATTCTTTACGATACCAGTTAGTTACAATTTGTTGTTTTTTCTCATTAAACTTTTTTACCAACAAGTTCTTAAGTTTTAAACTATTGTCAATATGAGACTTCGGCGAAGGTAACGCAGTATTTAATTCATTACATATTAGTTTTGATAAAAAATAAGTTGGGCAGTTTATGGTTGACACAATTGGTCTAAAAGGAATATCCTTTTTATGGATTTTCGGTAATCCATACGCTTTTGCTAAAGATGTATTAGTCTGTGTTAACTCATTATTGTGATAATTTTTTAGAAGTAAATCGTTGTCATTAAGTTTTTTTAAAATTGTATGTACATTAGACTGTAATTTTTTAATCGGATTCTTATTGACTATTTTATAAACTTTTTCATCATTTAATAGTCCTGTCATTTTTTTTAATATACTGATTTATTTAAACAAACTGTAATATTACCTTTGTCAGCGTGTGTTTAATTAAAAAAAAGGTGTTAAATTTATTCAACATCCTGTAAATTGCCCTACAAGATCGCTTAAAAAACCAAAATAAAATAATGGAGGGTAACTATCCACAACTATATAACGGTCAATGATCGAATAACGACCAGTCTCCAAGGGGAGTATCATTTTTCAAAAACATCTCTAGAAGACACGGACACAAATTGACGAAATTTCTGAAGACTTGGATAAAAAACGAGTAATTACAGTCTTACCTTTACCATATCATACAGATTTTCACAAAAAAATTAGTAGATTGTTAAAAAAGTACAACATAGCAATTATACCAAAAATTGAAAATAAGTTAAAATCCGTAATAAAATTAGGTAAAGATTCCACTGGCAAGTGGTGTAGTATGTAAATTTAATTGTAAAAATTGTCAATCGATTTACATAGGCGAACCAAAGCGAATGTTAAAAGATAGAATTTCTGAACATAAAAATTCACACAATATTGAATCAGTAGTATCTATACACATGAAGAATAAAAACCAAATATTAGACAAAGAAAATGTACGTAAAAAACGGTTAATTTCTGAAATGATTTTTATAAATAGTCATAAAAACACACTATATCACATTCAGTATATATAGGTATATTCGTATGTATATACTAATCATCTGTTAATTTCTTGGAAAATTGTAAGAGTTTTAGATACTCTATATGTCTATTTTCTTGTTATCTCATTATAATTAACGGTTAGTCCGATTTGACATTGCTCGATGTTGAGCTTAACTTAGCTGTTATATTCTTCATGTTATGTTCTGTCCCTTCTACGTATTGTAAAGGTAAGCTACATACTTTTAAGCGTATGAAGCTATACCTTATAACCAGCGCGAGTGACGATCGGAAAAGCTCGTAGAGCCTTCCTTGCTAATTCGTGGCAAGAGTGAATAATCGTAGTTACGGATTCTTGCCCGGGTTCTGGAGTTCACGCCGCAAAGTGTGTGTGAATTTGTGGAGTGAGCGTGCTGGTGCCTAGTTCACGGCTTCCACGACTCCTCAGGAACCTGCGAGGATGGCGAAGTTGTCGGGCGCGAGAGCCCGACAGAGAGGGGCAAACTAGCAAAGCCAAGCGCATCGACGGGAAGAATAAAGGTACGTGATGCACCACTCGCGAGCCGCCGAAGCCGTAAAGACTCTCTCTTTATGGCTATATTTTTAAGCTTGGGATCGGCAGATCTCGCCCGCGCGCGACGGCGAGGAAGCTAACGAGCGATCGCGTACGCGTGCTAGAGAGAGAAAGTGTGAATAACCCCGGTGGAAACACCTCGTCGCGAGACCTCACGCGGCCTATATACGGCCTTTGTAATTTCTTTGTTCCTTTTCTTTAGTCTCTCTTAAACTAAGTTTATATTTCTTTATAATAAATAAGATTCATATGTTATTAATATCCGAGTACAAGTTTAATCATTGATTACCGGCGTACGTTATTCCCGTTATCCCCAATAACGCCCTCTCCGTTTCAGGAGCGGCCGAGATAAATTTACCGCGAATTTATCCCCTTTATTCGCGGCCCTTTTAAGCTCACCACGTTTATAGCTGTACAAAGACGCGAGATTGACAAGTGATCTCGCGGTTGTTAACGGACATCGCAACGGTAGGTCATGCGCGGGGTTCGCTGATTTGAATCCGCCGCGCACTTTCGGGGCACCGCCTAGGGAGTATAACTAGGCAGCAACCGATCCCTTTTCCCCTACCTACGCGAGAGATCGTACCCCGTTACAATATATTATTAACTTATTTATTTATTTGTTTAAGTTATTTACAATATGAAATAGAGGAGGAAATTTGTGTCTGGATATTCATTGATTTTTGTGAGTATACTCTGATAAATTGACTTTGTTGTTATACAGGGAATAGTATTAATATTTGTTTGTAAAATAATGTTTGTAGCTTAAAACATTGGAAATATGATGAATTATAATTGAAACGACAAATCCAAGTTCATGCTTATATAATATTTTTAAGGTATTTGAGAATATAGAAGCTCACATTATTGTATATGTGGTCATTGTATGAACTAAACATTGTTAATAAAATAAAAAATTTTTTACCACCTGAAGAAGGAGACAAATAGTTTCCGACACGTTGTGCAATTAATAACGCATATTGACTCGTTAAATCAATCGATAAATCCCATCAAAATTACATATCACGAGTGTAAAAATGGAAAATGTTAATTTTTTATAATTGTATAATAATATTTGTATTTTTAGCAGCTTACAATGGATTAGATGGATACTGAAACAAGTGGAGATATTTTACTACCACTCCAAGGTAACTGCATAAATTTTTTTGCAATGATTATGCTAATAGATTCATCGTTATAAGGCAACAAATATACATTTCTATTAATATTACGGGCACTTTTTCAGATATTTTGACCATAAGTGATCTTAATGATTTAGACCTACTCTGGAAATTTATAGACAGTTTCTGACTATAAAAAGACATCTTTGAGACAGCATTAGGTTTCCAGAGACTGGAGCAGAATTGCTGATTTTCACTATTTAAGGTTTAAATGGCTTACAAAAGTGTGACAGCATACATTTATGACTTTAAAAGTATTTTTAATGAAAAATTCTAAAAATTTTACAAAAACAGTCATATTTATGTTTATAGTGAAAAATGCATCTCCTGGGAGCTACATATTCATGAAAATGGACATACAATGTAAAACAGTGCTAAAATGCCAACTTTGACTCTCTGTAACATAAAATAAAGGTCCCGAAAAAATCTGAAAAAATTCAGGAGAACTACTGGATACCTCTAAAACATTTTCCCACAGTTATAGCAATATTCGTTTTTTTCATCTTCGATGTCGCAGAGCACCACCCGTATATATATGGTAAGGAACGAAGGTCTGCCTAGAACGTAGGTAGCGGCGTCAAGTGGCTTGGTGATGTCCCGCTAAAACTGTGGGCACCGACGTTAGATGCGTATGCGTTCGGAGCTCGATGATTGCCCGATGTCGAAGTCGTAGTTCTTTGACTAAGGCTTGTAGATACAAACGATGCGTCTCGATTCCCGAATACAGGATATCTCTCGACTTTGAATGCGTATTTTTTTTAAGTCTGAGTAGCAGAGACTCGCCCTCGGTTAAACATCAACCTTTTGGCTGCGGGAAAATTTTAGTACTAAATGACCTTTTATAAAATGAAAAATGTACACATGAGATCATTGGATATTTAGGTAGAGTCCCCACCCTGACTACTGGTCGATAAATCGACCACCCCCGCAGGCAACGTAAAGTACAATGTAAAATTTTTTTCTCATTTTCCAGGAAAACTCTAGAGGGTATTTCTATGTAATTTCTCGCGCTGAATATGAAAAAAATAGTAAAAAAATCCTAGATACTCTTGACCTTGAAAATCTATTTTTCAAGGTCAATTTTTTTAGCATAGATAGAATTTTTTGAATATTTTCGTACATAGTGTCATGGACTGAATAAAAAAAATTCTGAAAAAAATAGCTGAGGTATCATTGATCTTAAAAATTTACATTCAAGGTCGCATTCACTTCTAAAACAAGTGCAAGAAACATCTGCTACATTTGTCAAGATGTCAAGAAATATTTTGACATTCGCTCTTAGCATAACCCAGGATCAACGGCGTGGACGTGGCGAAAAGGTGATCCCATTGGGGTGCTTGATTTTCGTGAGTCCCCTTGCCTCCGAGAAGAAGAAGCTTCCGACGAAAAACTAGGTGTGGCTGTGTCCGTTCCTCTTTATATACCCTAAAAATCTATGCATCTGTCCTTGTCTTACTGTTTACTTTAGATGGAAATTGAGTAATTAGTTCTCGATTTTTCTGTGCTTGAACCCGATTGGACCGTTAGATGTGCGTGATCCAAAAATTATCGAATCCCATACATTGTCTGTATCGCTTCGTAGTTAATACGGAGAATTTACTTCCCCCCTTTCATCAAAATTATTGCTTCCATCTAATGGTCGAGTTTCTAGTCCATGTCTCTCATCGCCGGCTTTTCTTCGAGCATTGATATTATAGTGCAATATACAGAAACTCTTGCGCAACACCTTCGCTTTGATTTCACTATCGGCAATCCCATTTTTCATTTATCATTTGAAATGTTCGTAAATTAATCTGTCCCATAGCTCTGTAAATTAGGCTTTTTATTAGTACATTTACTTAAAATCGTTCTCTATCAACCTTATTTCGTTCATCTTCTACGCCGTAATTTTATTTTATACTATGCTGCAACACTCTTTTGTTAATTGTAAGGAGATTTAAATAACCAATTCAAAAATAAAGATATATTGAATCTTATACCATTTTATGCAATGAAAAATTTTGTTTAATATATGGAGATTCGGTAAGTTAATGTTATTTAACTATCAAAAACGGATTATCTATGTGACTTACGAACGTTTGTTGTTCAACGTTCAATATTCCCTCGGTGGCAACCATCTCCTTTACTGCGTCATCCATGTGCAATCAAAAAAGTTGAAAATAAAAAGAGAAATGAAAAATATAAGATCTAATAAAATCAAACCATAAAAAAATTCATGCATTTGTAATAAACTTTATGATTATAATGGAATTAAATAATATTGAATAAAAAAAATTAATATCTCATGCGGAAAGTCAACGTTGTTGAGAATTGGTCCATTTCCTCCGATGCGGGTTCTTCCGGTTGCATTTTTTAGAAAAGTGTAATATTTTAATTTTATTTATTAAAGGACTTGCATATTTTGGACGTGAGAGGGTGAATTATTGCATGCAAAAATAAAAACAATAGAAATTAAATTTGTTGGCCCTTGGCTCTTTTTCCAATTTATTAACAAGTACTCAAATTACAATTTGGTTTATTTGAGTTACATATATAATAACGTATTTCGCATCAGATTTATTTATTATTCGCGGGAAAACATTTTTAATGTGATTACGCGATTTCCCGAATTAAGCGCAAAAATGAGACTTCGTAAAGAAAATTAATTGATCGAATCTGTTAACGGATTCGCGACGCGGAAACATAACGAACGACTTTTTACGTTCACTCTTTATATAAAAAGAAATTAATGCACGACGATATCACGGAATTCGAGACGCGGAAGATAAAACTGCTCCGGATTCCTGGATGCCGATTTCTAAAAAAGGGTGTTACAGAACCTTAAGGTTCACCCAGCCTAGCCTCAGGCATCGGCGTCATCCTTACGGATGGGGCGCACTTAAGGGTCAGAGTCGAAACTCTTTTACCGGCTTAAAACAAAAGAACTTTTCGCAGTCCCATGTAAAACATGGAACTACTCGGGGCCTGTCGCCGCTAGGTCTACCCAGCTTCTAAAAAGGAAAGGACTAAGGATAAGGGTTTCTGTCGTGCAGCATACTTACTACTGCAACTTGACTTAGGACTTCCTTAGGCTTCTTAATTTTCGGCTAACTCCGTTGAATGTTTGGGCGTAACTGAATGCATGTATAAATGAGACTCCTCGATACTCAGCTCTCGAGTAAATTATCTCGCTGTTCTAAATGAAAGACGAGATAATCTGGTGCGCGAAGGGTTTATTCTAATTACGCATATATTACGTACGCGCACCTAGATTTTCAAAGATATTTTATCAATTTGTAACTTTTCTTTGATAATTACTATGATAAAAGAAGCAATTTATTGATTCATTAAACGAGGAGTGTTAATCTTGATTTCATCAATGCAAAATTAAAAATAAACTATTTAATTTATTAATGTTCTAATAATAATAGAAAAAAGATTAGATAATTAATACTCATACACGTTGTAACGGTCACGCTGGGGATTAGGGCGTGGCGTCAAAGGCGAAATAAATAGCTAAGATATATAAAATAGTAATAATTTATTAATTAAATGTAATAAATGGTTTGGGCGCCAGCCGCGTACGATCGCGGCGAATTTGTATTATTTAAGCTCGGCTGCGTACGAACTGCTGCTGCTTGCTGCGCGAGGGGAGGGGAGGGGAGTAAATGGGAAGCACACTTACGGTCAGGAGAGATCGTGAAATACCGGTGCAGGGCGTGCACCCACCTTATCAGTGTGGAGATCGTCTCCTCGGATGCTGCGGCTCTGTAGTCAAATGCTCTTATACACACACACACTCGAAATTATACTGGTGATCGGTTGCAGATCGCGAATCTGTATATCGGTTGGCCGGTGTAGCCTCGATGGCGTCCCGATGAGCTCTGTCGAGCTCGGGCTCGTTTGCTGCTTCGCTGCTCGGGCCCGACGTGCGCGCGCAGCTTATCGCGTCGAGTCGCCCGTCGGCCGCCGTCGTCTCGCGCGCCTCGTGTAGTGAGTGCTCGCGGCCATGTTTATCAAGGCGGACGACGTTGCCGGATCTGCTGCTTCCCACGGAGAGGACGATGTTCCCGGTGATGCTACAAACCAGGTAAGCCTTTATGATCGTTCCGTGATGTCTAACGTATCGGCTTCTGAGTCTACTCTGTTACAGGTTCAGACGAGACGGCCGATCTTCGAGTCTTCTCTCTCACTCGCTCTCACGGTGGCTGCTCAGCTGGTGCGCGTCGGGTCGGTGACTGCTGCTCTTCTTCGATGCTGCGTTGCTGCGGGGATTCTGGCTGCTTCTTAGGTGAATATCTATCTCCCGAGGGAGTGCTGCGTATTATTTACTAATTATTAATTGAGAGTTATGGTAATGTTATGATTACCATAACCTCACTTCCAATCCTCTCCTAGCATGTAGCTGTCAGTTACTATGTGCACTACATGCGTCCTTGTTTCCTTCTAATTAGGATTCTTATTAATTATTTAACTGTTTCACAGCTTCCTGGATATCATGTTGCTGCTCGTGCTGCTCCATCTGGCACCTTGGGCCATCGCAGGCTGCTTCATGGTCATGGTGCGAAGCCTCCTGGAAGTTGTGTCGCCTCTCCTGACATGCTGCTTCCATGTGCTAGGGGGAAGGAACCAAGAGAAGTATTGGGGATTTGGGGAGCTTCGGGTAGGCTAGGTAGGCTTAGAGATGTGAGGGTAGGTAGGCTAGTTTATATTGGGGCTCGCTCGCTTACTATTATGAGAGGTATTACATACCTTCTCACAATTCCCCCCCACCAAACTGAAGTTACGCGAAAGTCGTAACTGAATTTTAAAACTAACTAACTAAAAGATAATAAATTGAATAAATACTTATTTTACTAAAAAAATAAAAAAATGATTTGCTATTATCGCTGCTAGTAATGGTGGGGAGAATAATGCTGTTTCTTAATTAACTTATTTCTAACAAGTAGCCGGTGCTACTGTTGCGGTGTGCTCGTGTTTAGTCTCCATGACTATTCTGCTTGGCTGCTATCTGTGTTAGTGTACACGGTGTATGTGATTCGATTTTGCTCTTATATTGCTTATAAGTACGATTGGCTGGGCCCTTACATTAAATTTATTATATGTTACCGCTTTGAGAGCTCACTTCGCGTTCGCGACACTCTCATACTGCATACTTACATGTTCTCTCTCATTCCTATTAAACATTTTATTTTATAACAAAAATTAAATTTTTAAATGCAATTAAAATATCGATTATATATATTATGCTGCTATTAATTTATAAGATTGGTGCATGCCTTGCTGCTTATTTGCCATATTGCTGCTACTGCGTCATTATTTTGCTTGCTTATATTATCATTTAAAATATTTTTCTTTTAAGAAAAGGTAATTAATAAAAAATTTATGTATATTATTTCTTGGCTGCTGGGTTTGTTAGTACTGTTAGTACATTAAGCTGCTGTTAGTGAAAAGTAAATAGGAAGAGAGAATGCAGGATTAAATGATCACCAAAGTTAGTTTGGTTTGCTGACTATTTATTATAAAAAAAATAAAGAATTAATAAAATATATTTTTCTGCCCTTGCTGCTGCTGCTACGTATGGGTGGGATGAAAGGGAAGGAAGGGAGGTCTACAGTCTTCCGCGCTTCCGTTGCATCTCCCAGAAATGTTCACTGCACCGCGGACAATCCTTAGTGTGGAACCCTCTCATCCCACAGTTTCGGCAAAATAAGATGGCGGGGCTTACGCAGGCCCGCCAACTATGCCCTCTTCCGCCACAGTTCCAGCACCCAGCTGAACAAGTGGATGGTGGCGGTCGAGGCATGTGCACGAAGCTGGGGGAAGATAGGTCCATCTGCTGCTCTCTGGGGGATGCTCGGGAAGGCGGGAGATCTGGGGTGGGGTTTGGGATGGTTGGGGTCGGCTGCGGTTGGGGTTTAGATAATTTTAGGGACATTAGGGGTTTGGGTTTGGGTGCGGGGGCTGCTGCGCTTTGTTCGGGGAGGGTTGGCGGAGGGAAGGGTTCGGAGGCTGCGCGAAGGTTTGAGGATAGGAGGTGTTGGGTATTGGGGAGTAGGGGCGTTGGAGGGGGAATAGTCACCGGGACATGGATGTACGTGTACAACCCGGTGACTGGGTTGTATACGGGATGGGTCAGGACGGGTTGGGGAGGGAATTCCGGGGAAAAGGAAGGTGGACGGATGACAGGTGGGGATGTTGTTTTTGGGCGGCGGTGGGATTTTGGGGTTGCTGCGAGACGGGAAGTGGAGGGTATAGGGGACATTGGGGCTGCGTAGGTTGTTGCTGCTGCTGGGGTCGTGGCTGCTGCTGATGTTGTGGCTGCTGCTATCCAGGAGGGGTCCTCACAGAGGTGCCTCCCTGCTCTTATGCAGCCCCGAGTTCCCGGACATGTTGATGGGTGCGGAGGTATGTCCTCTGCCATACTACATACGCTACCGCTGCTGCCGCTGCTGCTATTATCATTGGCGGTTTCCGCCGGTCGGTTGATTGGACTCTGGGGTAGAGCCAATCTCTGAAGCACTTGCTCCAGATCTCCAATAACCGGCCGGCGCTCGCCATATACTTGGGCACGGCCTCTGCCCCGTCCTCTACGTAATGCGGAGGCCGTTCTGCTCGTACGATCCATTCTGCAAGGATTTATTTATATTGTTTTTGCATTTGCTCTATTTAACTCATCGCTGCCATCCCATTTATTATATGCTATGCTTTCATTATTTTCGCGGTCTAAGCTGACGTTTGGGTGGGCTGCTAGGGGACATGTCGGGGTCATGTATAATTTTCTTGGGACGACCTCTTTTACGGGTAACTGGATTATTGGGCGGATTCGCGATTCGAATGCTTTGCGATAATTGTTGCTGCTGCGTTTGCGGACATTGGGGTGGAATTACATTTCGGGGAGGGACATACCGCTTTAAATCGCTAATGTGGACCTTGGTTTGGCGTTTGCTGCTCTCATCCTCCACTAAATATATGCTAGGGGAGAATATTTTAATTATCTTTGCGGGTCCTATATATTTGGGTGCGTGCTTAGCTGCGAAATTATCGTCGGCTGACAATAGCACACGATTACGGCGACAAACTAAATCTCCTAATTGGTACTGTATGTCTCTACGACCTCTATTGTAATACCGTGCTTGCTTGGCTGTGGCTATTTCGCTATGCTTCTTTACTAGGTCGTAGATTGCTGGCAATCTATGCAATCGCTCTATCCATTGCTGCGTATTTGGGGCGGGAATTTGGGTGGGGGATTCAATGTGCTTTTTGACCAGAGCTATGGGAATAGGGTTCCTACCAAAATTCAGGAATGCTGGTGAATATTTGGTGGAAAATTCGCCTCGATGTGTGTCCCAATTTCTATGATCATCAGCTAAATAGCTGTTGATCATTGGCTTTATATTTCTATTAACCCTTTCCACAGGGTTGGCTTGCGCGAAATATGGAGGGATTGTAGACTGCGTAATCCCGTAATATGCTAGCTTTTCTGTGACCATCCAATTAACGAATTCTGTTCCGTTATCGGTGATCAGGTATTTGGGACATCCCCATCTATTTATTACGAGCTCGTCGAAAGCTTGTAATACGCTCTTTGCAACAGCTCTTCTTAATGCCTTCATCTCCACGTATCTCGTGAACAGGTCTTCAAATACAATAATGTATTTGAAGCCTTGTTTCGATGGTGGTTTTGGGCCCATAATATCTGCTGTTACAACTGTCCAGGGTGCACTGATGTTCCTACCTTCCATAAGACCGGCGGGGGCTTGTTGGCTGCTTTTATGAGCTTGGCACTCTTGGCAAGCTTTGACATATTGGCATGTATCCATATATATTCCTGGCCAGTAATAATATGTGGCCAATCTAGCGTATGTCTTGTCATTGCCTAGATGGCCTGCTTGCGGCGTGTAGTGGGCTTCGTAAAGGGCTCTTGGTCGGTCGTTTTGGGGTAAAATTAGCTTCCAGGCATCGAGGTCGGGGACAAGGGGATCTACTAGGGGATTGGGACGGTGGGCGTATAATAGATTATTCTCTATTCTCAGGTCGGGGTATTTATTGGGGAATTTGGCTACTGCTATTAATTTTGTCTGATACCAGGGATCGCTGCTGTCTATTGATATGGCTGCTGCTGCTTCGGTGTTCTCGTAGGCTCGAGATAGTGCATCTGGCACTTTGTGTAACGCTCCTTTGCGGTGCACAAATTTTATATTATAATTTTGGAGGATGGTATTCCAACGGGCCAATCTCCCTGTTGGATCCTTAATATTGTGCAACCAGAGAAGACTGTGGTGATCCGTTACTACCGTGAACTCTTCCCCTTGCAAATAGCCCTTGAGTCGGTCTACACACCATAACACGGCCAAGCACTCCTTTTCCGTGACAGTGTAGTTCCGCTCAGCTTTACTTAGGGTTCTGCTCACGTAGTATATCGGATGCTCCTCTCCGTTTATCTCCTGCGTGAGAACTCGGGCTATTGCGTAATCGCTGGCATCAGTTTGGAGGGAGAATGGGAGGGAAAAATCGGATCGGGCTAAAACGGGGGCTTGGGTGAGGGCTAATTTCATCTTTTCGAACGCTTCTTGCTGCTCTTTGTGCCAGTGCCATCTGACATCTTTCCTTGTAAGATAATTCAAGGATGCTCGGTATTCTGCCAATTTGTCGATAAATCGGGAATACCAACCGATTAATCCGGTAAATCTCCGTAGCAGCTTTAAATTAGTGGGGGCTGGGTATTCTAATATTGGCTTAATTTTGTCATTGTTGGTTTTTAGGCCATCCTGGTTAACTTTATAACCTAGGTATGTAACCTCCGCGCAACAAAATTCCGATTTTTCGCAGTTTAGCTGTAAATTGGCTTTTTTAAGGGCTGCTAATACTATTTTGAGCCACCGAATGTGTTCCTCAAAGGTTTTGGCTGTGATGATTATGTCATCTAAATAAGCGAACACATTCGGTTCCCACTCTGGCTTTATCAAATTGTCCATTATTTTCTGGAACATTGCTGGTGCGTTTGCTAGACCGTAGGGTACGCGGGTGAATTGGAATAAACCCTTTCCTGGGAGGGCAAAGGCTGTTATTTCTCGGCTTTCGGGGGCTAGGGGGACTTGATGGTAAGCTTGGGACAGGTCTAGCTTGCTTATGTAGCGGTTTCTCGTAGTTGGTCTAATATATCATCCATGTTTCGCATGGGATAAGCTATTTTCTTCGTAACTGCAATGACTTGCCTATAGTCAATGCAGAAACGATATGCGCCGTTCCCTTTAGGGACAATAGCGGGGCAGCTGCACCATGGACTATCGGAAGGTTCGATGATGCCTTCACGTAGCATTCTATCGACCTCCGCATAGCCTGCTTGTAGCATTTTAGGCGAGTACCGGCGGTGACTCTGCCTAATGGGCTCGGCTCCTTGCGTATCAATTCTATGGACCGTTAGGTTTGTGGTACCTAATGTCTTGGGGGCTGCGGGAATCATTTCATCTAAAAGCTGCTGCAAAATTTTTTCTTGAGAAGGGGTAGCTCTTTTGAGTCCTCCGATGCTAGCTAGGGCTGGTATGTAGCTTGGGTCTTCGCCATGAGGATAAAAATGATGCGTAATGCCTTTAGAAGTCCACCACGTATCCTTTTCATAATTAATCCTCATGTTGACCTTGCGCTTAAAATCGATCCCCAGTATGCAATCATACTGCAGATCGTCTGCTACTTGAAAGGGCATTATGATATTGTCGCCGTCAATATTTATAGAGACGTCGATAATACCTTGAATTGGTACTGTGGTACCGTCTGCTACTTTTACTGCTTTGCAGTCCGATCTCCTGAGCTTCTTCTGAAGCACCTTACTCATTCCTTTGCCTATAAAGGAGTGCACTGCTCCATCATCGAGCAGTGCTATGAGCTTGTGTCAATTGAGCTCAATATTAAAAAATAAACGGGGATCTATGCCGGGGATTTGCTGAATAAGGGACTCGTTAGCTGCTAATGGGGAGGGATGAGACCCTATGGGGGGTTTGGGTGAGAAAATACGGGTCCTTATTTTCTCTGGCTGCCGTTTCCCTGCTGCTTCGTGCTGCATTTAGGGCAGTCTCTAATGTAGACTCCCTGGTCTCGACAACCGTAACAGAATACCTGAGAGCACTCTGCTACCTAGTGACCCAATTGGTCACAAATAAAGCAGGGCTCATTCTGCTTTCTAGGGTGGTTGGGGATTATTGGTGCTCTTATTGCTGATCTATAATTGCTTTGGCTCCTAGGTTGCTGCTGATTGTGGCTCCTTGGCGAGTCGGGCCTTTGCGGAGTCGCTGCTGCTTTGTTCCATTGCTTCTGGCTGGTGTTGGCGACTATCTTATTCCACGTCTGCTTTGGCTGTGTGCTGCTGCTGCTGCTTAGTCTAGGGGGGTCGCGTTTTGCTGCTTCTTCGTATCTAGAGGAGTTCGGCGCTGCTCTTCTTGGTTGGGGGCTCCTGGGCTTGGTGTATCGCTGCTCTTGGTTGTATTTGGGGTTGGGTGTGTGGTCTTTGGGGGTCTGGGAAGGGTATGAGGCTTTGGGATTGCTCGAGCTGCTTACTGCTGCTAGGCTGCGCGGTTTTTGCTGCTTCGGGTCGACGTAACCATACTTTGCTAAGCCATAACCTTGCAATGTTGGTGGTGGCTTGTATGTTTCGTCGAGTAACCGCCTAGCTTCTTCCTTTTTGCCTATCTTTTGTAGCTGCGCAAAATTATCAAATTGGCTTCTTTCTAACTTGCATCTGTAGCTAGGATGCAAATTACGAAATGCTCTGTCCAATTGATCTGCTAGCGGAAGCGGAGGTTTAATCTGGTCCAATATCCCTCGTAATTTTGACAGATACGTCGAGATGTCTTCATTTGGACCTTGCGTGCGATTTTCTACTATTTGCCGCAAGTTGCTCTGGATTTCCTCCGATCCGCATTGCAATCGCACTGCGTCGACAAAATCAATAAAATTTCGCCAGCTGCTCTTTTCTCTCTTGAACCAATCCCATGCTTCATCATCGAGCACGGATGGGAGAGCTTTGATTATGTCGTCCATCGAGAGGTTATATGTCTCCTTGCATTCTTGGAGATAGCTCAGGAATGTTTCGGGATCGCTCTTTCTTGTGCCTTTAAATTGGATGTGATATCTAGAGAAAATTTCGACCGTTCTTTTCTCTCTAGTGAAAAGCGAATCCTCTAAATTGCTGCAATTGGAGTAACAATTCCTAAAAGATGGGATCGACGTATTTGCTTGCTGCTGCTGCTGCTGCTGGGGATATTGCTGCTGGGGATATTGCTGCTGGGGATATTGCTGCTGGGAATATTGCTGCTGGGGATATTGCTGCTGCTGGGGAGGAGGAATGCTAAATGTTGTATTACTTTCGGGGGTTCGATTCTGGATTTGAGGCTCGTCGACTATGCTACTTTGGTGTGCTTGTTCTCGTCGTTGCTGCTGCTCTGCTAATTCGTCTTCCCATTGCACGCTGGGGAGAATTTTTTTGCTGCTGCTTGTGTGTGTGTTGATTCTCGGGTCGTTAGGGTTCATTTGGTTACGTTCATTCATTCTTCGCTCTGTTGCTGTTTGCTGCACTGCTCTAAATGCTGAGGGTTGTATGCTGCTTGTCGTTCTTGGCTGCGAGTTTGTATAAACGTGTGTGCTTTGTGTTGCTGCGGGAATTGTGTTTGGTACGAAGGGGTTATTTGATAAATTTTCATCTGTCGGGATGGTTGGAGCAAGCGTAATAATTGGGTAATATGACGTTGAGTTTATTCCCAATAACGATACTGTTGTGCTTGGCGATGTATATAATATTTCTGGAATGATTGGTTCCAATAAATATCTTTGCTGCTCTTGCTCACTTGGCGACGGCGTTCTCAATTGCCTGCACGTTGATTGTGCTTGCGGACGATATGCTGGATGTAGCAATTTTTCATTTATTGCTTCATTGCATTCCGTTGGCTCCTCCATCGTCAGTGGATCCTGGTACCGTCCTTGCGACTGTCCGGTTTGCAGTTCCACGTATAGCATCCGACCAGATGTAATATTTTGTGCTCTTGCTGCTCGGGGAAGGGGAGGGAAATTCGTTATTTCGGATTGTGTTAATGAGAGGTCCAGGAGAGATTCTTCTTCTATTGGGTTAAGTTCGTCCAAGTGTCGTCCATCTACTTCTGGTTTCCATTCTGCTGCTGAGGGGCCATAATTTCTAATTAACTCGTATCGCGCTACGCGATCTCGAATTGTGCGTATATCATCGTCGATGTTCAAATCTAGCTGATTACAGTAAATTGTAATTTTCCCATCGGCGGTATTATTTATGGTGCGCCTAATTATCGCTGCACCTTGTGGTGCGTTATCAATATTTATTCTGCTACCTAATTTGTAGTTAGCTGCAATTTGAGTTTTAGCTTAATTATTCTATCAACAATTGAGAAGGGGAAGGTATAAGTTTGGCGCGATAAATCTGCAGCTCAATACTTATCGCTATTAAACTAACAGCCCAACGTTAAAAACTAAAAATTAAAGCTGAAGTTTCTTATATGCTAGTTATCTGCTTAAATACTATTCAGGGGAGAAACAATCCAAAATAAGGTAAATCAGGCAAGGGTAATACAATATATCGGGTTTTTAAGTTTTCGGCTGCTAATAGGGAAAGGCGTAAAAAATGTATAAAGTTTGCTGCGAAATGGGGTTATTAAATGCAATTAGTTGAAAAGCATATGAAAAGAAGAAAGAAAAAAATTTAATTGATTTTTTTTTATGCTAACTTGCTAAATTGTTATTTTGTTAAAAGCAAAATTAAAGTTTTATTACTGTAATTATTACTGTAATTATTTGAAAATTAGAAAACAAAAACAAAAAATAATGTTTTTAATTTGCACGAAAAAATAAAGAAATTTATTTATTATGTAATATATGGTATGGCTGCGATGAGAGAAGGGGGGGGGAAGCGAAACAAAATGTTAAATTGCGTGTTATAAAATAAATACAAGTATTATAAAATAAATGTATAAGAAATATTGTGCACAAATATGATAAAATATATATAAAAGAGAAAAAAAACAAGTTATATTGCATAAACCATTGTTTGGAGAACACAAAAAATGAAATTTAATATTTATAAAATTTAGCACCACGTGTAACGAGGAGGGGAGTAAATGGGAAGCACACTTACGGTCAGGAGAGATCGTGAAATACCGGTGCAGGGCGTGCACCCACCTTATCAGTGTGGAGATCGTCTCCTCGGATGCTGCGGCTCTGTAGTCAATTGCTCTTATACACACACACTCGAAATTATACTGGTGATCGGTTGCAGATCGCGAATCTGTATATCGGTTAGCCTCGATGGCGTCCCAATGAGCTCTGTCGAGCTCGGGCTCGTTCGCTGCTTCACTGCTCGGGCCCGACGTGCGCGCGCAGCTTCTCGCGTCGAGTCGCCCGTCGGCCGCCGTCGTTTCGCGCGTCTCGTGTAGTGAGTGCTCGCGGCCATGTTTATCAAGGCGGACGACGTTGCCGGGGCTGCAGCTTCCCACGAAGAGGACGATGTTCCCGGTGATGCTACAAACCAGGTAAGCCTTTATGATCGTTCCGTGATGTCTAACGTATCGGCTAATGAGTCTACTCTGTTACAGGTGCAGACGGGACGGCCGATCTTCGAGTCTTCTCTCTCACTCGCTCTCACGGTTGCTGCTCAGCTGGTGCGCGTCGGGTCGGTGACTGCTGCTCTTCTTCGATGCTGCGTTGCTGCGGGGATTCTGGCTGCTTCTTAGGTGAATATCTATCTCCCGAGGGAGTGCTGCGTATTATTTACTAATTACTAATTGAGAGTTATGGTAATGTTATGATTACCATAACCTCACTTCCAATCCTCTCCTAGCATGTAGCTGTCAGTTACTATGTGCACTACATGCGTCCTTGTTTCCTTCTAATTAGGATTCTTATTAATTATTTAACTGTTTCACAGCTTCCTGGATATCTTGTTGCTGCTCGTGCTGCTCCATCTGGCACCTTGGGCCATCGCAGGCTGCTTCATGGTCCTGGTGCGAAGCCTCCTGGAAGTTGTGTCGCCTCTCCTGACATGCTGCTTCCATGTGCTAGGGGGAAGGAACCAAGAGAAGTATTGGGGATTTGGGCAGCTTCGGGTAGGCTAGGTAGGTTTAGAGATGTGAGGGTAGGTAGGCTAGTTTATATTGGGGCTCGCTCGCTTATTATTATAACAGGTATTACATACCTTGTCACAACGTGTTCTCGGTCTCCTCTTTGTGCGGATCTTCGTCGTCGCGCACGAACTTGGTGACCCCGCGTTGCGGTAAGGGGAAACATACATAGGCGTAGAGTGTCGAAATATATGATTTTTTCCATTTCGCGCATTTTACTTATTTATTTATTATTATTATTTTATTTAATGAAATAGGATTGTTGCATAGCCCCCCTAAATAAATAATAAAATCGTGAAATCAATTTAAAAAAGACTATTCAATCCTGTCCCATCTGGACGGGTGAAGGCTTAATACATCTTCGTCTGGAGAAGATGTGGAGGACGAGGCAGCGGCCTTTTTAATAACGATACCAGGGAACTTCTGATAGTATTCTTTATGATTTTATTGAGACGCAGATCATTCTCTTGATGTTCGCGTAGAATTTTTTATCATCTTGGTAAGGACCGAACAAGGTTTACCTGCAGGTAGACAGGCTATTAACGCTTCGCTTTCGGCAAATTTTTCCTCGACGATCGGGATACGACTCAAAATGTCAGCTAATGCGTTACTTTCTCCCGGGATATGTTGCGGAATAATATCATAATCCTGGATTGCCAACATCCACCTACGCAATCGGCCACTTAAAAATCTACACGTTAAAAGATACTCTAAAGATTTATGATCGGTTTTGACAAATACTGTACTCGCTTTTACGTACGTTTTAAATTTGTCAAGCGCCCAGACGATCGCCAATAATTCGATTTCCGTCGTAAAATAATTTAATTCCGCACCCTTTAATGTCCGAGATGCTAAGCTAACGATATGCTCATTTCCATTATCGTCAATTTGACATAACGCAGATCCTAGCGCTACGGTGCTCGCGTCTGTATATAGGATATACGGTTTTTTACGGACGGGGTGATATAAGATCATTTGTTTCGCAAATAATTTTTTTAGTTTTTTCAAATGCTAGCTGATGGTCAGCCCCCCACTTCCATCTTATTCCCTTTTTTAAGAGTTGTAACAAAGGGGCGACTTCATCCGAAAGTGCACTCGAGAATTTTGCGCAAAAATTAATTAAACCTAAAAATCCTTTTAATTGTTTCGTATTTCGAGGAACTGGAAATTCATCTATAGCGCGAGTTTTGTCTGGATCGATCTTGATTCCTTGCGTTGTGACGATGTGACCGAGAAATTTTAATTCTTCGCAAAAGAATTTTATTTTATCAAAATTTAAAGTTAGATTATTTCTCTTTACGCGAATAAAAATTTTTCTTAACAATTCGAAATGTTCGTCATGAGACTGTGACACGCAAACCCAGTCGTCAACAAAATCAAAAACAGAATTAAAATGAGAAATAATTTGTTCGGTCGCACGTTTTAATGCCGCTCCACTAACCTTAAGTCCGAACGGTACAACTTTATAGTGGTATGTTTTTCCGCGGTGCATAAAAGCAGTAAATTGTCGCGAATTTCTATCTAGCGTTAAATCGATAGCGGTCATGACTTTGGCCGATTCGAAATTTTTTAATATTTCATCGATTGGTCCTGGACCATCGTGATCGTTATGCAAACGTTTATTTAATTCGCGTGCATCTAAACAGATTCTTATCGAGCCATTCTTTTTTATTACCGGTACTATCGGATTGATATATTGACTAGCCGATCTTTCAATAATATCAAATTTAAGTATCCGTTCGATCTCTTGATCAACTTTACCTAAGAGATTAATCGCTACCGGGTATATTTTTGAACAAAACGGTTCAAGATTATCGATTCTTAACGTATATTCGAAATTAACTATACGTCCCGGTAATTTTCGAAATATTTCTTTAAAATCTAAAATTAAATTATGGAGCGATGTAGCTTGAGTTCGTGTTAAATTTGGAGTCTCTGCTACTTTTTTATCGACCTCGTTTATCGTTGACTCTATTTCGTCCGAGTGTGAATCGTTTGGGGTATCATAGTCAATAAAATTATCGCAATATTTTACTTCCTGAACGCAAACCTCGTTTCCTTTTATCTCATGTGGATTTACATAAGTTATACTATTAATTGAATTCGAGGGATCTGGAAAATAAACGATAAATTTATTTGTATCTATAACAACCTTGTGAAGATGTTACACGTCAATGCCGATAATGCATTGTCGTACGAGATGCGGGATTATCATAAAATTAATTTCAGTTTCGAGCGAACCGATTTCTACATGTGCTCGAAATTGCTTTTTTAGGTTAACGGATTTTTCACCTGTGAAACCTACAGCTTGCAATCCTACAATCGGTAAAGTAGGGCATTTCCTAAACGTATCTATGTTACTATCGTAGAATTCGCCCGATAAGCAGGTTATTTTACTACATGTATTGATTAATACCGTAGTTTCAATTCCTTCGATTTTTAAATTGATTTCGGGGCATTTTACGGATATCTGTCGGCTATCTTTTTCGTCCTCTTCTAAAAGAAAATCTTGACAGTTATCAAAAACGGAGTTTACTTCGCAACACGATGAGTTAAACCGTTGAACTCTTGAATCGGATTCGCATTTTGTCGATTGGAGTTCCTCGACGGCATTTTCCAGCACATGATTGTCGACGCGTATTATTGGCGGACTATCATAGGGTCGAATGACGGAGTTGATGTCACAATCTGACGTATCGTTCACGATTTCGTTTGAATTACCGGTTTTATTTGATGCAAAGGAAGTATTGTTTCCGTGGGTTAAAATTTTATTTCTACGACGGTTACGTTTTCGCTGTAATGAATTTTCCGCTTTTTCTGTTGCATCAAGCTCTAAACGCTGAGTTAATCTTTTAAATTTAAAATTCGAGGCTCTCGATGCAACTCTTACTCGTTTCCCGAATCATCTTCTTCTATTATGTCTAAATTTACTTCATTTATTTGCGGACTATTTGAATTATTACCGCCACTATGATTATTACCGAAATTTTGTTTATTCGAACTATTAGAATTTGAGTTGTATCGATATGGACCATTCCTCT
Organism: Theocolax elegans; assembly: GCA_026168455.1. Classification (NCBI taxonomy): domain Eukaryota; kingdom Metazoa; phylum Arthropoda; class Insecta; order Hymenoptera; family Cerocephalidae; genus Theocolax; species Theocolax elegans. Next base: position 4,161,835 of record CM047429.1, read on the forward strand.
AATAATGGAATAATAATGGATAATGGAGTGGACGATCTAAAATTACCTTCACGGAAGTTACTTGGTTGTGCGCTACGGTTAGGCGAATCGCTTCGACGGTCCCGAAAACGTGAATTATCGCGAGATTCGTTAAAAGGTACATAACACGATATATTTCTTGTCGCATTTATTTGACCTGCTTGATCTAGGGAGTCTAAAAGCGCAACGAAATCCGTTATACGTGCTATACGTTGTATGATCGTCGTTTGCTGAATTTGTTCGTCAAAATGGCGCGCTAAACGACGAATAATTGTTTTTTCGACGGGAGCGTCATCCAACATAATTACGTTATTGTATAATCTGTATACATATTCGCTACGGCTTAAGTTTTCGCGAGCATTATAAAAACCGAACTCCAATTCGTGACGGATTTGGTCTTGAACGTTCTCGTTCCAATATCTATCTAAGATTCGTATGCAGAAATCGTTAATCGTATTTATTTGCGGCTCAACGTGTTCCCACCAATCTTTAGCTGGGCCCCTTAATGATTGTTCGATCATAAAATGCGCGGTACGTTCATCCACGTTGAACATTTCCAAATACGCGAGTAAATTTCGTATATAGCGCATCGGCCTTTCATATGCAGCAGCGGAAAACATTGGCAACTCGTATTTTATCTTCGCAAACGCATTTTCGCGTTGTGGTACCGATTGAGAAACATTCCGGACTTGTGGAGGCTGTGGAATTTGTTGTGCATGGACCGGATTGGGATTAACTTGACGCATATTTCTCAATTGATTTTGGTAATCATCGAGACGTACATCGTATTGACCCATCCGCCTATTCATTTCGCGCGATCGGCGGTCGACTTCCGTAATTTCTTCTGACATAGTTGTGATTTCATTCACGTTTGCCGTAATCGTGATGGTGAGTCCATCCCAAAACCGCTGCATACGCCGCGATGATCGCAACGCGTTGTGATTTAACTGGTCCAACCTTTCGTCAATTTTTAAAAAATTTTCATTTAGAGTTTCCCGTGTCAATTTCCAGTTTACCGCACTTTTCTTAAACTCCTGGATCGTCGCGAGGAGTAAATCTGTAATATTTCGCACTTACGTCTCAATCCGCGATACTCTGTCCTCTAACTCCGAGAGGTTATTCGCGAGATTTGCTAATATCACGCTTTCTTCAAATTTGCTCATTTGGGCGTCGGTCGCCTCCTCGACAGAGTTTTTAATAAACCGAGATGCGGTTAGACGTTGATGTCTCACTACAACGAAATTATTAGTTCGTTTTTATTATACATTAACATGTTAGTGCACATATAATCTATATAGCCAAGATCCAAAATTATAATTTAATTTCTTCAATTTATGCAGTCTTAACCTCTCATGAACCTTAATGCCAGTCCCACCAGCGGTACCATTTTATGCAACACTCTTTTGTTAATTGTAAGGAGATTTAAATAACCAATTCAAAAATAAAGATATATTGAATCTTATACCATTTTATGCAATGTAAAATTTTGTTTAATATATGGAGATTCGGTAAGTTAATGTTATTTAACTATCAAAAACGGATTATCTATGTGACTTACGAACGTTTGTTGTTCAACGTTCAATATTCCCTCGGTGGCAACCATCTCCTTTACTGCGTCATCCATGTGCAATCAAAAAAGTTGAAAATAAAAAGAGAAATGAAAAATATAAGATCTAATAAAATCAAATCATAAAAAAATTCATGCATTTGTAATAAGCTTTATGATTATAATGGAATTAAATAATATTGAATAAAAAAAATTAATATCTCATGCGGAAAGTCAACGTTGTTGAGAATTGGTCCATTTCCTCCGATGCGGGTTCTTCCGGTTGCATTTTTTAGAAAAGTGTAATATTTTTATTTTATTTATTAAAGGACTTGCATATTTTGGACGTGAGAGGGTGAATTATTGCATGCAAAAATAAAAACAATAGAAATTAAATTTGTTGGCCCTTGGCTCTTTTTCCAATTTATTAACAAGTACTCAAATTACAATTTGATTTATTTGAGTTACATATATAATAACGTATTTCGCATCAGATTTATTTATTATTCGCGAGAAAACATTTTTAATGTGATTACGCGATTTCCCGAATTAAGCGCAAAAATGAGACTTCGTAAAGAAAATTAATTGATCGAGTCTGTTAACGGATTCGCGACGCGGAAACATAACGAACGACTTTTTACGTTCACTCTTTATATAAAAAGAAATTAATGCGTAACGATATCACGGAATTCGCGACGCGGAAGATAAAACTGCTCCGGATTCCTGGATGCCGATTTCTAAAAAAGGGTGTTACAGAACCTTAAGGTTCACCCAGCCTAGCCTCAGGCATCGGCGTCATCCTTACGGATGGGGCGCACTTAAGGGTCAGAGTCGAAACTCTTTTACCTGCTTAAAACAAAAGAACTTTTCGCAGTCCCATGTAAAACATGGAACTACTCGGGGCCTGTCGCCGCTAGGGCTACCCAGCTCCTAAAAAGGAAAGGACTAAGGATAAGGGTTTCTGTCGTGCAGCATACTTACTACTGCAACTTGACTTAGGACTTCCTTAGGCTTCTTAATTTTCGGCTAACTCCGTTGAATGTTCGGGCGTAACTGAATGAATGTATAAATGAGACTCCTCGATACTCAGCTCCTGAGTAAATTATCTCGCTTTTCTAGATGAAAGACGAGATAATCTGGTGCGCGAAGGGTTTATTCTAATTACGCATATATTACGTACGCGCACCTAGATTTTCAAAGATATTTTATCAATTTGTAACTTTTCTTTGATAATTACTATGATAAAAGAAGCAATTTATTGATTCATTAAACGAGGAGTGTTAATCTTGATTTCATCAATGCAAAATTAAAAATAAACTATTTAATTTATTAATGTTCTAATAATAATAGAAAAAAGATTAGATAATTAATACTCATACACGTGTTCTCGGTCTCCTCTTTGTGCGGATCTTCGTCGTCGCGCACGAACTTGGTGACCCCGCGTTGCGGTAAGGGGAAACATACATAGGCGTAGAGTGTCGAAATATATGATTTTTTCCATTTCGCGCATTTTACTTATTTATTTATTATTATTATTTTATTTAATGAAATAGGATTGTTGCAACTTAGTACCTTTTACGAAAAATAATAATATAATTTTCGTCGGGAGGCGACAACTCCCCCCCTTTTTAAGAAACGACGCCCTCGTCGTTGATCAATATTATTATTATATTATTATTTCTCTTAACATTAGATATCATACTTAATTTTTAATTTTAAACATTATTTCGATTAATTTTTCTTTATTTCTTATGGCAAATTTTATATACCATACAACAATTAGTTATTTCGTAGTTCAATTTCGTTTGTTATTATTTTACATATTTCTATTACATTATTTCAAACAGTTTAACAGTATTGATATAATTCATCTATAAAAATGGATACTTAAATAAAAAATGGTTTTATTATTAAGCTTTTTATTCTAGACATTCCCAAAAATATTATAATTATTATTAAATGTGTTTTCTGTTGATAAAAAATTTATTTAACTCTAGTTTATACTCCTAATTTTTAGTATACATCAAGTCATGTTAAAATTATATGTTATTATTATTTTTTTTCTCATACCACATTTTGTTTACAAATTTACAATTTTCTTCGATAAAATTTGAATGCTTATGTACATATTTTCTAAAAAGTTGAACAACAGAGTTATATATTATTTTACTTTTTTTAATATTTAATCATTTAACAAATCTACTATTATACATTGTCGAAAAGAAGAAAAAATATCTTATATTAATATGCTTAATAATATATTTATATATATTTTTATAAAAGGATTAGGAGTGAAGAAAAATTAATTTTCTTCGCTCCCTCTCCCCCGCCAAAATAAAATGAACACATAATTATTTGACTTTTTTTTGATTTAGAATTTTCTTTTCAGCCATTATAAACAAAGTTTCACTTTTAATATAATATAATATATAATTGAGAAATAGTTAATTCAGTTTGATAAGAAAAGAATACAATCAAATATACACAAATGAAAAAATAAAGTGAGCAGTACATAAGAGACAGTGCGAAAATAGAGTAGGATAAGTAGGTCCATGTAGGATCATGCTCGTATATCTTGGGAGAAAGAGTAGACTACACTGAATAAACGGTACGACGGAATAACCCAAGCAGTGATGAAACTACCCGATGCTTGCGCATCATAGAATTGTGGCATCAATGTTCGTTTTTATTCGCTTAATTCTATTATGTTTCACGTTAAAATGACTTATTTACACTCTTTTTATTTTTATATTTGGAGAAATAGTTTAAATATTCGTCATTTTCTTGATTTGATTCAATTTAACAACTGTAGAAATTGCGACAATGTGCTTTGCACATGTCAAATGACAGCTACCGAACCCGTGGCGAACACCTACCCGTACAAGCTACACGAATCCCTGGCTACACCTACCTACCCATATACCTTTCCCTAGCTACCTACCCGTACATCAGCTAAATCCTACCTACCCTCACATACTAAAAACCCTTTCCCAAGCACGGCACATAAACACTAAGGTGGTCCTGGCGATGAGGACCTTGGGCGAGCTCAAAGAATATCAGGTGGGCTCCTCCGGTTCTGACACTGCAGGCAGGATACTAAGGGAAGCGATCATCAGGAAGCCTCCAGGACTCTCCGAAGCCTCACAGGACAGCAATCAAGGCGAAGAGGCAGTATCCAGGCAGTAAGCAGGAGAACCCCCCAACGCCAACCAAAATACAGCTGTAAACAAGATACTTAATGAGAACAAATACGCATTAAGAGGGTAAGGAACAAGGAAGAGGATACACAGCAATAGGCAAAAGACAAAGATAAAGGAAATACATGTACAGCTGTATATAATCACTACAGCTGTACAAGGATCAGCATAGGACAAATTGAGGTTAGGTTGCTGTACACAAACAACGTGTACAGCCACCTTTTGGATAAGCACGCATACAAATACGCATACTTGCGTAAACCTCACGACCAAGTATTTACCTAGAGTCGTAGACGGAGCGGCTATCAATCACCGAAGTTGGCTTCGTCGAGGAGAGGGGGCGAGTCGACCCCAAGCAGCAATGTGGCGGCGGGTGAGTTCGTACCTGAAACTCACACCGTATGACTTAGTGGATAACGCAAGAAGGAATGAGGTAATAATCACCTAGTATGAAGTATACAGCATCCCTGAGACTTGAACTGCAACAGGTCAACACGCCCGTACAGCATAGTCACCGCTATAGCCTGAACACCGCGGTACTCGACTCGCTCGCGGGATGCGAGATCGAGGTATCGTGCGCGAGTACGTACTGCGCAGGCGCGCGGTACGAACGCGGCTCTCGAGCACGCCGAGAGCAGAGCTCTACGGTCCGCCGTCCTAAACGAATCGTCCTTACCTTTCTCTGCTGACGGTACCGCCGTGTACCGAACTACGTGTGTGCGAGTTCCTGGTCCCATCCTCCCCCTTGCCTTCCCCTACAGCGAACCGGGATAGCGATAACGGAGTAAGCTCCGATAAACCCAATAACTCGCGAGTTATCGGATCGGTTGTCGCGTAATAGCGCGGCTGGCGCCCACCCTGTATATATATCTAGTCTAGTATTAATAAATATACGTTTTACTTATTATTAGTCCCTGGCATTATTAACCTGTACCCTGATCCCCAGTGCAGCGTTACAAAACTTATTTGTGATGTTCAAGTAAATAAAAAAAATTTGTTTGAATTTGTTCAGTTGTGAGTTCCAAAAGAATGAAAATTAATTTTGAATAATAATTAAATAAATACACCATAATTTTACTACTAATTATATTATTTCTGTATTGATTTTCTACACATTGTATTATTTGTAATATAAACACGCGAAAAATATTATTTATTTGTATCAATTATTATTCTATATCTTAATCGTTTTATAAAATTTTAAAATTTATTTGTTATTTATATTTATTTTATACCATTCGAAACAATTAGCATACTTATTGTTTATAAATAAGTGGAAAATCTTCTAATATGCCTATCTTAGGTTGTATATTAATATTTCTATATAAAAATTGAATAATCGTATGGAATTAATTGTATGAACATAAATCTTGCTTTATTTTTTGAAACCCTTTTTTTTATATATAATGTTTGTTTAAATCATTACTTATGAACATTGTATTAGATCGAACACTAGTATGACTACATTGGTATAAACACTAAATTGTCCAATTTTAAAAATTATTTTTATTAATAGTTGAATTTTGAACCTTTTTCACAAAATTAACTTATCTATCAAATTTGCTGCATTTTTTTTATTAAAATCAATATTAGAAATATTCTCATACTTTAAATTTGATTCGATGATTTTACCCGACATGTGTATTGATACTATTAGTGAGTTTACTTTATTTAATTAATTTAATTAATAAAGTTTTTTTTATAATTAATTTTGATAAAATCTTTCTTTTCCCTCATCTTCTCGGTTCTTTGTAATCGTTATTTTGTTGTAAACATTTTCCTATGTGCATTGAGCGTAGTGTTAATTTTTACATTAAACAAAGTATGACTAATTAACTTAGGAAGGATAAGTGACGGTGTTGCTGGACTATTTACCGCAACGAGGAGGAAAGGGTGCAATTAAGCACTCTTTAGGCAGGATAAGTGACGGTGTTTCTGGACTATTTACCGTAACGAGGAGGAAAGGGTGCATTTAAGCACTCCTTAGGAAGAATAGGATATAGGTTTTAGGTTTAGTGATTGTGAAGTATATTTCGGTACTCTTTCGTTCCCCCTCGAGGCGAGATTTGTTTATTAACAAATAGAATTGTTATAAACAAATAAAAATTTTTTTATAACAAATAAAATTATTTTTTATTTTTCTCGTCTCGACTACTTAGTAGTAGACACAGGAAATTGGTTCGAACATAGGTGGCGCCACTAGAAAAAGGTCGCACAAATAGGAAATTTGGTGGATTTTCGAACGGAACCGATAGACCGACCAACGTTACTTGGAAATTGGGTAGTTTGGACAAAACCAAGTAACTAGCGCCACCTAGAGGTACGAAAGAACGCGACACAGCGCGACATAACTTGGTGGCAATTTATCGGTATAAATAAATTGTGTGTAAGTGTATGCAAGGTTTAACTGGTTTTTGCTGGCACAAAAAAGGAAGCTTATAACCTGGCTCAGACCTTTACAAATTGTATTATAGGTTATATTTTTGTAAGAGGTCAAGCGCGCGGTAACTTTAATTATTTAATTTATTTATTTATTGATTTATTTATTAATATTTATGTAGTACCGTTAAGTTAGCGCAAGGTAAGAGCCAGGCAGTAGTTTATCGTAAATTTATTAGCAAATTTGTTAAAAATAGTTTAAACTCGGTAGTGCTTCCTGATCAAAGTAAGACAGGACTTACTTTTGGCATCCGGTTTTGTGCTTTAGTGGTTAGCTTAGGTAGAAGCAAAACCCAGTTACGCGGCGTTTTGACATTTGACAAGTAACGCCAAAGTTAAATATTCGACAGCACATAAACTTGCACACACATAGTGCGTCAAGCCAGCGAGGCTACATACTGTAAAACGTATAAACGACGCTACAACTGAAGATGGCCGCTCAGCAGAAAGACGTCGATAGTCAAATCGACGCATGGATTGAGACGCTCACCCGGGAGCAAATTGAAATACATCTGGACGCCTAGAACCTAAATTCGGCAGGCTCGGTTCATAGGAAAGCCGAGCGACTCCACCAGTGGCTATTAGGAAATTATTCGGCCCAGGAGTTTAACCAGGAGGAAGATGAAGCCACAGCAGTTCGCAGCCGTCTCCAACGGAGAAATAGGTGGCTGCAGATGCTAGGTGAACATCAAGACAAGGAGTCTGATGAACCTAGCCCCGATCAAGAAGTGTATCTGGTACTGCGGGAGAACGCTGCGGTTAAAGACAACCTGCACAAGACGGTGCAGGATTTCGATGACGTCGAGCTAGATGAAACGGCGTCAGCCGCGACCAACACAGAGCCTCAACCCGAACGAGAGGAAGAATGGCTGTCATTGGTCTCAGAAGAGGGAAACATTTTTAAAATCCCTCGATCGTTCTCCCAGACCTTGGTGCAGCTTATCAAAAAAGTGAATGACCTTACTACAAAGGTGGATAAGCTGATGTCCGAGCGCACTCAAACCGCTCACAGCACGAGATTGGACGGTGCCAACCAATCTCACCATGTGCAATTTCAGGACACATATACGTGTTATGGTCCTGATGTGAGCGAGATAGGTGAGGCGCAAGTAAATGGCGAGCAACAACGCGCAAGCGCCCCTCAGTCTAAGCCTGATGGAGCTTGGAAGGGGGGGAATGCGCGCGAATCCCAGAGGATTCCACAAGCGCGCAGCTCGCCAAACAAGGATCGGACATTCTCAACACCAAGCTTCTCGACGTCATCGAGGTTGAATGGAACACCACGGGACGTCGGCGGCATTGTTAGGAAGTGGCAGGTCAAGTTCTCTGGCGACAAGAGCCAGAGCATCGATGCCTTCCTAACCAGGATCGAGGATCGCAGGATCCTGGCTAACCTGTCAGAGGACGAGTTATTGCCGTCACTCTCGGAACTTCTGACAGACACGGCTGCCACGTGGTACCAGAACGAGAAGCACAAGTGGCACTCCTGGCAGGATTTCGTGACTTCGGCTAAACGTTGGTACGGAATGAGCCAACGTTTCCAGCAGAGGATCATCGCCGAGTCCAACGCACGGACTCAAGGTCCTGATGAACCGGTTAGGGACTATATGACGTGCTCTATCGCAATAATGCAAAAGATAGTCCCTACGCCGACTGAAGCGCAGCAGCTCGATCATTTGTATCGGAACATGCTGCCACAGCTTCAACGGCTGTTCAAGTGAGCGGAAGTGAGCTCAATTGAACAAATGCTGGACCTCGCCACGGAAGCGGAGCAGACGATAGAAGGTGAAAAAGTATATCGTCCACCACCTACGGAAGGGTCTCTGCTTCCTGAGATGGCGTATAAGCCGATGCGGAAAAAAGGTTCGCCGAAGGCTAAGGTAGCGGCCGCTGAGGTAAGCCCAGCCAAATCAAGCGAGCCAGACGTCGTCGACCGCATCGCAAAGATGCTGGAGGATGCGCTGCGGCCCATCGTCTCCCAATTGGCGTCGACGACCCGACAGTCCCGTAGGAGAAGTCCAAGGTCTGGCTCTCCAAAGAAAGGCTCGCCGGCCAACCGATCTCCGAAGAGTAGGAGGTTTGGCAGACCTAATGGCCCGAGCAAGAGCTTTGGACACCGGCAGGAGAAGAAGAGTGCTAGTCCACCAAGGGAAAAAGGAAAGGAACAGCCGAAAAACCGAATGGGCTCGACGTTCGATCCGACTAAGCCTCTTACCTGCAAGGGCTGCGGGAAAATTGGATATTCCCTCAGGTACTGTCCGGTGTGCTCGGGAAACGCCAAAGGGAGCGGTTAACCGGGACGAAAACCGCGACCCAAGGGCTTGAGTCCCCGCTGTCCCAGGTGAGTTCAGGACAGACCCGCTCCGACCGAGAATATGGTCCAGAGAGGAGCGGAAATGGGCCTCAAAAGGAGGAACGGTCCCAACAAGCCAGCAGACCAACCTCATCCTATAAACCAGAGGATGAGAGTCGTTGGTGGCTTCTCGTGGAGATTGAGGGCTTTTGTATAAGAGCCTTATACGATCCCGGAGCCTCCACGACCGTGATGGGACCCAGCGGTCTGCAAATCGCCGCAGCATTGGGCAAGGAGTTCATTGTGGCGAACGCCGGACGCGTCAAGATGGCGGATGGTAGTTACCAACCGCTAATCGGTCATGTGATCTTACCTTTCACTGTCGGGAAGGAGACACGTGAAATAAGGGTAGCGATCATACCAAATCTTGACGCCGAATGCTACGTAGGAGTAAATTTCGTACGAGCATTCAGAGCCATATTGGATCCGGATAGCGACCGCTTGTTCCTCAAGGACAGCAAGCAGCAGATCCACCTCGAAGTTGCTGGAATAGGGGGTATGGCCACCTCTCGTCCGCTGGGATAGCGGACGCAACCGAGGCGGAAAGGGAAGAGCTGCGAGCGCTAGTAAGCAAAGTGCTGTCTAATACTTCTCCCAAAATCGGGCGAACCCAACTCATTGAGCACTCGATTGACGTGGGATCAGCTCGCCCGATAAAGCAGAAGTATTATCCGGTGTCGGAGAAGATCCAGGAGGAGATGCACCGCCAGGTCCGAGAGATACTAGATTTAGAGATCATAGAGCCCTCGGACAGCGGTTGGTCAAGCCCCGTGGTGATGGTACGCAAGGAGAACGGATCACGTCGGTTTCGCATTGACTTTAGAAGTCAATGCGCTAACGAAACCAGACGCGTATCCCCTCCCGTTCATGCAGGATATCTCGCGCAAGCTGAAGAGATGTCGGTACATTAGTACTCTGGACATGAACTCAGCGTATCATCAAATACCTCTCCAGAAGGAATCGCGTCCTTATACTGCTTTCACAGTCCCGGGGATGGGACTGTATCAGTTTAAGCGGATGCCATACGGATTGGCATATGCCGGCGCGACCTTCCAACGCATGATTGACCAAGTGGTTGGTCCTGATCTCGAGCCCAATGCCTTTTCTTACCTCGATGACATTATCATAATCACCGAGACATTTGAAGGGCACAAGAAGTATCTCGAGATGGTGCTGAAAAGACTGACCGAAGATAACTTGACAGTAAATAAGGACAAGTGTGTCTTTTGTCAAGATGAGGTGAGATATCTTGGCGTGCTGGTCAACAGGAATGGAATTCGTCCCGACCCAGCCAAGACAGACCCTATAAGGATTTATCCGGCTCCCAAAAACCTCAAACAGCTTCGACGATTCCTCGGCATGGCGTCGTGGTATCGGCGTTTTATGCCGGATTACGCCACGATTGCCGAGCCACTTACCCGTCTCACGAAGAAGAACCAAGGGTACGAGTGGTTAGATGAACAGGAACAAGCCTTTCAGCAGCTGAAGGCCCTGATCATGACTGCTCCAGTTCTTCAACGTCCCAGTGCAGATGGACTGTTTAGCCTGCACACGGACGCGAGCGATACCGGCATAGGAGCCGTGCTCGTCCAAGAAATAGACGGAGAGGAAAGAGTCATTGAGTTTGCCAGTCGCATTCTCACAGCACCCGAGAAGAATTATAGCGTTACGGAGAGGGAGTGCTTGGCCGTGGTCTGGGCTATTAATAAGTTCAGACCTTACATCGAAGGGTACCACTTCAAAGTGATAACGGATCACAGTAGTCTTCGCTGGTTGTGTAATATGAGAAATCCAACCAGCCGACTAGCGAGATGGGCTTTAGAGCTTCAAGCTCATGACTTTGTCGACGAGCACAGAAAAGGAGCTCTGCATCACGTTCCCGATGCCATATCTCGCATGTATGAAGAAGACGAGCCTACAGTAGCAGCAATGTCGTGGGCTCAAACTACTGAAGATCCTTGGTACCTAGACTGGATCAAGAACGTTTCCGACAGACCCCGTGATTTCCCCGACTGGAAAATAGTTGGAGGAAATTTGTACATCTATCGCCCCGACAAGGAGTTAGAGGAAGTGATGGATGATGAGCAAGCATGGAAGCTGGTCGTACCCATAGAGAATCGTCACTCTATTCTGAGAGAGTGTCACGACGACCCCTCAGCTGGCCATCTCGGAAGGGAAAAGGCATTCGCCCGCGTGGCCCAAAACTATTATTGGCCACGGTTCTACGCAGAAGTTGCGGATTACGTCAGGCGATGTCAAGTGTGCCAGCAATGTAAGGTCGAGCAACGTGCTCCCTCAGGGTTAATGGGTCACCGTCAATCGGACAGACCATGGCAGGTGGTATCAGGAGATATCACTGGCCCGCTTCCACGCTCTAGCCGAGGATACGAATACATCCTAGTATTCCAGGATTTATTTACGCGCTGGATTGAAGCAATCCCGATACGAAAAGCTAACGCAAAGACGATAGTCCGCGAGCTTCACGAACGAGTGATTAACCGGTTCGGCACCCCGGAGGTATTTCATTCGGACAACGGGAACGAGTTTAAAAATAAACTCGTAGACGAGTACCTCGAATCTAAGGGAGTGTATCATTCGACGACACCCCCTTATCACGCACAGGACAATCCTGTCGAGAGGGCCAATCGGACCCTTAAGACAATGGTGGCGTCGTATATCCAGGATAAGCACAGCGACTGGGACGACAAGCTGCCAGAGTTAGTCTTTGCACTAAACACAGCGGTGCAAAGTTCTACTGGATGGAGCCCGGCTATGCTGAACTATGGTCGCCAACCCGAGGCGCCTAGTACAGCTCGTCGAGAGCAAGACCGGCTTGCCCAGTAACAGTTTGAGTTCCGTAAACTGCAGGATTGGAACGACAAAATCAAACAGTTGCCAAGACTGCACGAGAACGCAAATCGTCAGTCGGCTGCCAGTAAGGCCCGGCAAGCCGAAATCTTCAACTCAGACGAAGGCCAGCGGAATTCGAGGTAGGAGATCTGGTGTGGAAACGCAACCGGATCCTCTCGTCCAGCGCACAAGGTATCTCGGCTAAGTCCACGCTCTAGCCGAGGATACGAATACATCCTAGTATTCCAGGATTTATTCACGCGCTGGATTGAAGCAATCCCGATACGAAAAGCTAACGCAAAGACGATAGTCCGCGAGCTTCACGAACGAGTGATTAACCGGTTCGGCACCCCGGAAGTATTTCATTCGGACAACGGGACCGAGTTTAAAAATAAACTCGTAGACGAATACCTGAATCTAAGGGAGTGTATCATTCGACGACACCCCCTTATCACGCACAGGCCAATCCTGTCGAGAGGGCCAATCGGACCCTTAAGACAATGGTGGCGTCGTATATCCAGGATAAGCACAGCGACTGGGACGACAAGCTGCCAGAGTTAGTCTTTGCACTAAACACAGCGGTGCAAAGTTCTACTGGATGGAGCCCGGCTATGCTGAACTATGGTCGCCAACCCGAGGCGCCTAGTACAGCTCGTCGAGAGCAAGACCGGCTTGCCCAGCAACAGTTTGAGTTCCGTACTGCAGGAAGTCGGCTGCCAGTAAGGCCCGGCAAGCCGAAATCTTCAACTCAGACGAAGGCCAGCGGAATTCGAGGTAGGAGATCTGGTGTGGAAACGCAACCGGATCCTCTCGTCCAGCGCACAAGGTATCTCGGCTAAGCTTGCTCCGAAATACACAGGGCCATATCTGATCGTCAATAGGAAAGGTATGAATACGTATGTCATACAAGATGATCAAGGGGACCAAGAAGTATCTCACATCGAACATCTGAAGAGATACGTCCCCGAAAATAATGCTGACTCAACTGATGAGGATCAACGTGAGCAACCTCAACTGCCGAGGGATCAACAGGTGAAGTGCGACCCACCTGTAGCGAGCGAATGCTCCCCTGCGAGGGAGAATAATGCGAGCGAGTCAACTCAGTGTAATCCGCGCAAGCCGTCGCGTTCGTCTTTAGATAGGTCCCGCGTTACCAGACGACAGCGTGGTCGTCCTCGGAAAGCAACTGAGACCGTAAAGCGCCGATCACCCATAGAGCGGTCTGCCAAAGCAGATTCTAAACCAGTTTCCCCGAGACGACGACGAGGGCGTCCTCCAGGCTCACGACCGAAGCGGACGTAAAGCGCCAGTAGCGGCCGAAGGCTGAGGCGGCGTTCAAAGAGGCTGCCTGTGAATACAGATTAACCTGTAGCCCCTGCCTTCATCGAGCGGAACGGGAGGTTCTGACGAACCTAGGTGTCCGCTCTGCCGCTGCAAGGAGATCAAGCGTCTAAAACAGATTCCTCGCGTCCTGATAAACCTGATCAAGAGCAACTCGTTAACCCTCTTTCCCGTTCCTTGAGGAACAGAGTCCACATACAGAGTATGTGGAATCTGGAAGGGAGGTGTAACGGTAAGCGAGTTACAGATCAGGTAAGCAACGCGAAAGAGGATATACAGCGCGGCGCGCGCACGAACGCGCGAGAATCGTGCACGCCCAGCGGAGAGTAACGAGAGAGTTCGCGCGCGATCGGCAGCAACATCGTGTTGACAACTGCCGAGTGATTTTTACGGGATAAAAGAGCTAAAGGACTGTTGTGCGTTGTGTGTGGGTGTGAGAATCTTCTCCCCACTAACCTCCACGTCGACGTGTGCAACAGCACCTCTCACAGGCAGTGAGAAAAGGAGGCACGGGATATCCAACCTTCTAGACCGTTGGAGAGAGAGAGAGAGAGAGAGAGAGAGAGAGATACACGATTACGAGCTCTCTCTCAGTAGCACAGCCTTTTCCCGCCGAAGCGAGATAATCAGATTCGCGGTAAGTGGTGCACCACGTTTAGACCCGCGTGCCTATTTAATATTTCGTGTCCCGATTTACCTGGTACGGTCCAGGTGAGGAAGCTTTCCTCCTTTCCCCCCTCTCGTGACAAATCCCGCCCGGGTAGACAGGTCGGTGGTTCGCGGGAGCCACTTCACGAGAGAAGGCGCGCGTGACGTAGGAAGCTTCTACGTCAAAACTCTCTACGTCAGAGATACATACGTCACACGGTGTGACGTATGCCATCAGGTTAAGCAGCCGATCATATCCGGATCGGTTGCTCGTAACTCGTCGGTTAATAGGGTTTACCAACTTGTTTCGCGCTGACCTCGGGGGTAGTCATCGGTACGACTCCCCGTCAATTGTTAACGTTAATTTTGTAGTTAATTTGTTAATATTTAATTGTTTAGTTAATAAATTGTCTCGGCGAGACAATCTTTCTCGCCGATTAACAGTAATATCGATTGTTGATAGTGTTTTACCGGTTACCGTCCTATCCTACGAATACCGCCTTCTCCGGTGTTTATTCTAGTTGGCAATTTTGGGCATAGGGCCCAACACACGGTATATAAGTCAAACGGAGTGTTTGACGTTTTTAACGGCATTGCACGGGAATCAAAGGGATTCCCGGTCGCATCGTGGGACTGCACACTTAAGCTTGGTAAGTTGGGACAGATTGGGCCTAACCGTGGGCCTTACATATCCCCAGTACCCACCCCGTTACAATATATATATATATATATATATAATGTTCATAGGTTATAGGTTAGAATAATACATGAATTGTTTCTCTGTAAATAACAAAGAACTTTATTATTTTATACAAAATATAATTACTGTGACGTGGTATTCGCGTACCCGAGCGCGAGCGCACACAAGTAATTTATTTATTTATCCGAACTGCGGGCTGTCGCCAGGAACGCGAGTTCGCTGGGACGAACGGTGTGGAGGATTCGGGCGATCCTCCTTGCCTCGACACGATATGTAAATTATTAGAATGTCGGCGGGAGCGGGGAGAACAAAAAAAACACAACTTGGCCATCAAGGCCGTGTGTCGCGACAAAGGTTATTTCGCACGGGCGGAAGTATCGGGAGTCAACCGGATCGAGATCCTCGCCTGCGGTTGACTCAACCCCGATCTCCGCTATTCGGGTACCGGCGTACCCGAATACACTCCCGAGCTCACACACTCAAACACTTGGGGAAGGGGGGAACGCGCGGTAATATAACAAAACTTACTGGATTGCGCCCCGTGGATGGCCCAGCCGATCCTTGTCCCTTTTGGCCTCCTGGGCAACGGTGCGGTGGTGAAAGACGGCCCTGTGCCGCGGCGAGTGTCCCTCGAACCGCGTCCACACTCACTCACAACCCCATCCTTTAACACTCACCAAATCACTCGCAGTACACCTCGCGAGGATAATTCGGAAACCGACGGCTTCTGCGCCTCACGCGCCTTTTCTCAGCCGTAATTACTCTCGATCGGCACCGGATAAGTACGTCCGCCTCGAGCGGCGGATCGGGACGTACTAAATAGGCAATTGCCTAATTTCCGAAAAAGGGATGAGAGTGGGAAACACACACACACTCTCGCGCTCTCATCCTTACGTACTATTGCGCGCGTAATTGTACACTTGATTTCTGTAAACAAATAAGTGTCGTCGGTTGGCCTTGACATACGAAAGGCTCCGACGACTTACAATTCGCGAATTTAAATATTCTATTGTCGTGAATAGATTGTGTGACGATTTAATAAATAATGTTTATTTACCTGTAAATAACAAAGAAATAACATTAAATGTTATTATTCGCAAGGTTGTCTTTAGATTACTTTTAAAAAGTTTTATTCATTGTTTTCGGTATATCTTTATTAACCGTACTGACTGATACGTGCCAATTCCTATCTGCAAATTTTACCTGTCGGTATATTAAAAGATCTGATTTACCGACCTACACGCGCGCAATTCAAATAGACTAAGGATGTTTTCCTAATATCTCCCCTCCTGGAGACATTTTTGGTACAAAAATTTGGTATAACTAATAATAATTACAAAATAATATAGAATATTATGTAATAGTACTTAGTAGTTACCACCTTTGAGTTAAGGAGATGGAGTTAATTTTGAAATATTGAATAAATTTGATTCTAACCTTCTGTGTTCTGTATTAACTTCATACATTGAGTCTGATATCTTCTTTAAAATCTTGTATGGCCCGATTCTTAGCATATCCAATTTTTTTCGGTTCATTCGGTTACCATTTTCAATGTATACTAAATCTCCTAACATAAATTCGTGTTCTTTTCTATTTTTGTCATATAATTTCTTATTATATTCATGGTATTTTATACTGTTTTTAAATGCAGTTTCTCTATCGTTTTCCAGTTGATTATAATCTCTATTCTTTTTTAGTTCATTTGGTAGTGCTGATGTATCTTCACCATTTAATAACTATTTCGGACTAAATTTTGTTACCGTGTGCTCGGTCTCATTGTATTGGTTTATGCAATTATTCGTGCTATAATTGTCCATCCACACTTCTTTTTTTCTTCGTTTATCGCACATCTTATTTTATTTACTAAAGTTTGCTTAAGTCTTTCGTTTAGACCGTTCGAAAATGGTGCATTAACTCCTGTAAAGATCATTGTAACCCCTTTATCTTCTAAGAAATTTTTGAATTCTTTAGAATTTATACCTGGATATTGATCTGTTAGAAGTATTTGAATATTATGGTCTTGCAGTACATTTTCTGTTAATTTAATGAAATCATTTACATTTTGTGTTTTTGATGTCAATATGCAAGCATATCTTGTAAAGTGATCTACTAAGAGATGTAAATATTTTTTTGTGGATCTTAAGCCACCGAATCCACCTATTGTATCGATAGAGACTATTTCAAAAGGTTTTTTTGCGGGGCCAAGGTGTGACATTAACCCAATTTTGTCTTGCTTTCTTGACTTATTTTGTATACATACTTCGCAACATCTACAGGCTTTCTTTATATTTTCAGATATATTTGTTGCTGTATAATACGGCAGTATCTTATTTTTCATTTGGTTTATTCCAACATGACAAAATTTCTTATGCGTGTCTTTTATTAATTGTTTACTAAATTCTTCTGATAAGAAAATTTTATCTTTGTTTCTTGATTTTTTATAATACAACTTATTTTTATACTTTAGTTTGTCTTTGTTGGATTCTATCTCTTTATTTTTTTTTTGATTCTCTAAAATATCTTCTAAGCTAATTAAGTTTACAATCTTCAATTTATCCTCTTCGTCTTCTTCTAATAGGTAAGATCGCCTAGCTCTTCATCTGTTCTTGCTTTTATATTCATTTTTTCTAATGGTTTATAGTCTGAAAATACTTTAAAACGTTTGCCTGTAAGCCAGTGTTGTCAATACTTTACTGTTTCTTTTATTGCTATACATTCTAAGTAAATTGCTTTTTTTCTTTTTTGTGATTCATTCAATTTTTTTGAAAAGTATGCTACTGGTTTTTCAGTTATTGGATTCTCGTTTAATTGTGGTTGTTTTAATATTGCACCTATAGCTTTTAAACTTGCATCTGCGTATATGTGTATTGGTAAGTCTGGATCAAATATAGCTAATACTGGTTGAGTACAAAGGAAATTTTTCATGTATTCGAAGGCTTCTTGACATTCTTTTCACCAAACAAATTTTTGATTTTTTCTTAATAAGTTATGCAGCGGTTCTAAAATTAGAGAAGTTTTTGGTACATATTCGTTATAAAAGTTGATTTTTCCTAGAAATTGTCGAACATTTTTCTTATTTTCTGGGACCGGAAAGTTTCTTATGAAAATTAAATTATCTTTTATCGGAGAAATTGAGTTATGTTAAATTATATGTTCTAGGTATTGCACAGAGTCCAGTGCAAATGTGCACTTTGACAGTTTCAATCTGAATCCTTCCTTCATAATTGCAACTAATAGTTTTGATAGATGGTCTACATGTTCTTTGAAAGATTTTGAAAATATTAATATGTCATCTATGTAATAGACTGTAAAATTTAATAAATTATTTTTTCCTATTATATTGCTTAAAATTCTTTGGAAGATAGCTGGTGATGTTTTTAAACCAAATGGTAAACAGGTCCATTGAAAATGACCTTCTTGGGTTACAAAGCCTGTTTTTCTTCTGTCTTCAATTCGTAAAGGGATAGACCAAAATGATGAATTTATATCTAGTTTTGAAAAAAAAACTGCAATTTCTTGTCTTTATTACTAGGTCTTCAATCAGTGAAAACGGTTGTGATTGAGGAATTATGATTTAATTTAAATCTCTAAAATCTATGCATAATCTAGATTTTTTATTTTCATCTCTTTTATAAGCTAACGTTACTGGAGCAGCAAATGGGCTGTATGATTCTTCTATTAGGTTTCTTTTACGTAATTGTGAAATTTGTTCTTCTATTTCTGTTTTATCTTCGATTGTACATTTATATGGTCATTTACTACAGTATTTATCTATTGTAAAATCTATTCTAGCTTCGTAATCTTTTACAGTACCTATATCATATTTATTTTTTGCAAATATATTTTTATATTTGTCTATTAGATTCTTTATTATTTTTTCTTCATCACGTTTTAAGTGGTTTGTTCAAACGTTGAAGGTGCTTATTTCGATGTGTTCATTAAAATTGATTTGATACTCATTTATTATATCATTAGATTCGGAATCTTTTAGTTCTATCTCTAATTTTTCATTTTGTATCAGTCTGAATTTCTTTATACAATCTAATCCTATTAGAAAGTCATGTTTGAAATTTTTACTGTTAATTATGAACACATTCATGTGATCCTCTATATTTAGAATCTTTATTTTTATTTTTATTAATCCATCTGTTTTATACACACCATTAATTGTTCTCAAATTTGTTTTTTATTTTTTTATATCATTATTTGTAGATTTTAAATTTAGTAATTTTGAATTTATTAATGTAACATTTGATCCTGTATCATAGATAGCAGATTGTTGGAAAGTAGGCAATCTAACTATCCCGTGTATGAGTGTATGACGCCTAGCGGTGGCGCTGCGTGCGATTAACTGCGCGCCCGCTTCACTTCGGTTTATACCGCCGATCCGAACGGTTCTACTTGAGTGCTCTTACAATAAACTATTTTGTATTATTGACGCTGAGTCTTATTTCTCGTACCTACTCGATTAACTTGAAATCCTAACAGGTTATGAGCCCGGCACGCTCCCACCGCGCAAGGAGCGTGTGAAGTGAAAAGTGTTTCTTTTTGAAAACGGTTTCTAGTTTTTCGAGTGCGACGTAGTTATCGTCGGTGCGGGAGTACAGCTCAGCTTTAACCTCCCGAGGCTGTTTACGAGTAGAAAAGGACGTTGTTTCTCAAGAAGAGTAATAATAAGAGAGTGGAAAAATGCAAAAAGCGTCATCTGATGAAGGTAATTCCATTAAAGGAAAATGTGAGTACTAGATGATAAGTATATATTAAGATTAATATCGCTTAGTATTTTTCAAGCCGTTAATAATAAAAATAAAATAAAGCTTAATTAATTTATAGATGTTTTAAGCAAAAAAGTAATTATAAAGTTTGATTTTAAACCTTTAATATAAAAACCTAAAGACGAATAGAATTTTATAAAAATTCTTGGAAGCGGCATCCAAGATGGCGTCAAAAATGGCGACGGCGTTACCTCCCCCAGAATTTTTCCCGCTTTTTGAGATGACGCGCAATAGATGCGCGTGCATATAAAATTCTAGAATGTAGTTAAGAGAGATTTTTGCTCATGTTTTACGACGGTAATGACGATGTAGTATGATGACATATAATATATAGATATAATTAAATTGTTTTAATATAGGAATTTAAATATTCAATAATTATGTATATATATAAAAAATATAAATACTAAAGATTGTCTATGTGAGGTAAATATATTTTATTGTTGTTATTAAATAAAGTCAGATTAAGAATTAAGAGAGGTAATTTAACTAAAGGTTATATTTAGTTAAAGGTGAAAAGCAATCAAGAGAGTTTATTTATTGAGTGGTTATGTTTGATTAAAGAGTGCAATTAATTAAAAGAATTAATCTATTCTGAAGTTACAATTATTGAATGAAATGTAATTAAGAAAAATAATTTGATTAAAGCTTATGATTATATGAGGAACTGAAGTCACTTAAGAAAATTTGTTTAATGAAAATTTGTTTGTTCGACTTAAGATTAAAATTTCAAATAGAGTAGAAAACTAAAGATTATTAATTAAAGAGTGAATTTAAATTTTGGAAATCGAAACAATGAAGAAACCTAAAGAGTAACTAGTAACATATTTTATAAAAAGCGTTCTGTGTTCGTGAGCGTATGAGTGCACTGTTAGCATATGTGGATTCGTATGTATACCTGCACATATATGCGGAACTGTTCGCAGATTATTACATGCTTTAAATATGACTATATAATATATTAATTGTCATTCTCTATTCAGGTACTGAAGAACGAATTGGTGAAATTCTAAAGAGAGTATGGAGACAAGAGGGTTTAAACAGCCAAGTTACTGGTGAAAAGGTTGCTGTTATCCTGCTAAAGAAACAGTTTAGAAACTGCTATGTCGCTTTGTCTGCACTAAAGATTGTGAAAATAGGTATACCGTATTAAAAATGCTAGCTACTTAAGATGTTAGTTAAGAAATTGTTTTATTAAATATAAATATAGCTAAAGTGACGTAATACTTAAGAATTTAAAACTAGATAAGAGCACTTAGGAATTTTTGAAATTTACATATTATTTGGAAAAATTAAAGTTGGTATAAATTTAATATTTGACGTCAACTTAAGATATTTGGTTAGTTAAAATTTATACAACTAAGAGAAAGATAGTTTCGCGAAACTAAAGTTAATTGAAGACGGGATATTTACTTAAGGTGTGTTTTAATAAGACTCTTTGTTATTACTAAAGGTGTGTTAAATATATTTGATTGAACCGGTTAGTTAAGGAGGGTGAAGATGGTTAAGATGTGTTTATAAGTAGATCTACTTCAATATAAATCAAATAAAATTCATTACGTCACGACTTAAGTAATAAAACCTGAATAAGAAATATAGTTACTAGTTATCAATTAAGATAAGATTGAAACTGATTGAATAAAGATTGAATAAAGATTGAATAAATGTTAATGAGATTTTGGATTATTTACAGTTTAGTTGCAGACGAATGGTTAAAGAATTGTAAATAAAAGTGTAAAAAAAAAGGAAAAACTGTAAATGTGTATATATTTATTAAATCATTAAAATTACAGGACAATGGTTGAACGATGAAGAGGTGTGTCAGCTTACTGAAGTGTGGCCAAAGGAGAAAGATATAGTTGAAATACCAATTCACTACTTTTGCAAAAGCATAGAATACGTAACAATGGAAATGTTACAGAATGTAATGGATAAGATGGATAAAAAGCATGAGGAAAGGACGCATAACTACCTTGGACAACTCGTTAAGTCTCAAGAAGAGTTTATAACACGTCAAGCTCTTATACAAGAGAACGTTTTAGAAAAGGTAGTTGGTAACATCATGGTAAAAATGGAGCAAATGTTTACGCACACCAGCATAAGAAGTGCAGAGAGCCGCCTCCAGATTAAAGATACTGAGAACCGAACTGAGAAAAGAACCAGCTCTGATGAAGCTCTTCCTAATATTGTAATTGAAGACGAAGCAAAATCCCCTAAGATTTGCGAGCTTGAAGAGAAGGAGCGCCCTAAACCGAGAATTATCAATATTGAGGTGCTATCTGAAGAGCAGAGTGTTCCATCCTTATCAAAGGATAACCTCGAATTTACACATGAGGAAATCCAAAGGCTCCCTTCTTTGAGGACGATCTTCAAGTGAAATCTAGAGAATCATACGTTCAAACTGATGAGGTTTGTAATCAGTCTGGAAGTGAGGAAGGTGAAATCCGTGAGTTCATGGAAATTGAAGATTGGGACTCACCGACCGGTAAGACTAAAATCGAAGTCCCCAAGGGAAAGACTGTAAGTAAACCATTATTAATTAACAAGCAAACTAACGAAAATGTTTTAACTAAAGATTGCTTGATTAAATTAATTGAAAACAATGTAAATAGCAAAGTTAATTCAATTTTGAAAGATAAAGATAAAGTTAAATCCAATTCAAATGTAACTGATAATTTGTCAGAGAAAATTCTCATGGAGATATTGAATAAAGACAGTAGCACAAACAGAAATTATAAATTGAATAAGAATGTTAAATTTGAAGTTTTTGAAGACTTTTTAACTTCTGAACTTGTGACTAAGAAACTTGATTATATATTAAAAAGAGAGAATCAGATTAATGTAAATTTAACTAAATTAGCTGAAGATAAGCATAAAGTAAGAGAGATCATTATAAATCACATTGATATGTGCTATTACACTAAAGTAACGGGCTTAAGAGAACCGATTGAAATAATTGAAAAGTTAAAAGAGTTTAAACGATTAGAAACGAAAACAAATAGCATAACTGCTAAAAGAGATGTATATATGCTAAAATACAATCCTAATAAAGAGAGTGCAGCCGAATTTTGCGAAAAATTCGAAGACAAAATTAATACTTACGATAATATTTCTAAAGAGACTAAAATTTCAAATAAAGAAAAACGAGATTTGTTTGTTCAAGCTGTCGCTGAAAAAGTACCGAATATTTTAATAGCTGACTGTGTGAGTCGCGAGACCACCGGTCAGGAGATGTCATTTGTGAAATTAAAGAATTATCTTTTGCAGATTGAAGGAGTTATGACGAAATCTGAACCACCAAAAACGGCGATGTTTACTCATTTCAATCAGAGAAATCAGAGTGTGAGAGGTCGTTCCTTTTTTAGAGGAAACACACAGAGAGTGCCGTTAAAGACAGATCGAAGATGTTTTTCTTGCGGTAAGAATGGGCACATAAGCAACAACTGTCCAACACCGGGTTTCATCCAGTGCTACAGCTGCAATAAAACTGGCTCTCATGTTGCTAAGGACTGTCCAAAGAGAAAGGCAGAGATGAGTAAAGGAGACTACATGCCAACTAAAAGACAGAAAGTGGATGTAGCTAACGAAAGCGAGCTTGCTAATTTACGTAGCAGAGGTTTCAGCTCTGGGCGAGGCAGAGGTGTTTTTAGAACAGTACACCGAAGACAGTTCAAACGAGGCAGAGGAAGGTCGAGTGCTGTACAAGGCACGTCAATGTTGGCTGAGTCTGAATATTCTAAAGGTAATTGTAATATATATAATGCTGTGTGATTCGGGTTTACCTATGTGCATGTGGGATTTAGCTGTAAAAGCCTCCGTGTACGTATATAATCGTACACCTCATAAATCCATCGATATGAATATACCACTTGAGAAATTCGCTCCGAATTATAGTTTTAGTATGAAACAGTTAAAGAGATTTGGTTGTCTTGGTTACCTAAAAATACCAAGGAACTCAGGTACAAAATTTAGTAATCAGGCTTTAAGAGGTTTTCTAGTCGGATATATTCAAACAGGATTTATCTTACATGTACCTGAAGAAAGAAAGTTATATGAAAGTAGACATGTTAGATTTCTAGAAAACTACGTTTATAAAAATTACTTTGGTAAAACTAAAGATAAAGAAATGAAAGATGAAGAAACAGTAGTTAAAAGAAAAAGAGGGAGACCTCGTAAGAAGTTGAGAGAAACTGAAGTTATGTACACAATGACTGTAAATAACGATGTGCCAGTCCTAGAAAAACAGGATATGAAATATCAAGCATTATTAGCGAAAATTGTTGGTGATCCTCAAACGTATAGAGAAGCTATCAATTCTTCAGAGGGAAAAAGATGGCAAGAGGCCATCACCACCGAGTTAAACTCATTAAAAAACAGAGACGTGTTTGAAATAATCAAAAGAAATGATATGTCAGAAAATAATGTTAAGGCAAATTTATTAGACTCACGATGGGTGTTTAAACGTAAAACTGATGATCAAGGTAACCCAAAATATAAAGCTAGACTAGTTATAAGAGGGTTCAAAGATAGAAATGACTACGACTTGAGAGAAACCTACGCACCCGTATCGAGATTGACACTGATAAGATCGTTTTTAGTAATAGCGAATAAGCTTAAGATGCATTTAAAACAACTTGACGTAGAAGCAGCTTTTCTATATGGGAGCATAGATAAGGAAATATACATGGAAATACCTGAAGGATTTACGACATGTAATACTGATAAAATAAACTATGTATGGAAACTGAAGAAGTCGTTATATGGTCTGAAAATTAGTCCTAAGAAGTGGAACGATACATTCACCCAAGTAATGATGAAATTAGACTTCGAATTAGGAGATCTGGATCCCTGTTTATTTGTAAAATCAACAGATAAAGGTTTAATATATTGCTGTTGTATGTTGACGACATTTTAAGGGCAGGAAATAATATTGGTTACGTAAATGATGTTAAAGATAGACTAAGTTTAGAATTTACGATTAAAGATTTAGGTGAGCCAAGAGAATACTTGGGAATTAAGATTGAGAGAAACATAGACAATGGAATATTAAAATTGAGTCAAGAGAAGTTTATAATTAAATTGCTGAAAAGATTTGGATTTGAGAGTACTCACTCAGTGCCAACACCAATGACTACGAGTCATGCGACAAATAAAGAGAGAAAAGAAAGATAGGAAACTGAAAATAGTAAAAAGACTGTGCCAGACAGTATCGAGAAGCAGTTGGTTCTCTGTTGTATGTGGCTAATGCCACTAGACCAGACATATCATACGCAGTGAATGTACTGAGTAGACATCAAGTCAATCCAACAGACTTTGAATGGAAAATAATCAAAAGAGTATTCAAATATTTGTCAGGAACACGAGATTATTATATTAAGTATGAAGCGAAGTCAACTGAACTCGAATGTTTTACAGACGCAAGTCTCACTGACTGCAAAAACTCGATTACGACTTGTGGATATGTTATACGTCTATTTGGAGACACAATTGCGTGGAGAACGCATAAACAATCAAACGTTGCTTTATCAACTTGCGAAGCTGAATATATAGCGATGAGCGATGCGTGACAAGAACTAATGTCAATACACAATTCTATTAAATATATACTAAAGAAAGATTTGTATCCTATAAAAGTATATTGTGATAATCTGTCAGCTCAAGTTTGTGCTAAGGCAAATGGAAATAATAAATTAAGACATATGGTTAATAGAAAACAGCATTGTATTAAAGAGTGTGTTAGAGAAAATTATGTTAATATTACATGGGTGAAATCTAAAGAGAAATTAGCTGATATATTCACTAAAGCATTAGAATCAAGTCAGCATATTAAACAGACTAAAAATATTTTCAATATAAATGATTTTTAATGTATGTTTTCTTTTGTTTCTAGATTCGACCAAAGATGATTGCAGTAGTAAGTGTCCAGATCACCATACTGACAACTTTTAAATAAAAAATACTAAGATGATATGTATAATGAATCATAGACAGATTGTTAAGATAAAATGTAAGGTATAGTTAGATTGAGAGGGAGTGTTGGAAAGTAGGCAATCTAACTATCCCGTGTATGAGTGTATGACACCTAGCGGTGGCGCTGCGTGCGGTTAACTGCGTGCCCGCTTCACTTCGGTTTATACCGCCGATCCGAACGGTTCTACTTGAGTGCTCTTACAATAAACTATTTTGTATTATTGACGCTGAGTCTTATTTCTCGTACCTACTCGATTAACTTGAAATCCTAACACAGATATTTTAAAAATATTATTTAATTTTATTGGGAGTTCAATCAATGGTGGTATTATTAGTTTTTTGGATTTTCATCACTTAGTTCTACGTCTAAGGTTAAATTATTTACTTGTTTGACTTTATTAATTCTATTTTCTTGATCTTTAAACCAGCATTCAGTTTCAGAATGAAAACGTGTTCCTTTTTCTTTTTCTTTACATTTTTTCCAAGGTGTTTTTTCATTTTTCTCTTTTGTGTTTGGTTTATTCTTTTTCATATCTAAATTTTTTTGTACATTAAATGTTCTAATTTACTTATTTCATTATGTAGGTCTTCAGTATTTGTTAACTTTTCTCTATCAATTTTATCAATTATATAATTTGGCCGACCTATACCAATCAGATCTATCAACGTTTCATTGTCAATAGTTTTTTTACTAGCAATAAAATTTTTTCTTTTTTTATAGAGTATTCTAACAATGAACCTGTCTGATATTTAAATGCTAATGCATATTTTATTTGAGACCATCCTTTACTGGCAAATGTATTACAAAAATTTTGTTTCCACTCTTCCCAATTTGCTTCAATTGTAAGCTTGAGAAGTGTACAACTATACCAATCTGCGGCCCCCATTTCCATAAAAGATTTTAAAATTTCAATTTTTTTGTTATCAATGTTTAAATCAAACCGTTCACATTCTTTTTCAAATTCAATCATCCATTGATTCGCATTCGAATTTTTACCATCAAATTTTTCAATTGTAAATTCTTTAGCTAATTTTCCAATGTTTATTTTTTCCGATTTTTCTTCGCTTTTTTCAAGTAATTTCTGTAATAGTTGTACTAATGGTATATCTGCTGCATTCGCTGTCACGTCACTAGTATCTTTGTTTTCAATCAATTCTTCTAAATATTCATCGTTAAATTGTACATTTCTTTCTTTATCAAAATAAGTATTTTTTAATTCTTTAGTTAAAGTAATCCATACCTGTCTCATTTGGTGTCTTTGTTTTAATGCTTTCTTTACCTTATTAAACGTGTAGCAAAATTCTTTGGCATCTCGAACTGAGCGCCAGTATCGGATATCAAAGTTATCCATTCCTACTTGTCGGTTTCTTGTCCGGAGGTGTCCGACTGCCCATCTTCCTCTCGCTCGTCCGTATGTTCTACTTCTAGAGCGAGAGTCCTCTGTAACACCTCTACTACATCTGGGTCAGAATCCGGGTCCGGAATCTCCGAATTCTGGGCAGCCATGGACTTAAACCAACCTGTCCTCCGCCTGTTCCGCCAGACACGATCCTCATTTGAGTCTGTCTTGGCTGCGAACTCTTGAGCCGTATAATTACCCAACAGCCACTGTTGGAGTCGTTCAAACTTTCTATATACAGAGCCGTCTGTACGCATCTCTAACGACTCCAAGTGCGCCTGGATCTGTTCGCTGAATTGCGTACCAATCCACTGGTCGACTTGCGTAGTCATCGATTCCGACATTTTAATCTGAACAAAATACCGCTACGCTTATTTACAAAAAAAATTTGAGTCGCTTTTCGCTTTACCTGTGCAAGGTATGCTTTTCTTCAAATTATTAGGTGGCTTTAAATAATAAAATTATTGGGTAACTAAGTTGAAGAATTAATTCTTTTCCCTTTGTAATTACAAGAAAAAAATTAAGCACACCTATTTGAAATTTACTTTCCTGCCTAATATAAGAAACTAAGATAAAGAATTATATTTTTATAATTATAAATTTATAATTATAAATAATTATAATTATAAGTAACTATAAATTTTACAAACAAATCGAGAGAAAGAAAATTAACTTTGTTAAACGCGGGGTTAATTTAATTTATTATAAGAGAATTAAATATACAATATTAAATGTAAAAAAAAATTTTACGACTTGTGAATAAATTAAATTAAAAACAAGAAAAAATTGTTTAAATCCGACTAAATACGAAAAAATCGAATTTAGTCCGGCTCTCGGTCACCAACGCACGCTGAATATATTATAAAATAAATAAATAAATAATTGAATAAATATATAAATAAATATAAATTGTCACACCGCACTGGGGATCAGGGTGCGGGTGATAAAATCGATATCAATTATAAAAAAACAGAGAATTTATTAACTGATATAAATTAAGTACACGGTTGCCAGTCGTGTTCGCGGCTATATATGAACGGCTGCTAACTATTAACAATTACGCTTACTTAATTATAAAGTTGTTAGGGCTCGTAATTTGGCTCGGTAGAATTGCACGCGCGGCGATATAGCTATTACACGATCGAATATCCGCTCGATCGACGAAAATGGCGACGCCGGCCACGTGTACGAATACGCACAAAAGGGGAAATAGCGGCACACAAAAAAAAAAAAAAAAAAAAAAAAAAAACCGAGCTAGATCGATGTCTAACACATCGATCATTGCCGCCGTACCTCGCCTCTGGCATATTGGCAGTCGTCCTTGTCACGTCTCTTTTGCTATCTACTTGTCTTCCTTATCTTAGACTGTGACGGTTTTTGGACTACGGAACTTTCCAGAGTTCGCATTAGTCTTTTCCTTTTCTTGCGATTCAACTCTTTCTATGTTCTCTCTTGTGCTTCGGTTTTATTTTTTATTTTTTTATTCCTTTTACTTTATTTTATCTTTTCTATTTTTGGGGAACTAGGGACTAGGACTTTCTATTTTTTCCTACTTCTTTCTTCTCTCTTCCTTCTCTTCCTACTCTATTCTTCTCTCTTCCTAATATCTTCCTTCTTCTCTCTTCCTTTTCTTTCTTCTTCTACCCTACTTTGGTTTCTTGTTTTCTTCTGTCTATCTACTTTTATAAAAGAAGGAGTTCCTACCTAGCGTCCATTCATTCTCCCTAGCTTTCATACCCTTTCACACTATCTTTCATCTCCATTCTTTCTTCTTTCTCTCCATTGCCATTTTTCCTCTTTCATCGTCATTCATTCTCGTCAGTTATATTCTATCTAATAGAATGTGTTAGTTTACCTATTGTCTAGTATGATAAGCTATCTTGATTACCTCTGTATCCATTTCCTTTCCTATTCCTCCATTTGTTAGTTACAATGGAAATCTTTCTAACCTAACAACTTTCATTCCCTTCTCACTTATGCTTTTCCTTTTTCTCTCTCTTTTTCTCTTGTCTATCTACTTTCTGGAATATTATCTATCCCTAACCTACTCACTCACTCTCTTCCCTTAACTCTTCTGATTGCGCTTCTTCCTCAGTTTCCACTATGTCTACGACTAAATCTCTTTCTAGAATTTCCGTAGCATCCTTTGCGAGTAAGATTTCTTTTGCCATCCTTGTCAGCCTCTCGGTCCCTTCCTTTGTTTCCAATAAGGCTTATGTGTTTCTCATTCCTGCCTCTGTCTCCTGCATGTGTTTTAGTCTTATTTGTTCGTACTTCACGCATTTCCATATAACATGTTCCGGGGAGTCTGTCTCTCCGCAGCTGCATAGGTCTGATTCTACAAAGTTAAATCGCATTCTGAAAGTTTGAAAACTTCCATGTCCACTAAGAATTTGTATTAGATACTTGCTCGGTTTAAGCCACGTCTTTTTCCATCTTTCTTCCACGTTTGGCATTATCTCATATGTATGTCTGCCCTTTATAGAGTTATCCCACCTCGACTACCACACTTTCCTCAATTCCTTGTCCAATTCACACCTAGCATTATATTTTCTCTTCCATTCATTGCCTGGTAGAGGATTCTCCACCGTCTGGTATGTGTAGTCCATGTATTTAAATTCCTTGTTCTTCCTTATGTAATACATTCCTATTCTTTTTTCACATTCCAGATCTATCGGCAAGTGACCCGTTATCATTGTGATGGACTCAGCCGAAGTGGTTCTATATGCTCCCGTTGTTTTCATTAGAGCAAATCTTTGTGACATTATGAGCTTTTTCTTTTGGACATTATTTGCGAGTTTAAACCATCCTGCTGCTGCGTACGTTATAATTGGTATATATACCCCTTTATATATTATTTCCAGAGAATGATAACCCAAGCCCCACTCGTCTCTAGCTAATCTCGCTAACCTTTGGAAGATTCCTTTGGTTTTCATTGAGATCTCCGTGACATGATGCTGCACACTTAGGCCTTTGCCAAATGAAACTCCCAGATATTTTACTGGTTCCTGTCTTTTAATTCTCTTGCGTGGGTAACTTTTGTCATGGAATGTTCCCTTGGCTAAGAGCATGCCACATTTATCTGGTGCATGTTTCATTTTGACCTTTTTGCTCCATCTCTCTATCATGTCAATTGCAGCTTGTCCTCTTATTTCTAGTTCTCTCCCAGAGTCTCCTTCTACTATTACTGCCTGGTCATCTGCACCTTCGGAAATGATTACTTTCCTATTACAGAGGTAATCCCTAATTATTTCATACAGTCTCCAGGGGCATCTCATGTGTCTTAGCTTTTCCAGTACTCCCGGCCACCATACGTTATCAAATGCTCCTTTTATGTCAAGAAACATTATGATCACGTATTTCTTGTTGGATTGTTTCGCTTTATTAACTACATAGACTATCGCATCTTCTGTGGATCTATTCTTCCTGAAGCCGTATTGTTTATCTGATAGACTGGGTTCCACTACTTTTTCCAGTTTTCTGATTATCAGTCCTTCCAGTATTTTGCCTAATATAGATAAAAGGCATATTGGTCTATACGAGCTTAGGAGATTTGGGTCTTTATCGATTCCTTTCTTTAGAGTAATGACCTTTCCAACTTTCCACATGTTCGGAAAGATGCCATACTTTAAACAGCTATTGTATATCTTTAACAGATCTTCGCCGACTACCTCTAGACAACTTTTTATTATTTTCAGATCGAAACAGTATATTCCTGAAGCTTTACTTGGCTTCATTTTCTTTACCACTTATGCCATCTCTGTTATTGTAAACTCCTCCGTTTCTCTGTATCCGTCTGTATATCTATTGTTTTGCAGCCTTATACTCGCTTGCTCTTGAATCTCTGAGTATATTTCATCGTCGGGGAACAGTCGGTCTAGTATCTGTTTTGCTGTTTCTTTCCAAGTCATCGTGTATCCACTATCTGTTAGAATATTACTTGCGATGTCTCTAATCCTTGCCTTTTTGGCGACCAGTTTGTACGGTAAGCTCCATGGATTGTCATTGCCATGTTTAGTTACAAACTCTTCCCGTTTATGGGTCTTTGTCGAGTCAATTTGTCTTGTATACTGTCTCTTGGCCGATTTATAAACCCTTTTCTTATATTCCCTTTGTTCTGGGTTTCTTTCCTTTTGAAATTGCCGTCTCAGTTTGTTTGTGTATAATTTGGCCTGAGTCAGTTCTTCATTCTACCATGAAACTTTCCTATTCGATTTGTTCTTAGTTGGTATGGCTTTGTCACATGCCATCCTTATGCCATTGGTTATGTTTCTCAAGCCGGCGATCGTTGAGCCTGTATCGTGATAGTTCGGAATTGGTTTCCAGTTTTCTCTCAGAGTGTGTACAAATAAACCCCAGTTAGCCTTGCTGATCATGTAACGCCTCATATTTTCGCTGTTTCTGTATCTTCCGCTTACAGCTATTTCTCCTATCTCGAACGTTTGTAACGTGGTACTTCGTCCTAATACCAAAGTTACAAGTAATTTATTAATTTAATCAGGGACGACGGCCCCGAAGAACACGTCTCTGTCGTCGCCGTGGGTTGACGAGTCAACCCGTCGGGACACGGTAGCGGAGATAGGACGATCTCCTACGTACCGACGCGCGTGGCGAGAATACCGGGAATCGGAAGTGTTGCGGGTTAATTTATTATTTAAAATAAATACGCGGCCAATCAATTAAAATAAAGAAGTTAACATTTATTCAATTAATGGTACACGGAGGTGCCCGACAGTTATGGTAGCGGGACGTTCTCCCGGTCGCGTAGTATTTACGCGGCAAGCTGGGGCTGCCCCCGCACTCGCCTCCCGTAACGATTATTCGGTTTCGGTAGCACCGGTGTGCTACCGAACAAACATACACACACACTCACTCAACACACCTAAATACAGATACCGACCAATGTCGGGTACTTACCGGGCTGGCTGGTCCATGGGCCCTGGTGGAAGTCGGCGCCCCGACGTCTGTTGGCCGGTGGAGTCGGCCCGGTCTCCCGTCGTCCTCGACGGTAGTCTGCAGGTGCGGCCTGATGCCGCGGCGATTCGCCTACCTCGGGGAATACTCAACCCGAGGTGTATGGTCCTTCGCACTGCACTTTCACAATCTCACTAGCACTCGCGTACGGCTTCCCGGAGTACGGACGAACCGGTCCGGTGCTTCCCGTGGCGCGCGAAACTAAGCGTGACGAGAGGTTAAGAAGGTGCTGTCGCGGTCAAGACCGGCAGCGTACTGAGCTTTTCGGGAATTGTCGCATTCCCGAAAAGTATCTAACACACACACACAATAACAATAGAGTATATGGATGCTCGCACACATCCTCGCTCGTAGACATAAACACGCGTGTTTCGTGGCCTTGAAGAGGCAACGCACGAAACAATAACAATGTGCGAGATTTCACTATGTAATATATTATATACACGAAATAATATTTTAGATTCAATATTATTTTATTTCATTGCAACGACGTCTCGTCGCACGTTATAGTCCTGTGATCGCTGGAGGTCCAATTCTTTTGAACTTTCCAGATATGTATTCTTTCAATCATATTAGGTGAGGCTATTGTTACATCTACGTGTCCTTCTCCGACTTCACTTGCGACCGTTGCTGTGCTATTAGGGTCATTTATCACACACAAATTATTTTTCTCCTTCAACTACTTTTCTCCTTTTGCGTCTGTGTCTACTGGACCCCATAGGGGAGATCGGGCATTAGAATCAATACCAATAATAAAGTTCTTTCCTTGCAGTGCATTATTAATTGTTTGCAACGTGTTAAGATGCACTTCGATATCATCCTTTAGTTGAAAGTATCCACTTATAAGATATACTTTATATGGCATCGAGACTTCTGCAACCGCAAAGTGTGTCATGCAGAGATTTGATATTTGTAAAACTACTGCGTTCGGGTCTGTTATTGCTATAGCAGCCCATGGGTTTTCCTTTCCAGAGACAATTCGTATTCCCATTCCGTAATCCATCACTTTATTCGACCTTGTATACGGCTCTTGTAACATTAAGGCTTGTATCCCATTTTCATACGCTTTTTGCCTGATTTCGGGCACTACCCTTCTCGATCGCCTGGCATTTAATTGAGCCACATATAACCGATTTTTATGCTCCGTAATCCGTGTTATTCACAAGTCTTTCCAGTGCTTTTATATAGCATGGACATTTAGTGTCTAAGACGTTGTGTTCTGACTTTTTCTTGGCCTTTAAACAGTTGATACACTTCTTTTGGCTGTTCTTATTCGGGCATTTTTCAAAGGAGTGGCCTTTTTCAGCACAATGAGAACAGTGGACCTCATTATGGCATACTTTACTTATATGTGGCGATCCGAGCGCCGACCTCCCAGTTTATATGATGTACCCTCTTTACATCCAGGTATTCATAGTACTTCCCGTCGAGCTATGGGTTTTCACTGCCTCCCTTGCTTGGCGCACTGCCTTCTCGTATCGCAGATACGTTCACCCTGAGTTTGCGTCTTAGCACCAGCCGGCTGCCTCTCCAACCGACCAATGTCCATTACTGCGATTTAGCCTACCGAGACGCTGAAGTTTACAATGTCAGCCATCGGCGTTTCCCCCTCTAGCGGCGTGGACGCACGCAGTTGGTTTTCCAGAGGAGCGGCACACAAAACAAAAAAAAAAAAAAAACCGAGCTAGATCGATGTCTAACACATCGATCATTGCCGCCGTACCTCGCCTCTGGCATACCGGCGGTCGTCCTTGTCACGTCTCTTTTGCTATCTGCTTGTCTTCCTTATCTTAGACTGTGACGGTTTTTGGACTACGGAACTTTCCAGAGTTCGCATTTGTCTTTTCCTTTTCTTGCGATTCAACACTTTCTATGTTCTCTCTTGTGCTTCGGTTTTATTTTTTATTTTTTTATTACTTTTACTTTATTTTATCTTTTCTATTTTTTTGGAACTAGGGACTAGGACTTTCTGTTTTTCCTACTTCTTTCTTCTCTCTTCCTTCTCTTCCTACTCTATTCTTCTTTCTTCCTAATGTCTTCCTTCTTCTCTATTCCTCTTCTTTCTTCTTCTATCCTACTTTGGTTTCTTGTTGTTGTCTATCTACTTTTATAAAAGAAGGAGTTCCTACCTAGCGTCCATTCATTCTCCCTACCTTTCATACCCTTTCATACTATCTTTCAAACTTTATCTTTCATCTCCATTCTTTCTTCTTTCTCTCCATTGCCATTTTTCCTCTTTCATCGTCATTCATTCTCGTCAGAGCGGCACACACACTTTACGAGGAGAGGAACACGAGTATGGGTAGCACTTTGCACAAACCTTATACTGCAAATTCGCTCTCTGAGTTGCACCCGGTGCACCACTATCGGACTCGCTTATCGTACGGGAAAAACGGTCAAACGGCTCACAAATCTCGCCTCGTTGCGTCTAGTCACGGCCGTGTTCCCGAGCTCTCTGCCTTCGTCCTACGAGACCGCCGCGCGCATGCGTCGCGACCGTCTCCGCGCAGTGCGAGCGCGGCCTTATAGCGAGAGCGGCTTGGTGTTGTTGTTGGCGTTCTGCTAGGCTGTTCGAGTGAGACGACGACGACGACGACGACGAGTTGGCGACGACGAGGCTGCTGTTTGGTAATTATTACCTCGTTCCTTGTTATTTATCGGCTAATCGATCCATGAGTTTATTTCAGGTGGACAACGAACCTTACTGCCGTGGTTAACGAGTCGTGGCTGCTCGGCGGATATATGTACGTCGCTTTCTCCGTCTCTCTCTCTATTTCGTAGTTCTTGGCTGCTGAGACGTCTCTTCACGTCGTCGGCTCCGGAGGTTGTTCCTCGGGTCTACTGCGCGGCTGCTATTATACGGTAAGGAGTAACTTGACAGGTGCCTGGTTATTTAGTTAGTATATGTGAGCAATGTTTATGCTTACATAACCTATAACCCAGGCTCCTATACACCTCTACTCCTGTACACAGTCTTGTGTACTCCTATCTGCTCCTTAGTGTTGAAAACATACTCATTATTATGCTTTACTGGTTAATCTCCCTGTACGAGTTAGTTGCTGCTGGATGGCTCCTTCAGGATTGAGGTTCTACGAATATGCTGTTATGATTGCTGCAACAGCCGTCTTCCTTGTGCTTTGGACCTCGGTACCCTGTCCATGCTCTTGTGTTGACTTCATACTCAGCTGATGTCTCCAGGCACTCCGAGTGCTGTTCGTCCTGTATGTAGCCTCTTGGTGGCTACTGGTTTCCTCGACTTCTGTGTGTGCTGGCTCCGCTTCTGTTCCAGGGTATAGCTTGTTCGGCTTTAGGGAATTATCTTCCATAATGGGTAGTTAGGGATACGTGTGTTCGGTAAATATATTGGGTAATAGGTAGATAGGAATGTGTGTGCTCGCTTTGCACCATGACAGGCACACTTGCCTTGTCACAAAATATATTCCTAAACAACTAAATGTGTACGCCGCTGTGACCTCTTACAATCGCAATGTTGTAAAAAAATAATAATACAATTTGTATTGTAACGCGAGAGCCGGTCCGCGTTGTCAAAAATATAAATTTAACAAGCAAACTTCAAAAACAAAAAACTTTTACCCTCGCACAGGTGTTACAATTTTTTTAATTATTACCGATCTCGGATTTCTTTTAACCAAACTAAACAACAATAAAAGAAAATCTGGTTCAAACTTATAAATTATTGTCTAAATACAATAATTTAAAGGTTAGAATTATTCGCAAACCGATTAATCTAACTGCCGGTAATAACAAATATACTAATTAACGTAACTAGTATATAATAAAAAATTACACGTAAAATCCACACGTGCTTAAAAAAAATTTTAAATAAATTGATAGCAACAAAAATCAATTAAATTAAATTAGATTCACTTCTGTTTATAATAAAATCCTAAATTATTTTGGCACCTATCTAGCGCAGCTCGTATCACAAAAAAATCGCAATTTAAAAATTTACGTTGTGCGCCTCGTAGGCACAATCTATAAATTAATGTTGGGCGTCAAATAACCCAATGCTCAGCGGTACGGTTAAACTTACCGTATTTAAATAAACGTATTTTTTAACACTCCGTGCGGGAAACACGGTTTCTCATGTTTGCTTTGCGTGTGCGAAGCACCTGATTCACGCACTCTTGAATGCAAATTGCTTCGCGCACGCAGTATGCGAATCGCTTTGGTTCATTCACGGTTTAATTTAATCATATGTGTTTCGCTCACATCGTGTTAAAAAATATCATACGATACGAGTGTGCTCAGGCGATACAATAACTCGTCTTTTTGCCACCCTTGCTTCGCTCTACCAAATCTGTCAAGTGTTAGTCTGAAACTGAGTTACTGTTACAGATAACAACCAGGTAAAAATCAAATCTGAAATTGACCGCGAAACAGGGATATCGCGTCTAGCACTTGTCAACCAGAAATATACGAGCTCTTAGGATTACGGAAGGAATTGTACGTGGGTTAAAATACAATTACTCGAATACCGAATTGAAATGTAAGAATAAATTGAATTTATTGAAATAAAAATAAAGAATAAATAACAAACAAAATCTCTAATCGTCGCCGAGGTCTACGCTTTTATTACAAGTCGGTAAACGGCCGACTTGTAGAGAGAGGGGGGAAATATCACGAACTAAAATAATATACCCAGTAAACGGGACTGGTATAACGCACTAAGATTATTTATTAATTGCGAATAAAAGCACGATCGCGTGAAGTGGTAAAACTTACCTCATAAGTTGCTGTAGTCGTTGGTAAACAACGACCAGCCGATCGGTCGTTTTCTCTCTCTCTATAACTCTAACTCTCGCTGCGGTGTAGGACGGATTGTCCGTTCGCCCGTGCACCGAGATTGTGTGGCTGCAGGTCGATGCACGGTGTTGCACCACTCACTGCAAATGCAGGATCGGCCTGCAGTCGAAACACACACGAAACGCACGGCAAAACGCAGCACAGCGAAGCTGAACACGGGACGCGGAGGATCATCTGTCGCGTAATAAGGCGGCTAATAAGGCGTGTAGCCACGACGAACCGAGCCGAGCCGAATACTTTACTAACTACACCGATAACACCGAACTAAATACTTTACTTTAGAATAAAACAGGCCTATTGTACTGTTTGCCCACTGTAGTTGGTGGAATTTCCCAAAGCACGGCCTTTTTAAAAAATTATTAAAGGCGTTTCGTCCTCGATCTCCAGCTTGGACTCCTCAGTAAAGAACTGAAGATCTAACCTTAGACGCCTGTCGCAAGATGAACCGCGACGCCAGCAAGATGTTCTGCGGCTATATATATATATATATATATAGAAAATTCTTTTCTATAGATATAAAGCAAACAGTACAATAGGCCTGTTTTATTCTAAAGTAAAGTATTTAGTTCGGTAAGACCGATATTATATATTATATACAAATTTCAAATGTAGTTCTGCACGTCTTTCTTAATATCAGGCCAATAAAAACGTTGTTTTATACGTTTATAGGTTTTTGTTACTCCTTTATGCCCTGCACAAGCAGACTCGTGCATTTCGCGAATAATATTTTCCCTATTACTCTCTTCCACACATTTTATGAATCCTAAACAAATAATTATTGTTACATTAATATTTCGTAGAGTTATATTTATTTGTTTCAAAATTTCATTCCTTGAAACGTTTTCAATAAATTCGCTCTTTGCGATACTAATTGAACGTAATCTTTCTTTCAATATAATATTTTTCAAATTTAATAGATTCGTTTTTAGATTATTAATAATTTCTGAAGTACTCAGTCGCTCTTCGTCACATAAAACCATAGCAAAATGTATTATTCCGTTTTTGTTATTGATTCTTATTTCTCCCGGATTTAAATTGGAAAAATGAGGTAATAATAATTTTGTAGCCAAATTTCTCGATCCTTCATCTAAAAGCATTCCGGTTGTAGTTATGAAATAAACGCAATTATCTTTTCTCTTAAAGAGTTGTTCTTTAACTTCAGTGAATTTCTTTTCATCGTTTGGTACTTCGTAAACATCCTTTTCTTCCCAGGACTCGTCAAATTCGTTGTTAAAATTATCTTCCTCCATGGGTTGTAATCTTTCGTCTGACTTGACTATCGTTTCAATTTACTCAGGGGCTTCTTATATTATAGGAAGGTTTCTGACTGGTTCTTTTGGTATATTTGACTTGTTAATCCGTTTTGCTCTTTTTTCATTGTAGTTTGGCCGTGTTATTTTCCCTGCACGATTGCGTGTTTCCATAGAATGATTTTTAATAACATAAACGGGTTCTTCTATTGGATTACTTGATATCGCGTCAGCATTAACGTTACTTTTACCGGCTTTGTATACGATGTTAAAGTCGTATGCAACCAGTCTTCTCCATCTACTAACTCTGGATGTCGGATCTACCGAGTTTTTAAATTAAACGAGTGGCTTATGATCTGTTATAATGAGGAAACGACGGCCTCTTAGATAGTAATCGAACTGAGTAACGGCTTACAGTATGGACATTGCTTCCCTTGAGTAAGTATCATATTTTTGCTCGGCATTGTTTAATACCCGCGAAACATTAGCAACCGGTATGTCGGTCCCCATCTCTCTCTCTGTTATAAAATGACTCCTATTGCTGTACCGCTAGCGTCACAAGTCACTATAAATGGTTTATTAAAATCTGCGATTTGTAGTATTGGTAAAATTTTTCTTTGAAATCATCGAATGCCTTTTGAACCTCGCTGGATCATAGGAAAGGTGCGTTTTTCTTTAATAAATTATTAATGGTCTAGCAATACCCGAAAAATTCGCAATGAATCGTATATAATAGCCTGCTAATCCTAAAAATTGACGTATATTTTTCACTGTTTTTGGAGTTGGAAATTTTTTTACTGCTTCTAATTTTTTGGATCCGGCAAAACACCTTCTGGTGATAATACGTGTCCCAGATACACTACTTCTTTCTTTAAAACTTTACATTTGTCTGGCTGTAATTTCAGATTTGCAGCGCGTACTCTTTGCAAAAATTTTTCAACCTTTTGGTTACGCTCTTGAATATTTTTAGCGTATATAACTGCGTCGTCAAGAAATAAAAATATTTCTTTGCATTGCATACCCTCAAAAACACGATCAATCATGCTTTGAAAAGTGGCTGCAGAATTGCACAATCCCATAGGCACTGTTTTAAATTGAAATAAACCGAATGAAGATGCGAAAGCTGTTTTATATCGATCTTCTTGAGCTAACGGAACTTGTAAAAATCCTTGACATAAATCCAAGACGGCGAATACACGGGTTTCTGGTCCGATTTGATCGATAATATCTAGTACATTAGGTAATGGGTATCGATCTTTTATGGTTTTATGGTTTATCGAAATTCGACAACGAGTCGGTATCATTTATTACGCTGACTATCAGGCTTCTTTGTTACTAGGAAAACAGGTGATGTATAATTGGAATATGATGGTTGAATTATGTCTCCTTTAACAATTTCTTTTAATTGTTTATCAAGGTCGCTTTTGAGAGCATAAGGAAATCTATACGGCTTAGCTGTGATTGGTATGTCGTCAACAGTCGGTATCTTATGTTCTATAGCATTTCTCACGCCTAATTTTTCTCTTTTTAGACAGAAACAATCCAAATATTTATCAATTAAATTTTGTATAGATTGTCTTTGTTCCTCGTCCATTTTATCATAATGCAAGGCTTCTTTTAACCGTTCATTACGATTAGGTGTACTTGTATCTTCCGTTATGGTAAGTATCCTCGCTTCAGATCGATTGTCGGAAATGTCGTGTATGTCGACCTCTTCACTTTCATAACTATTAAATTTATTAATATAAGGTTTATTTGAATAAACCAAAAACTGTTATTCATTTCGTTTTCGTGTATGGCTTCGACAAATTCACTTCGTATATTTTCGTTTATAACTCGTTCATTCAATAAAAAATCGCTAGGGTCCTCATCCTATTCATTTTCTTCCTGTATGTTTATTAAATTCTCATTATTTATCTCATTTTCAGTTTCTTCAGTTCCTTGTTTGTTTATTTATAGTATTTCAATTCTCGGCAAAATATGTAACTTTTTTCTAGACATAACCGATTCTTGTTATTGTATTTATAAACATAACTGACATTTTTATCACGAGGTTCGCATTTATCGTCATCCTCGATTTCGTAATCCATT
This sequence comes from Theocolax elegans, assembly GCA_026168455.1. Taxonomy (NCBI): domain Eukaryota; kingdom Metazoa; phylum Arthropoda; class Insecta; order Hymenoptera; family Cerocephalidae; genus Theocolax; species Theocolax elegans. Next base: position 4,202,214 of record CM047429.1, read on the forward strand.
TGTACTTGACAAATCATTTTTTTGTCCAATAAATTTGTTTCATTTACACGAGGTCCGCATTTATCGCTAAATATTTGAAAATTACTTGACGTTTCTGAGTCACTATTGGTATAATTATAAAATCTTGAAATTTTCATGTTCGTATAATCATTATTTTCCCTTGGTTTTGTCATATGTCGTATTGATTTTCAATCATTATTTTCGATTTCCTCCATTATATAATTCGATTCATCCGTTTGCGTATTATTGATATTTTCAAGGGGAGGATTAATCCGTTAGATTCCAAAAATTGTTCTGAAATTGGTCTGATTTTTGCATCGTTTCTACGAAAAAAATCGATGCCCAAGATTCCTGACGAAATTGAGTTTCATAGGAGATCCTTCGAAATCTATTTTAATTTTGTCACAAGTAATTAATGAATGGTCAGTTATACCCTTTAACAATATAATATCATTTTCTACCATTTTCACGCGAGTGTCTTCCTCTGACTCTTTAATTAGATTTACCGATGCACCTGTATCTAGCAAAAATTTTAACGGACGTCTTCAATGACCAGTATCGAGCATTACGACCGGAGCTGAACTTTATTGGTTTCAATTTATTTACACAATCCGGACGAGACAGGTGAGCGTATTTCCGCATTCGAAGTAGAGGGAATTCGATTCGTAGCCTCTCTTTCGACCCTCCTTGGAGAGAGAGCAGCGGTTTTTCCCTGATTTTGATTTCCTTCTCTTATTTCTCTTTGTAATTTATACCAATCGCGCTTTATGTGATCGGATTTTCCGCAATAGAAACTAGTAACCGATGGTCTTATATTATCAATCGTTTCGTTATTAATAACTTGTGATTCTTGGGAATTTGAATTGTCTAACTCGCGCACACCGCGAGTCCCGGAATAATTCTCCGATCTTCCTTGTTAAATCGCTGCAATGAAAATTTATTATTATTATAACGAACGAACGAATCATTCTTATCTGTATCTCTATTTGGCAAAAATTCCGTCTGATTTTGATACACCTTTCAACCACCAAACTGTAAATTATAAAAAAAGCCGTAAAATTATAATTACGGCTGTTATCCGAGCGACTTTGTGACATACAATCGGAGAGTTATTCAAAATATAATTTATTTTACGAAATTCTCAAGTTAAATAAGAACGACCCTCTTCTCGGCTCGGTATCTCCTCGTCCAGGACGCTACAAGCGAACTCGCGCACCACCTCGAACGCTTATTCAGGAGCACGAATTTTCCAACAAAGCCTTTTTAAAAAGATTCTCTGAAAAGAAAACGAAACAATCTCACATTAGTTCGAGCTTGAAATGATCTGCTTTCGCGACTCGACCCTCTCTGTCGACCGCTTTGAATATTTCATTTTTTATTTCTTGTAACCGGTTAAAGTAAGCAACAACTGTCTCATTGTCTTTCTATTTTAATTTAGCAAGGTCTCCCGTCCACTCGAAATACGTTTTAAACCGACTTCAAAAAAGGAGGAGGTTATCAGTTCGGCTGTATTTTTTTTTCTTGTATGTTCAGCCATAATTTTGGCATGGATACAGCTAGGCGGATGAAACTTTTTGCGTTATAAAGCTCGTGACTCTCCGGTGGACCCATTTTATGTTGCGGATCATTACCGGGCCAGTACTTGCCAGTACTGGCAAATAATCGATTTTTTGGCTGGTAAAAATTTTGAAAATTCCGTTTGTTTGAACAAAGTTTCGATTATTATGCCACCTGTGACTACTAAATAATACCGTCCAATTATGACGATGGTAATGAGCCAGTACTTGCCAAGACTAGTATTGGTACTCTTAGTTTCGCTTAGGCGGGTGAATCTTTCCTTTTTTTGAAATTTATAAAAATACCCGGTGGTGCTGTCCCATTGTCTGGATCGGTACCGGGCCAGTACTGGTGAGTACTTGCAAATAATCTATTTTCGTCTAGTCGAAATTTTGATAATTCCATTTGTTTGTCTTGTACATTGAGAATGGTTCAAGTGGGTAAGATACTTCTTAGTCTTTACATCTCTGCTATAGCATTCGGATCGTGAGGATTCCTCAAAACTTTCATTGAATCTAAATTAAATAATGCTGATTCTTTACTCGACTAAAAGCTACATAAATTTGATTTTATTAAGTCGATACTTTCTTGCGCTCGGCGACTCTTTGGAACGCCTGACTCTCATTCGAGCCGCATGCTGTAATGGCATACCCATATTAATTGGTTAGATTACAAGAAATAACAGATCACTAAAAAGTTTGAAAAAAAAAACATTTAAAAAAAACCGATTTCACAAAATTAATTAAAAAATTTTTTTTTAAATATCCTGTGATTTATCGTAAAATTACTATAATTGCGCTAAAAACAGAAAAATAATTTTTGTCAATAATATCCGTTGATATTGACACTCTGATGGCTTGAGTGACAATATTCATAAGACACCTCTCCCAGAGAGTTAATTTGACTTTTTGGAGTCTGTGCCGCACCTCCCAACTCATCTACCCAAATTCGTATAAATTCTAAAATTAATGGATAACCAATCTCTTACACTCTTTATTTCTTTAATATCGTAATTCAATAATTCATTTTTTTATATTGAATATTCATACTCGTGTCGGTTATGCACCCTCTAGTTAACAAGATTGGTCGTCTCTTTTTCTAGCGGGAGCGCCAAACCGGTCACCATCTAGCGGATGTCAGTAGTACTATGTTTGCACTCGCCTCTACACCGCACATATCCATCGACTTTACCGCAACGTGAAGGTTATAGACTTTGGATAGTATTCTAATGACATTGTAACGATACCGATAAATATTATGAAATTGCATTACAATAGCATTGAAATGGTATGGCCATGACATTGTGATGGAAAATCGATTTTGTTGTGATATTGTTTAAAATATGTTTAGAATAGATATTGAGGAAATAATTCGGATCTGTTAAATGAATTCTAGAATTTATACGGATTTGGGTAGATAAGTTGGGAGGCGCGGCACCGACTCCAAAAAGTCGAATTAACACTCTGAGAGAGGTGTCTTATGAATATTGTCACTCAGGCCATCCGAGTGTGTCAATATCAACGGATATTATTGACAAAAACTATTTTTCTAATCGATTGTTTTAATCGATTTTTTTAAAGTTGGTTTTATTTTTGTTTTATTGATCCAAAAGTGTTTTCGAAAAAATCGTATATCTCTTTGATAGAATTAAAATTTTCTTCAGGTGCACAAGGTAAAGCTTCGCCATTTAAACGCATTCGAATAAGTATTGTTAATTTTTTCTCGTTCTACGGCGGTAAAATTTCCTTTGCTTCATTCCATCAGAGCAAAAATTGCGATAAATTTATTTTATGACCGTTAAAGCGCAATATTAAATCTAAAGCGTTCTTTAGCGATAAACCTCGAATTCGAGACGTCATTGTTTTATTATCAATTTGTTTTTTAACTTTACTCCTGTCTGATTCTTTTGGTTTCGTTTCGGTGTTTGTTATTAATTCCTCTAAATTAATTTTATTAAACAATTCGTCTTTAATCTTAGAAGAGTTTGCTTGTTCAGTTGAGCTTTTAATTAACTGATTATCGAGGGGAATTGTAAAACCTGTTGCACCTTGAATTAGTTTATAGCCTTTGCTTCCTCAGTCTCTTTTTCGATCGGAGCGGGAATAATATTTAACGTGTCTTTAATCTTATTTATGATACCTTGAAAGGTTGTGCCTTTTTTACACTATCTTGCAAATTTCCTACGATTTTGAGTTCCTCGAGATGAGAATCTAGCAACTCTTTTTTTACTTCAGTCGCGAGCCGTTTTCTTACCGAGTTTATAACGTTATCCGGTGTTAAAATCAATGGTTCATAGGGATGATTATTCGGAATTGGCGTACTAAAATTTATAGTATTATTCGCGATAAGTCTTTTTTGTTCCTCGTATTTCAATATAGCGGGTTTTAAGCTAAAATGTTTTACGCGCGTGGAAGTAATATTCCGATATTCAAAATCGCTAGGTATTTTTATAGATAATGAAATATTTACTGCACATTTTTCTAGTCTATCCTCTAAATAATTATTTTCTTTCGTCAAATTTTTCACTGTTTACCTAGGCGCTTTGGTTAAATTGGGAGTATCGAGACTCTAAACTTTTTCTTTGTATGAAGTTAATAATGTGTCATTCATAGAAAATTCTAGATTCGTGTTTCTATGTTTATTTACATAACAATTAGTATTTTTAGGCGAGCCTGACATTTTTTCCTAAACACATTATTCCGTTAATCTCTATTTTTCTCAAAAATGCGAGCTTCCCTATTATCCTTAAAAATTTCTTTAGTACCCTTTTAACCTTTTAAGGACGGGACTGGTCGATATATCGACCACTTTATTATCACATTATTTTAGAATTGTTTCGGGGGTAATGTTATATGTTGAATACAGGAAACATGGTGTTATCATTCTAAAAAGTATATTTGACCTTAAAATAGTGAATTCAAGGTCAAATTTTTTATTCGGTTTTTTGACTTGAAAATTGGTATACCAACGTATTTTAATGCTTTCAATACGAAACAAATAATGTTGCGTTTGATGAAACACATTTTCATAGTGATTATTTGAACTATTTATTACTATTAGTTTCTTGGCAGATCAACACATAGTTATTTTTTCTTGCAAAAGTTTTTTTTATTGATAATGTTTATATATTTTTTTTATTATTATTTTAACGTCGCTCTTTTTATGCTCCCAAACCGGTGCTAATCAGCGACGGAGGTCATACAATGTTTTCGTGAAGAAAGCACTTGTTGAAAATACATTCGCCAGTGGTGTTTGTATCAATCGGCCGGGGCCGGGAATCGAACCTGGGACCTCCAGATTACGAACCCGACGCCCTACCGACCGAGCCATCGCAGGCCTCTATATAATGTTTATATTATTTCATCATTCTCTTTATTTACTAGGTTATCAAAAAAATTCAAGCAACTATTTTTGATAAAATAGCTGATATTAAAACATAGAGTAGTGGCGAGTCTGAACCTGAAATACAAGATTTGCAAAATGAGGAGATTCATGAAGTTGATTTGGTATAAAATGATTATGATGAGACTTAAATTTTTAAAATCGCGTATTTTTATCCATCAATCAAAGATTTTCAAGATCCTTCTTAAATAAATTCTAACATGTCTATATCGGGGAATAAAGCAATCAATTACTTCAAATACTTCTTTGATTCCCTTCTCATTGAAAGAATTATAGATGAAACGAATCGCTATGAAAGTCAGAATTATAAAGATCGGCAATCCCATCAGAAAACTTGGTCTCCTCTTATAAAAGATGAATTTGAATGTTTTCTTGGCCTTTCAATTCTAATGGGCCATATTCGAAAAGGTGACTTAAAAGACTATTGGTCTAAAGATCCTCTGCTTTATACTCCAATTTTTGGTCAAATAATGTCTCGTGATAGGTTTCTTGCAATCTCACACCATTTACATTTTCATGATAAGCAAGATACCTTGGAAATCGCTCATCATCCTTTAGTGAAAATAAAACCAATAATAGACTATCTACAAAGTAAATGTTCAGTAGCTCTTATTCCAAGCAAAAATTTGTGCATAGATGAAAGTCTAGTATTATGGATAGGCAGATCGATTCAAGCAGTATATTCCTTTAAAAAAAAGAAATCAGTTTGGCAGCAAACTTTTTGAATTAGTAGACTGTGACACTGGATTCATTTTGGGTTTTGTTGTCTACACTGGTGATGACACTGATTATCAGAAGTTTGATTTGAGTGTTACTGGGGATATTGTCGCTCATTTCTTACTACCTTATTTTTATAAGTTTCCCATATTGGCAGAATTTTTGCATGATCGCGATACAGGAATGTGTGGTGCGGTAAGAACAAATAGAAAAGGAATGCCAATATTAGAAAATAAATTTTAGAAAATAAATAATAGAGCGAGGTGAAGTTCAAGTTGCTCATAATAATTTGTGGATGACAATCAGGTGGCAAGATAAGCGTAGTGTTTGCATGCTTACAACTGTGCATGAACCTGAGTTCTGTACCACTGGCAAAAAACCAGGATGCATCCATGAATACAATTAAAATATGGGCGGTGTTGACAATGTAGATAGACAATTGTTTATAACCGAAATAGATAGAAATACAACGAAGTGGTATCGCAAGCTATTTTTCCATCTTATTGATCTAAGTTTAACTAATGCACATTCCTTATATAAAATGAAAAATGAAGGACCAATGCCCTTTCCTTCATTCCGAATATCGGTTGTTCGATCATTACTGAAATTGGATAATACTAACAATAGTATTTCTCGTCTTGTTAGCCCTCCTACTCGATTAGGTGGTCGTCATTTTCCAAGATTTGCTACAAGTCGAAGGTGTCACTTGTGTGCTTTACGTAAAATTACTAGTCGAACAAAATACATGTAATATGATTGTGATATTCCTTTATGCGTAGCTCCATGTTTTAAAGAATATCAGACAAAAGAGACATTATCGTAAAGTCAAATACCCCAACGTGAGAGGCAAGGAGACTCACGGAAATAAAGCACCCTAACGTGAGAGGCAAGGGAACTCACGGAAGCGAAAACAATATATTTTTTCATAATACGTAATATGTAATGCGTATCATTTTCGAATATCATTTTTGGACTAAAATACTACAATTAATGAAGTTGATCTTGAAATACAATTTTCAAAGTCAAGGATTTCTCCTGAATATTTTTTGATATTTTTTTCGTTATCAGCGCATCCACATACGTCTAAAATTCACTCCTAACTCGCCAAATTAAATTTTAACATTGGACTTTACGTTCCAGACTGGACTGGTCGATATATCGACCATCAATTTTGTCAGGCACTCTACGTGACATAGGTTTTCATTTTATTCACAAATATTATCTAAAGTTATTATATCTAAATATATTATCTAAGTATATTATCTAAAATATTATTTAATTCTTCGATGCTCACGTTAACTTGTTGCCTAATCGCGTAAATTTGTCGGAAAACTGCATCATCGAATAGCGAGTGTTCGTATTGTGACGGGCATAACCATATATATATATATATATGTATGGTTAGGCTCCAGTCACATAGCGTATTAGCTCAAGCGATAGAGTATAAGCGCGCCATGCAAGAGGTCCGGGTTCAAGCCCGACTCTCGGAAGATTTTTTTAATTATTTAAATTAATTTATTTAAATAATTAATAAATCAAAATTAATAAAATTTATAATTTTATTTAAAGATTTTTTTATTTTGCAAAATATACATATTTTGAAATTGAAATACGACTAAAATTAACTAAGTTGCAAATTTATATTGTTTATAGTTAATAATAATAAAATTTGAAATTATACAGTATATTATAATATTATAATATATAATTATACATGATATATATATAAAAAATATATGTGAGAAAAGTGATAAAAAATAAATAAGTATTTGATCAATAAATTAAAGTAAAATGAATTCAAATTAAAATTAAGATTGTTTTTTACGTTTGTTAATTATTATATTAATATAAGATTCAGATTTTGAAAACTAATGTAAATTAATATAAAGACAGAGAGGTTGACGACCCTGTGCCAAAATTATATGAAACAACAAAGAAGATAATGAGAAGAGAGGGAAACTGAAAACTCCAGCTGTAGGTGTGAAGAAGGTGGGAGAGCAGTCCCCACCTCTAACCAAAGGTACAAAACCGGCCGTCTCGCTGTCGAATTCAGCATTCGCCTCGAGCTGTAAGGCGAGGAAGGAAGCACCCTCCTCGCCAATTCTAGAAATAAATAAATTTTGTAAGTTTAATCAAACAGCTAGAGGTGTGATGTTCATTTAAAAGGTACTTGGACAAGATGGAATGCTGGAATCATTCCAATCTTTACCCAAGTCCTTTTATCCTTTAAAGCCAATTCCTTAGAATATATTCGGACGAAAAGGAGCGCTAGATTCGCTTTTTATTCTATCCGAATTATTTTTCCTTTTTTCCATAGAAAATTAATCAGATGATGTGGAATACTGGATTTATTCCAACATCTACCTGATTTTTTCACATAATATATTCACCAAAGAGTTTATTGGGCGAGGCCGAACGCTGGATTCGTTCGAACCTCTACCCAACCTCTTATTCCATTAAAATATCCAGAAATCGTTCTGGGATGAGAAGAAACACTGGATTTGTTTCTAATCTACCTCAGACGTTTTCACTGCATACATTTATTTCGGTCCTGATAAAAATAAATGTATTTTTATGTAAAGGGATAAAAATAAGCCCGTTACAGTATCTAATTATAATAAATAGTTGCAATTCTTTAATAAAAGCAAACGCTAATAATTTTTTTGTCTTATGGTAATCAATTTTTAATTTAAAATCTACTCAAAATTTTGTACATCTAACCGTGCAATAATGAATTAATTTACATCGTCGCTTATGTATTTCAACAAACAAATTTAAATTTTATTTCATTTCTTAATTTGTATCTATATAATTAACTACAATATGTAAATCTAATTTTTGTATTCGCGCGTGAGTTTACTATCATTATGTAAGAGAGTGGGATCGCTGTCGCAGAGTCATATGTTCTGCCATTCTTCATTCTTCAGTGTCGACGTCGTTGGATTGGTTTAAATTTTAATGGATTTTCTTCTTTAGTTGTTCCACCTCATCGTTTAATAATGCGATAATTTTTTTAAATTTGTTGTTATTATCTATTAGATCAGCAATAATCTTGTTTCTTGACTGTATTTTCTCTTCAATTTCGTGGATGCATTCATATCAATTTTTTATGTCCATGAGGGTGTCGTCGATGACTTTGATTAAGCAATTCTTCAAATTTCTAATGTTGTTGATGTTGAAATTGTTTTTGTTTTTTGCAATTGTTATTTCCTCTTCGACTTTTGTTTGTTTTTCGTTGATATTTGTAAATTGTACCGAAATTGCTGTGGTTTTTTGGTTCAATCGAGTTACGGATTGCTCGATATATTTAGCGGCGTTGATTCTCATCCTTCAATTAAATCTGATAGTTGGTGCAGAGTTCCTGTCTTCCGAGCGCCATTGTAACAGGCCTGGTTTTGGTCCGTTTCTACTTTTCTTTCCTTTCGTCTTCTTCTTTCTATTCACTCCATTGAGATAGCGCACTATGTTTGGATGCGAAATCTAAACCCCCTAGTTCTGTTACTCGTTTGAAGACTTTTGTTAATAGAAATACTTGTTTGTTGTCGCCTCACCATGGGCTAGTGGATTTGAAGGTGTTTGTTTGTTTTATGTTTATTTGTTGATGACACTTTTCTTCCTACGAAGGGGAGAAAAGTGGAGTGTGGATTTCTTACTACAAAGAAAATATCCGTGAATTATATTTAATTTAAAGAGTTTATTAATTGACTACGAAGGCCGCTTATAATGAAACGTACATGCTACATTGACTTGTAGTTTAATAATAATCCTCGAATCGAAATTCGCTTCCTTTATATACTAAAGTCGCTTCTTAAATGTTTAACAGGTTTTTTGCTTATCACACAGAAACTATGTTGTTTTTTGGCATTTAAAATTCATTTTTAAATCACAAATATTATTACCTAATTATCCCATTTTTTAAATATCTATAATTTGTAAAATTTAAATGGTCTAAATTGAATTTTTGTTTAGCGAATAAAATATTCGTAATATTATTTTATTACAAACATTACTAATTAATATACAAAATAAAGATTATTATAAACAAATGCAGTTTAAATTAAAAATTGTTGTAGTTCAAAACTATTACTATTTAAATAATAAATATTGTAAATAAAATGCGATGCAAAAGAAGAATCATTATAAATAAATTACAGTTCAAAACAATAGTTATTGTAAGTAAAAAGCGGTTGTTTCAGTAATTGAAATGATACAAAATATCAGGTTTTCCTTTACGTATGTTACAAAAGCGTATAGATAGCCGAGAAGAATATACTTTAAGTACCCAAATATATATAGATAAATACGTGTAATGGCCGTTGTGGCGACCTGAAAAGAGAGGGAAGATACTACTTTTGCACGATAAAAAGAGATAGAGAGGGCTTATGACGACCGGTCGTCACAAAGTTAATGAGAAAGAGCGAGATGCTCTTATGCGAAATAGCATGTCGATCGTCACAAATATATATATATATGGTGAGGAATAGAGATGTGCGAGTACCCGAAATACTCGACCCGTTCGGGTTCGAGTTTTTTCCTCGGGTTCGGGCGGATACTCGAGTGTTTTCGGGACCCGATAAATAGTCGGGTTACCCAAACTTATCGGGTGATTCGAAATAATCGGGTAATCCGACATAATCGAGTAACCTGCGAAATTCCGAGCAGCCCGATGTCGGGTAGCCCGAAGAAATCAAAACCCGAACACGTTGAATTTAAATTTGGAGACGGCAGACTTAGATATAAAAAATTAAGAGAACCATTGAAGAATGTGAAGTAACAATGCTACAGTCAAATTTTTTCTCTTAAATGTCTGTGAATGTTACTAAATAACCGAATAGTTAGGTTTTACGCTTGATCCATCAATATTATCAATTCAATACGTTTGATAACACCCTTAGCAATTTATTAAAAATCCAATTATTTGTTTCCATCCATTTATTGTTATTTCATAATCATAATTATCGAATCCATTACTTAAATCGTCTGAAAAAAATCCAATACTCTCTCAATTGACTTTGCTGCAAATTACACTGACTTTCAAAGTTTATATTAAGTACAAAAGCCAATCTTAAATACGCAACTAAAAAACCAAGGTAGTTAACCGGAGTGAACTCTTGACAGCTCCGCTCCGTCCGGAGCGGAGCAAAGTTAGCGTTTTCAAAATTACTCCGCTTCGGAACGGAGCGTAACAGATAGTTAAAAAAACGCTCCGCTCCGTAGTATCTATTTTACTAGTTCAAATTCCGAGTACTGTAGAGTTAATGCTGGAATCTCTAAAATCTTTAGTGAGTAATAAGGATTAATATAGACAAAACATGACAATAAAGAAACGTAATACATTTATTTTTTAACGTCTGAAAATATATGTTTTAAAGAAAGTTACTTTGAATAAATATCACGCAATATCACTTAACAGTAATCAATGTTTACAATAACGAATAATTCTTTACAATAAATATTACGCAGTATCATCACTATATGGTAATAAATTTTTACAAAACTTTAACAAATAATCAATAATACTATAATAAACACAAATCTCTTATGTAATGCTTTTCATATTCCTTTTCAGTAGGTTTTCGCTAAATATTCGATTGCACCTGACCAATAAAATATCATTTAACATCTGATTGGAAAGTTTGCTTCTCAGATAATTTAAAATAAATCTGAGATTGGAAAATAACCTCTCAACACTTACTTGAGTTACCGGTAATGCTAGCACTGTCATCGCCAGTTTATAAAGTTCGGGATTGCTTTCTTTTCTTTGTTCCCAATAAAAAAAAATATCTTCATCATATTTTATTCTACCTACCTGAGCAAAGTTAACAATAAGCTGCTTAATATTGTTTTCTTTGCTAATATTTACATTATTTACGGCTCGTGCAGCCTGTTTTTTTCTTAACATTGATTCTAACGGATCTTCATTTTCAATTGTGGCAAGAACATCAGTGATGATAATTTCCTTCTGCGAATTAGATGGTTTTGGTGACTCGCCTGATTCCAAATTTTGCAATCTGTGCCATTGTACTATGAGATGCTTAACTGACGCTTCTTGTTGAGCTTCAGATAACGTAACCTGCCATCTAGCATCTAAATAAATGGCACAGAGTATAGCTAGGCTTTCGAATAATTGTTTGTCGCGATTTTCCATTGCAGCGAATAAAGCTTTAGCTAAAGAATTATCAATGGCTTTAGTATTGTACTTGCAAAAGAACCATGCTTGAATAAAATCGCCATCATAATCGGTTTCTGTTAAATTTACAATTTTTGACCTTTTATTTGCTGATGTAATTTGGACAGGCATTTTTCTAAATTCTATCAAACTCGAGAGCATGTCATATGTTGCATGCCAACGTGTAGTACAGTCGATAACGGGTTTTTTTCTTCCAATCGCTGTCAATATACCCGAGTTCGTCGGTGCACGCAGTTTTTTTACGAGAGTTCTCGCTATCGTCACAAGTTCTTCAACATCATCTTGCTTTAAAGCTTCATCGACTGCTAATTGTAACGTATGTGCCACACATCTTTGTTCAAAAACTCCTTCAGATGCAAAATTATCAGGCAATTTTTCGAATACTGTGGATAACGAATCTGCTTCGTTGATATCACTTGAGTCATTACATACTTGAATTATCACAACTTACAAGACCCATAGACGATACGGCATGATTAACTAATTTGACTGTTTTTAACATATTAGCAGCATTATCGCTAGTTACGCTGTAAATCATCTCTAAACTAATGACAAATTTTTCAAGTTCTTGTAAAATTTTTTTTTTTTAAATTTTCTGCTGAATGAGAACAATGTAACTCTTTAGTGCAAATATTACGAAGAATAAGTTGGCCATCTTTACAGTATTGAATATTTACACCCATTAATGATCGATCTAGTCTAGTTGCACAATCTACTTTGATACATATTAAGCGGCCTTTGACATCTGTTCTTATTTGTTCACGGATTTGTCTAGCTTCTACGGTAATCTCATTTGCAATAATCGGTCGATTAATAGCAACTTTTGTTTTTTCATTGCTAATACTTTTTAATATTGGATCAACTATGCGTCTGAAGCCACTGTCTTGTACACAATTTAAACTACGGCCGTTTATTGTTGTCATCTCTACACAAGCATCTACACTTTCTTTATAACACAGCCACACAAAAAAATATGTCAAAACCCACGGACCAGACAATATATACCTTATGTTTTTTGAGGTCGCTGATTCCGAATCCGTGGTCCATTTGACCCCATCACTTCAGGGTCAAGGTCAGGTCAAGATCAAATTTACAAAATTAACGGCAACCAAGGTTTAACAGTATACATATATGTTTTTAAGGTCGCTGATTCCGAATCCGTGGTCCATTTGACCACATCACCTCAGGGTCAAGGTCAGGTCAAGGTCAAATATACAAAATTAACGGCAACCAAGGTTTAACAGTATACATATATGTTTTTGAGGTCGCTGATTCCGAATCCGTGGTACATTTGACCCCATCACCTCAGGGTCAAGGTCAGGTCAAGGTCAAATTTACAAAATTAACGGCAACCAAGTTTTAATAGTATACATATATGTTTTTGAGGTTGCTGATTCCGAATCCGTGGTCCAGTTGACCCCATCACCTCAGGGTCAAGATCAGGTCAAGGTCAAATTTACAAAATTAACGGCAACCAAGGTTTAACAGTATACATATATGTTTTTGGGGTCGCCGAATCCGAATCCGTGGTCCGTTTGACTCCATCACCTCATAGTGAAGGTTATTTGAAGGTAAAATCGACAAAATTCTTGTAAAACAAACCAAACTTCATGCCATTTATTTTTTCTTACTATACCTTACACGTTTCTCATCAAATGAACGATGCAAAGGTTTCCTTTTACGTTTTTTCCCGGTAGTTTCACAATCTCTTTTCAACATCCAGCAGTAGTCGGCCAGCATACTAGCATCCCATCTACCTTGATAACGCTTCTCCATTACTTTAACGTCTTGGTGAAAACGCTCTCCCAGATGCAAAATTGAAGGAAGGTATTTATGACGGTCCAGAAATTAGAAAAATGATGGCTGATGACCAGTTTATTAGTTCCATGACAAACATTGAGAAAGCTGCATCGCTTAGCTTTAAAGACGTTACTGAAAACAATTTGGGTAATCGCAGAAGCCCAAATTACAAAGTAATTGTATCTATAATGGTTGAGAACTATGGGAATATGTGTTGCCTAATGAATTACAAACTACATTTTCTGCACAATCACTTGGATAGTTTTCCTGAAAACTGTGGCGATTATAGCGTAGAACAGGGAGAGCATTTTCACCAAGATGTTAAAGTAATGGAGAAGCGTTATCAAGGTAGATGGGATGCTAGTATGCTTGTCGACTACTGCTGGATGTTGAAAAGAGATTGTGAAACTACTGGGAAAAAACGTAAAAGGAAACCTTTGCACCGATCATTTGATGAGAAACGTGTAAGGTATAGTAAGAATAAATAAATGGCATGAAGTTCGGTTTGTTTTACAAGAATCTTGTCGATTTTACCTTCAAATAACCTTCACTATGAAGTGATGGAGTCAAACGGACCACGTATTCGGATTCGGCGACCCCAAAAACATAAATGTATACTGTGAAACCTTGGTTGCCGTTAATTTTGTAAATTTGACCTTGACCTGACCTTGACCCTGAGGTGATGGGGTCAAATGTACCACGGATTCGGAATCAGCGACCTCAAAAACATATATGTATACTGTTAAACCTTGGTTGCCGTTAATTTTGTAAATTTGACCTTGACCTGACCTTGACCCTGAGGTGATGGGGTCAAATGGACCACGGATTCGGAATCGGCGACCTCAAAAACATAAGGTATATATGATCTGGTCCGTGGTTTTTGACATTTTTTTTTGTGTGGCTGTGTAATTAATCGAAATATTAGCTGTTTTTCTGCGTTTTGTTTTTGCCGTGACTTCTGGAAATGTTTCGGAAAGGTCCGAAGTACTGCTACCTATAAAATCGATTACACAGGATACTATATTATACATTTATATATTATAATTCAATGATTTGAGTATTTATACAGTACCCGCCAAAAGTTCGTCACATTTTTTCTGTTTTCCAGTCCAACTTTGAATTCGTACATCTAAAAAACGGCTACATCGATTGTTCAGAATTTTCAGAATTTTTGAATTTTATTAACTTCCGGAAAAGCTACACGTGATTGATTGAATTTTAAAATTTCGACAAAAAATAAATTTTTTTGATACAGAATAAAAAATTTAAAAAAATAAAAAAAAAATATTAGACCACATAAAACGATAGTTTTTTTAACAATCTTTCAAATGCCGTCGAGAATTTTACAATCGATGTAGCCGTTTTTTAGATGTACGAATTCAAAGTTGGACTGTTAAACAGAAAAAATGTGACGAACTTTTGGCGGGTACTGTATAATTATAGAAGAGTCCATAATCATCAGTACAGACTGAGAATACTTACACGGAATATCTTCAGTATCGCATTGTCTGCGTTTTCGAAGCCGAATTTTTTCCAACTCAATCCGTTTAGCAGATATTACAGCGGCCTCAGCAGGATGTTTCCGCATGATATGTCTTTCCAAATTTGACGTGTGTTTACCCTACATAAAAAATATATACATTCAATTACAATATAACTACTTTTAATACATATACGCGCGTAAGGTCCTATACATAAATATCGAATATAATATAGGAAATAAAGACCTGCATAGTGTCAGAGCATCCAGCAATTTTGCATTCACATCGTTTCGTTTCATCATTGTACTTGACATAAATTCCAACAAAATCAGAAGGCCGAAGACGTTTACTATCATTGGATGTTTCCTCATCAGTACTTTCCATGTTTGCCGATCTATAATATATATTTTTCAATGGTATATTTATAAATACTTATGAAAAATGAAATAAAAATTGCGACAAAATAAACAAAAATTGAACTAAAACGATGTTTAAGTCATTTGAAACAATTTCACAAAGTATTCGACGAATACTTTTGGTCGAATACCAGTATTCGCAGAAAAGTATTCGACGAATACTTTTGGTCGAATACCAGTATTCGCAGAAAAGTATTCGACGAATACTTTTGGTCGAATACCAGTATTCGCAGAAAAGTATTCGACGAATACTTTTTTTTTTAACGAAAGATGAATCTATCGATCTCCAACAAGCCAAAGAATATTCCTCACAACTCAGTAAGGCGGACTGCATTAACACCAGTCACTTAATAACCTCACAGGATGAGTGTTCGAAAAAATACCAAGACATGCTAAACCGAATACTTTTTTTCGCTTAATTTCATAAATATCACTTTCTTTTGTTTTATGCCAATTTTTATTCCATGTTTAAAAAGTTTTTGACGGAAGCTGCGGACAAATACTAGGCCAGCTCTGTATCAATTTATCTGCATGGATAAAATGTTCACTGAACTTAGTACTTACGTAGATGTGATTTATTCCAGAGCTACAATACATCTGACAGAGTAGTAAATATACCTGAACTCGAAAATCGTGACTTGAAAATCAAAACAGACTGTTTATGTTTATAGTAACGCCGAAATTCGGTTGCCGGATACGTATGTACCGGTCAGGTTTACGCGATTAGAAGTCTAATATAATTCTGTTATATCGAGAACGCAAAATTAATTTATTAACAATCTTGTAAAGAACCGATTTAAAAATGCTCCGGAACATTATTCCGCTCCGACTAATTTACTCCGAGAACCGTTTTCAATTCGGAGAGGTTATCACTGAGAACCGGTTCAAAATTACTCCGCGGAGCGAAGGTCTCCTCCGGTTCACAACCTTGTAAAAAACTAATTAATTATTGCTTCCTCGTAGACGAAGCTTTGTAATAGTAATATTTTTTTGTATTATTTTTAGATCTGTAAATTCGCTTTTATTTTATTGAAAAAATTCAATTTTTGAAAATTATTTTTGAAATTTTTGACTATTATACTTGATATAATTGAGTCAGACTAGGTGTATTTTATGGAGAATAAACAAATCTTTGTTCTCGTCTCGGGTTTTTCAAAATATCTCTCTTAGTTTTCAAGTTATTAAGAAAAAACTGATTTTTTTTCAATTTACGATAACTCTGAACCTAATTGACCGAATGAGCTGAAAAGATTATGGTGGTAGAGAATTACTTTTAATAACTAATTAAAGACCGAAAAAGTTGCGTTTTCTATGGCAAACGCTTTCGGGCACAAAAAGTCTTTATAGTAACAACGATTTGTATATTTTTTTAATTAAAAATAATTTGTAATTAACGAAGTAATTAAGCGTTGTAAATTTTTAATGAAGTTTTTGATTGCTCATATCTTTGAAACTAATCGGTCAAATCGGCTAAATACTGAAAAAATTTCTACATATTTCGTCAATTGGTTTTTGAGACAAAAATTTCAATATATCAGGGTTTATGTTCGACAATTTTTTTTCTTGGCAAAGTATACTTTTTAATAACAACATACACTACCGCTCAATAGCTTTTGTCACTCTTTGAATAAAATTACTAAAACTTCAAAGTTTTATTTCTCGGCTTCTACAAGCCGTGAGAAACCCCGCGTGTGCTCATTTTAAAGGTTTATTTTAAAGGTTATTTTACGTAGCTTGTAACGCTGCACTGGGGATCAGGGTGCAGGTTAATGAGGGTCAGCAATTTATGAATAGTAAAATAAATATTTATTACTGCCGGCCCAATACGAGGCCGGGTTTCGGGTACATCGGGATACGCTGTATGGAAGGAAGGGGAAGGACGGGGAGGAACGGGAGGCTCGCACGCACTTCCTAGGGTACACGGCGGTACCGTCAGCATAGAGAGGTAATGAAACACTAACCTTTGTGGAGAATCTGGGACACTTGGTCGGGAAGCTGCTAATCTCTCTCTCACGTTTTGCTCACTCGTATTCGCACGCTAGCTATTGGTTGTCGTCGGAGTGACCGTCCGTAGAGCTCTGGCTCTCGGCGTGCTCGAGAGCCGCGTTCATACCGCGCGCCTGCGCAGTACGTTCTTCTGCGCGGCACCTCGATCTCGCATCGCGCGAGCGAGTCGAGTACCGCTGTATTCAGGCTGTAGCGGTGCAAGTCGGCTGTATGGTGTATGGTGACCTGGTGCTGCTTTCGTCTCGGAGATGCGGTATAACTTCCTTGCAGGTAGCTAGTAATTCGTTCCTTCTTGCTTCTTCAACTAATTAGTACGGTGTGAGTTTCAGGTACGAAACTCACCCACCGCCGCATTGCTGCTTGGGGTCTATTCGCCCCTCTCTCCTCGACGACGTCAACTTCGGTGATGGATAGCCGCTCCGTCTACGGCTTCAGGTAAATACTTGGTCGTGAGGCTTACGCAGGTATGCGTATTTGTATGCGTGCTTATCCGGGAGGTCAGCTGTACACGTTGTTTGTGTGCAGCAACCTAACCTCAATTTGTCCTATGCTGTTCCTTGTACAGCTGCAGTGATTATATACAGCTGTACATGTATTTCCTTTATCTTTGTCTTCTGCAGATTGCTGTGTATCCTCTTCCTTGTTCCTTACCCTCTTAATGCGTATTTGCTCTCATTAAGTAACTTATTTACAGCTGCATTTTGGTCGGCGTTGGAGGTTCTCCTGCTTCCTGCCTGGATACTACCTCTTCGCCTTGACTGCTGTCCTGTAAGACTACGGAAGGTCCTGGAGGCTTCTTGGTGATCGGTTCGTAGTCTCCTCCTTCAAATAATGAATAATAATAATTTTTCAGCATTATTTTTCAAAAATGTCAAATTTTGAACATAAAAAAGCAGAACCTAATCATCGCAAATGCTACACATCGCGAAGTTTTTATATGCTATTTAAAATTCCGTTGGATTTTTTTAAATACAAGATTGCGGAGACAAAATGCCATCCTAAATGCAGAAAAAAATTATAAAATTGCAAAATTTTGCATAAACATCGTCTTCTTTACATGAAAAACTATGCCTGATCATTGAATGATCATAATTAAGAACAATATTCATTGCTCGTCAACATCCATTAGAAACTTTTATTAATATACTATGGTAACGTTAAGATAGCGCTCAGAATCTAAAAAACAGTGTTCAAAGACATTTTCCGTCGACTATACTTTTTGTATGAAGTGGTAACACATGAAAAGTGTGTAGTCAATTTCATGTATTTTTTTCCACTGATTCCGAATATATAATTTATTTTACCGAAAAAGTTGTTTGTGCTCAGCCAGTCAAGATAAGACTTCTTAGGTTTGAATAGTTTTAAAAGTCTTTAAATATAAGTTTTCAAATTATTTTCCATCGACCTCTTGACAGTAGCCCAATTTATTGTAAAAGCTTTCAACGGCATTCGCGAGATACTATGCAGGCATATTATCACATTCGTCTTGAATACGTAGTCGCAATTCTTCTAAGTTTCGAGGTTTAGTTTTGTACACTGTACTTTTGAGATAACCCGATCGGAGAATCTTGCTGGCCACTCAATGTAGTCACTTCGTCCTACCCACCTGTTATGAAAAACCGTGTCTAAATACCTGCGAACATATCTATGGTAATGAGCGGAAACTCCATCTTGTTGAAAGAAAGTATTCTCGAAGTTTTGATCATTTGCTTCTATTATTCTTGGCACAATCTGATTACAAGGCATATTCTTATACATTTTGGCATTCGTATTTCCTTTGTAGAAAAAGGACCAATTATTTGGTTGTTCAATATCTGGCCCAAACATTCTACTTTTGAGGATATTGGGTATACTCAGCAGCACAATATCTGCAGTTATGCCTATTCAAAGTACTATTGAGTTGAAATATTGCTTCGTCAGAAAAAACTATCTTCTGATGAAAATTCGAATCATCATTGATTCGTTCCATCATATCTTCGCAAAACTCAACTCGACGAACCAGAATCTGGGGTCCGTTTGCTCCGTCCTGTACCCAAGCATTCGACCTTCAAATGACCTTTTTATCACGTTTGACCCTCTATGATATATATAGATTTATAAAAAATGGGGGTTCTAATTTTAAAAACTCGACTCGACCTACAAATGACCATGAAGGTCAAGTTAAAGGTCAAATTTAAGGTTACCATCTGATAGCCATGGAAAAATTATACAACTTTTGTCGTAAACATTTTCTTCAAAAATGCATATTTGCCGAGTTATTATGTCGTCCCGAAACTTTTGACATACTCTGTATGGAGGATAATAATTTAATTTTTTTTATTAAAATTCTAAACCAGCATCACGAAGAAAAACATTATCTTCATAAAGTTTAGCTGGAGGGTGGGAAGCGGTGGTCTGTTTTACATCCGGCTATTGCACATCATCTGCACCAGAACTTACATAAGCCGCAGCAGAGCAGCATACGCTCTGCTTCAAATAGCGGAAGAGATGGATGTAGACGTGCTTGTTATAAGTGAGCAATACAGATTTAATGTCAGAAATTCGTTACCTACCGATGACCGATGGTGCTCCGCGACCTTTGGCGGATGCTTGCTAGTAGGTATTATATAGTAGGTTCATGGTTCTTATTAGTATAGGCAAGGGAGACCCGGTAGGTTAATTTTCCTACAAGCCGTGGAGTCTGTACGACCGGAACACTGTACGAGCTGCTACTAAGGCAACTTATACAAACGATAAAAGACGCGAGAGACTTATTTGATCGACAACACGGATTCCGATGAAGACGCTCGTGCATCGAAGCAACCGCTGATGTCAACAACGTCTTTGACGAATGGAACGTCAAATGCCACACCATCACGCCGCTGATTTTACCGTTTTGACGTCAAACACTTTCAACTCGACGAGGTGGGTAGGTATCTGGGATATGCTGGGAACAGCCTTTTAGTGCTCGTCTGCCTTCGTTTTTGAATAAATACCTGAAAGACAGTAAAGTAATATACGAGAGAGCCGATAGACAGGGAATCGAACGAATCACCGCGGGAGTTGCTCATGGTTCTACTCTTGTTAATATATTATGATATGGAATATATTATAAGATGGTGGTCAGAAATACTCACCTTCAAATAAACCAAGTGACAAGGAGGACGATAGAGTAGATGAGAAACTAGGGATTGCAGTTCGCACTGCAAAAGAATGAACTTTTACTGTTGGACGACGTAATGAAACGCGTATAAAGAATAATGTATAATAACTAAAATTTCATTTACCTAAAAGTCTCTGATGTTAATAATAAAAAGAAATAAATAATTTAGTAACCAAGATGAAATAGAGTTTGTAAGATCATAAAGGACCCCGCACAAACGTTATGGAAACGCGCCCCCGGTTAAATTTCCCCAAATTTTGGTAACTTTGTAGTACTCGATGTATCTAACAAAAAGTCTATGGGCAGGAAGCCTAAAAATCAATTTTTAAAGTTATTTTAACCCTTTCATGCATTTAAGGAACTGACAATCATAACGTCTCTGAAACTAGAAAATTTCGACGTCCGGCAACGAGCTGAATCCAAATCTGGAGTCAGATTTTGGAAATTATAATAATTGGGCCCAATACCGAAGGGGGCCACTTTAGAATGCAATGTTTAGAAAAATAAAAAATACCATCGTATTCTACATAAAATTTTAAGAAGAAATCATTCTTGTCATTTTTTTGATAAGACACACAAAAATTATTGAATTTCTAGGATATCGGACCCCTGAGTAAAAGCAGATGTATGTTTTATCATCCCGTGCATACAAGAGACTTAAACATCAAACCAAGCGAAATAAAGTCTTTCTATGAAGTTTTGGAGTAGCTGGTGATGAATCGGGTGTGAGATTTCCGAAATTTTAATGTTTGGGCTCAGTACCCAAATCCAGAATTTTCGAAAACAATAATAATTGGGCCCCCTCGGTATTGGGCCCAATTATTGTAATTTCGGAAATATGACCCCAGATTCATCATCAGCTACTCCAAAACTCCACAGAAAGACTTTATTTCGCTTGGTTTGATGTTTGAGTCTCTTGTATGCACGGGATGATAAAACATACATTTGCTTTTACTCAGGGGTCCGATATCCTAGAAATTCAATAATTTTTTACTTGAAATTGGTGTGTCTTATCAAGAAAATGAAAAGAATGATTTCTTCTTAAAATTTTATGTAGAATACGATGGTATTTTTTATTTTTCTAAACTTTGCATTTTAAGAGTGGGCTTCTTCGGTATTGGGCCCAATTATTATAATTTCTAAAATCTGACTCCAGATTTGGATTCAGCTCGATGCCGGACATCGAAATTTTCTAGTTTCAGAGACGTTATGATTGTCAGTTCCTTATATGCACGAAAGGGTTAAGGTCATGAAGGCTGTCATTTACTACGTGTAATTCAATGGAGCTAGTGCATTTCTGCTTGCGATAAAAAAAAAACTATACATATATTGTTTGAACTGAAGAAGGGCATTAGGTGTTGTGGCGACCACAGCTGTGTGCCTCATTGCGACCTTCAGGTCAATAATAAATGTCATTTGAAGGTCAAACCTATTTCTATATGGAAATTCTTAGTTTTTTCTTTGGATAAAATTTTGTTTTCCAAGTTTGACATGGGAAGTACTTGACCTTCGGGAAACGAACCTTATCCTAACTTTAGTATGTCTTTTGTAATATAAAAATATAAAGACAGCCAAGTTATTACTTGCCAATAGCCACTAATACACAAGTTATTCGATATCTAATAATAATTTCAATGAAAATTACTTCCACTTTGATAGCTTATAATTCGAAAAATACGAAAAATATTAGAGATAGGCACTGAATTCAAAAACCAGAAGAAAGTTGAAAAAGAAAATAAGAAACTGAAGAATTTTATGCTAAATGGAACAATAAATTTCCCATATTAAATTTTGGTTAAAATTTCTTTAATTTATGATTTTCTTCATAACTTTTCTTCAATATAAACAGTTTAAGCTTCTTTTTTTCAAATCTTATCTACTTGAGCTCAACTTTCTTCTGGTTTTTGGATTTAGTGCCTATTTCTATTATTTTTCGAGTTATAAAGTTATCAAAGTGGAAGTAATTTTCATTGTAATTATTATTAGATGTCGAATAACTTTTGTAACAATGGCTATTGGCAAGTAATAATTTGGCTTTCTTTATTTTTTCATATTATAAAAGACATACCAAAGTTGAGATTGGATCTATTTCCGCGGTCAAGTACTCCCTTTGTGGATTGTCTCATTAATCAAAAATAACGATTTTATTAGTAAAAACTGCATACATACTTATCAAACTAGTAGTGATTTTTCTTTCTTTTGAATTAGTAGTCCACGTTTGACATCTAGTTCGGGCAGGACAAGACTTTGACATCATTGAGCTTTGCAGGGAAGTACATAAACCCATTCTGTAAATAAGAATTAATAAACTATCACTTTTATCAATAAAAACATTTGCAAGAAAAATAATCTATTTGTTTAATATTCCCTTATTTCTGCATAAATAGGTGTTTTAAAGGAAAACCCAAAACAAGATGAGCATTATTACAGTCAAATGTTAATAATAAAAGTAGCAACATATACCACACTTAATGACGCTAGCTCGGTAATGTTTTGATATACGGAAAAATTTTTAAATAATTATTACAATTATTTGGAGCTAAATTTACTATATTGTGTATTAATTTAAGAAGGTGTCGGAATTGTAGCAAATATTACAATTTTATTAGAACTACTAGTAATATTATCTCGATCGCTAAAGCTCTATATCATATATAAGTATTTAATACTAAAATTTTATATTTTTTCAAGTTTATTATACATAAACTAATTTTTGATTTATTTAAAATAAATTTCAATTAAATACCTTTATTCATTTAACTTAATTGAGTGTCATATTCAGATAAATAAATATTATTAGATAATAAATAATAAAATAATTATTATTTGTAAAGGTAAGCTACATACTCTTAAGCGTATGAAGCTACACCTTATAACGAGCGCGACTGACGATCGGAAAAGCTCGTCGGTGATCGGGAAAGCCCGCGCGCAAGCCGCGTAAGGACTAATAATGGTCCGACGCGCAAGCTGACTGAGGAGAGTATAGAGAGTTTATGCGAGTCATCGTATATAGACACGTCGCCGATAACGCCTTCCTTGCTAATTCGTGGCAAGCGAAAAACAATCGTTAACACGGATTCTTTCTCGGGTTCTGGGTTTCGCGCCGTGAAGAGCGAGTGATATTGTGGTGTGAGTGTGCTGGTGTCGAGCGCACAGCTCCAGCGACTCCCAGGAACCTGCGAGGATGGCGAGGTTGCCGCGCGCGAGAGCCCGACAGAGAGAGGGGAAATAGACGAAGCCAAACGCATCGACGGGGAGAATTAAGGTACGTGGTGCACCACTTGCGAGCCGCCGAAGCCGTAAAATCTCTCGCTTTATGGCTATATCGTTAAGTTAAGGATCGGCGGATCTCGCCCGTGCGCGACGGCGAGGAAGCTAACGGGCGACCGCGTATGCGTGCTAGAGAGAGCGAAAGTGCGATTAACCCCGGTGGTTACACCTCGTTGCGAGACCTCACGCGGCCTATATACGGCTTTTGTTACTTCTTTATTCCTTTTCTTTATTCTATGTTAAACTAAATTTGTATTTCTTTATAATAAATAAAATTCCCCTTTTCCTAAAATTCCTAAAATTGATCCCTTTTATTCGCGGTCCTTTTCGGCTCACAACGTCTTAGCTGTACATAGACGCGAGATCGGCAAGTGATCTCGCGGTTGCTAACGGACATCGCTACGGTAGGTCGTGCGCGGGGTTCACTGATTTGAATCCGCCGCGCACTCTCGGGGCACCGCCTAGGGAGTATAACTAGGCAGTGCCGTAGCAACCGATCCCTTTACCCCTACCTACGCGAGAGATTGTACCCCGTTACAACTGGCGCCCAAATACGTGTGGATTAGGGATTACGCCGGATTAATTATCACAGAGAAGTGATAATTAATCTTACGAATTATTTATTTATTTAATACTAAGAAATTTTTAACAAGAATCAAGATTTTACTACCAAGTGGGTAGTAAAATCTGAATAACCGCCGTGGTATTTGCGGACAAATACCACAACGTGAGGTCGACTCCGCGACTCAATTAAATTATTTTCCACCTCTCTCTCTCTCTCTCTCTCTCTCTCTCTCTCTCTCTCTCTCTTTCTCGAATCGTCTCGTTTTTGGCGGATTGAGACAATTATTCGTAAATAATTGACTCAAATTTCAACAAAGCGAATTGTAATATCTGCGCAAGGTTACAAACTTGAACCTGGGAGAATTGAAGCTTTTCGGACGGACATAACCTGGCCCGACGTCCTAACATTTATAGGTTAGGATAACAAATCCATGTTTATGCGATTGTAAGTGAGGTCATGCGTGTTGTTTAAATAATTTAAATAACGATAACATACTAATTTGTTTGTGATTAAGTTACTTAATTTATTTAAATTCACTAATTTAAGAAGATTTAGTTGTGATAGACCTCGAGCCAGGTTAACAATTTAAATTAATAAGTAGATAAGAAAAATATTGCATATTATTAATTTTTAAATTAAATCAATAAAATTTAAATTGTCCTCGGTTTTCTTTGATAGTTCTCTAGTGAGTTATAATAGAGTTCACCAAGAGAACCTGTCCAAAAAGCTAGTAGAGTATTTGCGGATAGCAGATTCAAGTGAGTGGCTATATATCTTAGGGAAAAGATAATTCCTTCAACTCTTGGCCCAATAATATTAATTTTTCTTTGCTGCCACGAATATTAAAATAGAATAACCTTGCGCACGCCAGGCCACAGTGCACCAAAAATAGAGATTTTTGTTTATTTGAAGTTATCCGCGAGTGATAATTAAATAAGCGCAATGGCCGACCGAAACGCCGACAGTTTGGACCAACGAGACGAGGACATTATAGTACAGGTGGGCGAGTGGATCCACACCCAAAACGCAGCACAACTCGAGGCCCACCTAGAACAGATGGAGCTTCGACTTGATGGTTCCCGCTATCAAAAGCCGGAACGCCTACAGCAATGGCTGCTAGGCAATTATTCGGCCGACGAGTTCCGACGATGACCGAATAAGGCGAGTCGAGAAACGGACAGAAGTGATCCGCCGAATCGGGGAGAAAACGCCAGGAGCGATACCTGATGAGAGAGGTACGCATCTGATTGAGGAGAATCTCAACCATACGACCCGACTACCTAGCGAGGACCTGCCAACAGCCCCAGAGGAGGGCCATTCTAGCAGCCAATCCAGTCGGAGGGGTAGTCAATCCGACTGAATAACGCTAATAGCGACCGATGGGACGCCATTTGATGTGCCGTATCTATTCTCCACATGTCTGACAGAACAAATTGCCAAGACAAATGCTCTACAAGAGCAAATGGAAACTATGGCGGCATAGATAACAAGGCTAACCGATGCCGTAAGCCACATGACGTCCCAAAGAGCATCAAGTACGCGATTGGATCCACTAGGCCCAAGTCCACGTGTCCAATTTCAGGACACATATACCTGCTACCGGCCAGAGGAGTCACCGGTTCAGCAGGAGGACGCACGACTACATCCCCAAACGCCAGGACCAGCTCCTAGCGCCACCCTGGGCGGAGCTTGGGAGGGAGGAGACACCTGGGTACCAGGAAGGCCCCATGTGAAGAAAGTTCACCCTTAAGGTCTGTCACACCGCACTGGGGATCAGGGTGCGGGTGATAAAATCGATATCAATTATAAAAAAACAGAGAATTTATTAACTGATATAAATTAAGTACACGGTTGCTAGTCGTGTTCGCGGCTATATATGAACGGCTGCTAACTATTAACAATTACGCTTACTTCATTATAAAGTTGTTAGGGTTCGTAATTTGGCTCGGTAGAATTGCACGCGCGGCGATATAGCTATTACACGATCGAATATCCGCTCGATCGACGAAAATGGCGACGCCGGCCACGTGTACGAATACGCGCAAAAGGGGAAATAGCGGCACACACACTTTACGAGGAGAGGAACACGGGTATGGGTAGCACTTTGCAAAAACCTTATACTGCAAATTCGCTCTCTGGGTTGCACCCGGTGCACACTCTCGGACTCGCTTATCGTACGGGAAAAACAGTCGAACGGCTCACAAATCTCGCCTCATTGCGTCTAGTTACGGCCGTGTTCCCGAGCTCTCTGCCTTCGTCCTGCGAGAGCGCCGCGCGCATGCGTCGCGACCGTCTCCGCGCAGTGCGAGCGCGGCCTTATAGCGAGAGCGGCTTGGTGTTGTTGTTGGCGTTCTGCTAGGCTGTTCGAGTGAGACGACGACGACGACGACGAGTTGGCGACGACGAGGCTGCTGTTTGGTAATTATTACCTCGTTCCTTGTTATTTATCAGCTAATCGATCCATGAGTTTATTTCAGGTGGACAACGAACCTTACTGCCGTGGTTAACGAGTCGTGGCTGCTCGGCGGATATATGTACGTCACTTTCTCCATCTCTCTCTATTTCGTGGCTTCTTGGCTGCCGAGACGTCTCTTCACGACGCCGGCTCCGGAGGTTGTTCCTCGGGTCTACTGCGCGGCTGCTATTATACGGTAAGGAGTAACTTGACAGGTGCCTGGTTATTTAGTTAGTATATGTGAGCAATGTTTATGCTTACATAACCTATAACCCAGGCTCCTATACACCTCTACTCCTGTACACAGTCTTGTGTACTCCTATCTGCTCCTTAGTGTTGAAAACATACTCATTATTATGCTTTACAGGTTGATCTCCCTGTACGAGTTAGTTGCTGCTGGATGGCTCCTTCAGGATTGAGGCTCTACGAATATGCTGTTATGATTGCTGCAACAGCCGTCTTCCTTGTGATTTGGACCTCGGTGCCCTGTCCATGCTCCTGTGCTGACTTCGTACTCAGCTGATGTCTTCAGGCTCTCCGAGTGCTGTTCGCCCTGTATGTAGCCTCTTGGTGGCTACTAGTTTCCTCGATTCCTGCGTGTGCTGGCTCCGCTTCTGTTCCAGGGTGTAGCTTGTTCGGCTTTAGGGAATTATCTTCCATAATGGGTAGTTAGGGATATGTGTGCTCGGTGCTAGACGTATTATCTATAGGATTTAGGTAAATATATTGGGTAATAGGTAGATAGGAATGTGCGTGCTCGCTTTGCACCATGACAGGCACACTTGCCTTGTCACAGGTCCCAAGCGTCGTGCGTCCAAGAACAACCGTCCTGGGCTTCGCGCTCATTTAACCCCACACGCGACTGAAGCGAGATCGTGAGAAAGTGGGGAATAAAGTTTTCAGCGGACGGGAGCGAGAGCATTAACAGCTTCTTGGAGCTCGTGGATGACTGCAGAGTCCTAGCAAACATGACGCAGGATGAAGTTCTTCCTTCACTTTCGCAGTTGCTGGTGGAAGACGCCGCAAGGTGGTACCGCAACAACAAAGGAAAGTGGAGGAATTGGGACGAATTCACGTGCTCAATCAAACGCTGGTACGGAGCCAGCGAAACTTACCAAGAGAAGCTGAGCCTGGAATGCACCTGACGTATTCAGGGCGAAGACGAACCGGTACGTGAGTACATGAATTGCATGATAGACATGCTCCAAGAGCTCGTCCCCAAGCCTAGCGAAAGGAACCAAGTAGACCACCTCTACCGAAACATGCTGCCGAGAATCCATCGCTGGTTCAAGCGAATCGAGGCGCAGACGATCGACCAGCTGTTTGACCTGGCCTGCGAAGCGGAGAGACTGCAAGAGCGCGAAAAGTTCTACAAACCACCTCCAATGGAAGGGGAGCTGGTGCGGCCAGAATTCGCGTATATGGCCAAGAAGAAGTCAGAAAAGGCTTCTCCGAAGGTAAAGGTAGCGCCGGTGGAATCCGGGAAATCCACCACCGGCAAAAATCTGGTGAAGCTGGGCGCGATTCTCACCCAGCTGAAGAAGCTGCTACCAAGTGAGAACGGGAGCGCCGGGAGTAGCAAACCAGGAAGTGCCAAGAGTGGACGGCGGTTTGCTCAGAAAAAGAAACCGCCGAACCGGGTCGGAGAGCAGAGGGGCCAATATGAGAAGCCCCGCGGCGGAAAGAGCGCAGAAGGAGGGCCAAGCAGGACGCCCTTCGATCCGAGCAAACCGATTTCCTGTAATGGGTGCGGTAAGCTTGCGAATTTCCGCCGCCATTGCCCTGACTGCAATAAGAGAAACGCCTCCGAGAGCGGTTAAACGGGACTCAAGCCGAACCCGAGGGCCAGAGAGTTCCCGAGATGCCCAGAACCTCGGGCCCACGGAATGAACGAGACTGCGCGGAGCTCATCCGCTGCGGAATAGACTCGATGAAGCCAGAGGAGCACAGGAAGGGAATCGATTCTCAAGATTCTATTCTTCATGATCAGCAGGAGCCACACCGGAGCTACCGTCCAGAGGACGAAACGCGCTGGTGGCTCCAAGCGGAAATAGACGATTTCCGGATCGGAGCCCTGTACGATCCAGGAGCTTCGACGACGGTAATGGGGCCTAATGGCCTCACAATTGCTACCGCCCTGGGAAAATCGCT
This sequence comes from Theocolax elegans, assembly GCA_026168455.1. NCBI lineage: Eukaryota > Metazoa > Arthropoda > Insecta > Hymenoptera > Cerocephalidae > Theocolax > Theocolax elegans. Next base: position 4,231,367 of record CM047429.1, read on the forward strand.
CTCTACCAAAAACGCAGGAAGGGTGAAATTGGCTGACGGACATGCACAACCACTGAGTGGGCACGTAATGTTGCCTTTCACCATCGGTTGTGAGACCAAGGAGCTCAGGGTTGCCATTATGCCAAATCTGGACGCCGAATGTTACGTAGGAATCAATTTCGTACGTGCATTTCGTGCAGTTCTAGACCCAGACGCTGATCAGTTGCTCCTCAAAGGCAGCAAAGCCCACGTGCAGTTAGAGGTAGCTATTATTTTCGGAAAATAAGATTCACCAACGTTGTTAAACAAAATAAAAAACGAGTAATTACAGTCTTACCCTTACCATATCATACAGATTTTTACAAAAAAATTAGTAGATTGTTAAAAAAGTACTACATAGCAATTATCCCAAAAATCGAAAATAAGTTAAATTCCGTAATAAAATTAGGCAAAGATTCTACTAGCAAGTTAAATACATGTGGTGTAGTATATAAGTTTAATTGTAAAAATTGTCAATCGATTTACATAGACGAAACAAAGCGAATGTTAAAAGATAGAATTTCTGAACATAAAAAATCACACAATACTGAATCAGTAGTATCTATACACATGAAGAATAAAAACCATCAATGTGATTTTGAAAATGTGCAAATAAATAAATTAATAAACAAATAAATAAATAAGTAAATAATGAAACTATAAATCGAAGCGCTATATATCGGTTTTGATCAGTGTAAAAAATATAAAAACTACAATCATAGTCCGCAAAAACAAAGAAAATAATTTATCGAATATCACAGATAACGCAATTGTCATTAAGGTCGCTAGTTCCGATAATATCGCTGATTTAAGGACGAATCAAGGTTTCACGAACCATCTTTTCCTCCCACGCTAAGCAGTCGAGACTAAACAAATTAAAAATGAATGATTTAAAGCGATTAAGATGAGATGCTTGAAATGAAATGAATGGAAGTGAGTTTATTAGTTTAGAGGCAGTGATGACGAATGATTTATGAACTGATTCAGTGCAAGGTGGTAGATAAGTTAATGGTTTAGGAGGATGGCGAGACGAATGACGTTGACCTGTAAAGTTATTGGTTCTAGTGAAATGATCTGTCAGTTAATAGGGTGAGTTATGAGCCAATATGCTAAATGATAACAATCGATAAAAAACAGGCGTCGAAATCAATTATAATAAGAAATACGTATAAGCAAAATTTACGTTAACAATTATTTATTATTCAATAATAATAAATAATTGTATAAAGAATGAAAATTAATGTGAAAGTAAATACAAAGTGTGAATTCTAATGTAATTCGAATTCACACAGGAATAGTTCATAGAGAAGGACCTAGATGGCTACCTGAATTCTGGTCGTGACTCAATATGGTTACAGATATGAGGCTCGATTGTCGTGTCTGTTAAATGAGTTGTGCTGGAATTGAAAATGTTATCAAATGCAGCAGCTCATTCATGGAGATTGATCCCCTCAGAATCACGTGACCAGTACCTTTTTACTTGTGACAATTTTTTGTCAAATTGAATACAAATTGCTATGGAATTATGTTCCGCTGCAAAAGGAACAGGATCACTAATCAGTAAGAGATCAAGCTAAGTATGAGAAAAATTCGTAGATGTGACCGCATGATGAGTCGGTTCAGATTCGATAAGTGTTAGATTTAGAGCAGCTATATTCGCTCTCATCATGTCCGCCGCAGCACTCGAGGACTTCATGTCAATGTTGAAGTAACTTTAAAGACTATTCCTTTTGTCGAGAGAGAAACGGATGTCTCGCCCCTGTTTACGTTCCCCGTTGGAGCCGAATTACTTGGACGCGGTGACCAAGGACGAATCGCAACGATTTGGGACGCAATAAGCGGGAGTTTGATTTGTTTTAGAACAGATTCTATTATTTATTGATAATAATTCTTATTTTGTATATTAATTAGTGATGTTTGTAAGAAAATAATATGCCCCCTCCCCATAAACTTTCCACTCATCCCTCTGCAGAAATTACTTTCGAGTGAGAAGCTATAAGCCACGTCTCCTTTCCTTAGGCCACGCTCACTCAAACGGTAAAGCGCGCTGATTGGCTTATTTTTAAATAACAATTGAACAAATTCTATGCATTGGAGAGAAAAATGATAAAGGACTTTTTGGCTCAGAATTTTTCCTCTATCCAATGGTATACCGTTGGACATATCTTTTCGGAACACCCTGTATACATACTGTAACAATTAGATTGCCGTGCGGATGTTTATTTTATTATCGCGGCTGCTCAGCGGTATGGTCGAACTTACCCTATTTAAATAAACGTATTTTTCCTGCGCTCTATCAAATCTGTTAAGTGTTAGTTTGAAAGCAAGCTCCAAGCTGGGATTCAGATATAACCAGGTAAAAAATTAAATCTGAAATTGACCGTAAAATAGAGATATAGCGTAAAGCACTTGTCAATCAATAAAAATACATTGTATTATGTCGACACTGAATGTTGGGTGTACTATTTGTTTAATTCCAATTATTTAACATAATGACAGCTAGAAAATGGGATAGGGGCATATTTTTAATATACATTTTAAGTGTATAATAAGTACAAAAGTTGAATTTATGATAAAATATCGTTAAAATTTGAAAAATGCGATTTGAAACATAACCTCTCTTTGTCTACAGGCAACAACGATTTAATTTAATTTTGTAAAAACTGGACTGTGTCTGTGTCTGTCTGGACTGTGTAAGTTCACGATATTGGTAAACGTTGCAATACTAAAAAAGCAGACAAAAGTGCACGACAAAAAATTAAATAGAAAAATACAATGGATACTAAGACGGTAGGAAGCTTGTATCATATATTAGGGTTGGAAATAAACGTTTTTCCCTTATGCATCGGTTCTAAAAAAGAATGCGCTGCCACTTTTTTCACTTTTATTTGAAATACCGTAGTTTGTTGGTTTTTTTATGTCAATTCAGATAGTTTAACGTTGGCTATATAGTAACTGCAAATTTCAAAATTTAATATCAATAAGGACAAAATGATTGTAAGAAAAAAAATCAATTCCACTTCAGAACATTGTGCAGCAATTAGTAATAATTTAATAGCTGTAGACGGATACCGGAGAGGCGAGACAATCTCAGCGACGTGCCGGGCGTGTCTCGCCTCGCAGTTTATCTGCGAGAATAATCAATCGCCGCAGCCTTCCGAGAAAAAGACGTTCATTTTTTTAACACACATAGTTGAAGCCGCCCTCGTCGTATCCGCACGACCGCGAACACTTACCGTAATTCCATATTGAAGATTCTATGTTGTTGTTTTATATATCTGTATATTATTTATTAATGTATATCTAAATTGTGACAAGGTGATCCGACACCTGTCACAAAAACTAATATAAAATATTAAACACGCAATAGCGTAGCCTTTTCCCCTTTTTACAGCTACCTACCCGGATACGACACACACACATACCTATTAAAACCTAGCCAGCAGCCCTAATCACCACAATTACTTCAACACTATCCTAACAAACCCATACTTTCCCCGGTTTCTTACGATCCAGCACCAGGGTACTCCAACGAAGAGGTAGCCAGTATTATTGGCCTCCATAACCAGGTCGAACACCATCAATACTCCTCCAGGAGTTCAGGAAGCAATTAAACAGGACGCCAACAGGTTCTCCTTCGATGGGCAGGTGCTTCGATGGCTGGATATCCTCAGTAAGCTGCATCGAGTGCCAGATCTCAGGAGCAGCAGCACGTATCCTGGACAGCTCTCTCCTGTGGAAATAACATTAAATAAGAATAAGCACACCACTAGGAAAAAGGATAACGAGGAACAGGTTGCTAGGACAGTAAAAAGGGAATGTAATAACTTGTCAACAAGAGTTGAGAGGTTAGGGGGACACTAACCTTTCGAACTATAATTAAAGAAAATAGATTACAGAAAGCTCCTACGGCTCAATGATTTACCTATAATTATTCCCCGAGAACTATAAATCAATTCCACGGCAAGCCGGCGTCGAAGAAGATCCACCACGTTGTCAGCAGCTGATTGAGTAGTCTTGTTTGACAGCTCGACGAGAGACGCAATCGTACACTAACGGTCGATCGGACGGACGAACTCTCGCCTCGTGCCGACATCAGCTTTCAGCGTTTTGTATGCTATTTCTTTCAACAGTCTGTTCTTTGGATGTGAGAACAGAGTGTGGCGAAGCGGGCGGTGCAATTATTCGTTGGTTGCAGTTTCCAAGAGATGAGTGCGTACGGTGCACTTTTCCCCTTTTTCTTGGTCGCGAAACCTCGGTCAGCCCACGTGCATGTGCGCGTATTTTCTTTCCGCCATTTTAGTATTTTTGGTTCTCTCCCGCGATTCCCCTCCTTCTTATTTAATTATTCGTCGCGTTAACAAGCTACTGACGCCCAAATACGCCTGTACTTTTTTATTTGGTGTATGAATAAATATTACCGTTAGTTATTAAAGATCCCCCGCGTAATTATTTCTGTAGTCCCGTACCCTGAGTGGCATGACAAAATATAAATACATATGGGCTGTTTCACGTCAAGTGGTATGATGAAAATTTCAAATCGCACCAAATTTTGAAAATAGTTTGTAAATATCTTCCAGAAAATAGAAAAAAATATTAAGTGTTGAAAATAATTTGACAAGCAGCATTTTTTATCTTTTTGAAAGCATTAATCGCTACCAAAGAAGTATAAATTGATCGATTGGAATTGGAGACATCAGTATTTAAATTTTGCTTATTTCTGATAGGTAGAAATATAAGCGACATGTACGATGGTTAAACAACTTTTTGTTGAATCCGTCTGGAATAAGCCACATAAATATATACAGGCTGTTTCACGTCAAGTGGTATGATAAAATTTCAAATCGCACCAAATTTTGAGAATAGACTGGAAATATCTTCCAGAAAATAGAAAAAAATTTTAAGTTTTGAAAATAATTTGACTAAGAGTCGCCTTTTTTGATAATCAATATTTCCAGGTGTCTAACTCTTCGATATTTTAAAATTAAGAATGGTAACACGGGTAGATAAGTTCTAAAGATTATTTTAAACAAAAGTTCTACGTAATGTTTTTTTAAAAAATCAATAGATTTAGAAATAAATAGCTTTAAATATAGCAATTTTTTTTTTAAAATTGAAAAATTTCCAGTTTTTCTGGTAGAATAACTCTTAATCAAATTATTTTCAACACTTAAACATTTTTTCTATTTTCTGAAAGATATTTCCAGTCTTTTTTCAAAATTTGGTGCGACTTGAAATTTTCATCATACCACTTGACGTGAAAAAGCCCGTATATATTTATGTGGCTTATTCCAAACGGATTCGACAAAAAGTTGTTTAACCATCGTACATGTCGCTTATATTTCTATACACAACGGTTATGAATCTAAACATATCTTGCGACTCGGTTTCATACGTCGCACTCTGGCTGGTGGTTTTTCCCACCACCAACGAGTGTAGAGAGATAGTCATCCTCATCTAACGGTAGGAAAAAGCACCAGCCAGAGTGCGACGTAGACCGAGTCGTTACTTTGAACGTTAAATTCATTTTTAGCTACAACCGCGACACGGGAGAGATAATAGGTTGTAAGTAAAATTTATGCGTAATAGAACTGATTGAAGATCCTCCCTAAAATGTATGTATAGACGTATGTACAAGGCCCCAATTAGCCCAATTTATCCCAACCGAAGTATAACTGTCCCACGATGCTCTTTGTCCCCTCCTTCCCGTGAAAATGTAATTTTATGTACTAACTCTTAAAAAACAACATATAATATAATTATCAATATTTATTTTGCAGGAGAAACGCGGCTTTGAGGGCATTTTCGGATTAAAATGCACTGTGCACTGACTATCTTGAAAAGAAATTTCGCTGTTCAATCGACTTCGACATAATTTTAAGTAAATGATTTGGGATTTTTGAGTTTATAATATTTATGAAATTATTACTTAACACTTAGTAATTAAAGAATTATTTATTGATATTCTTCAATTTATCAAGCAAACATTATTAATTACAAACTTTTCAAAAGATGCATAAAGTTCAGATTTTCACTCAATATATAAAACTATCTTAATAAATAACCGATCATTATTGTTACTATTATAGTAGGACATGTTTTGTTTGACTATGTATCTAACCATTTGATGAGTCGGTAAGCTGTTAATAAGGTCTTATTTATTAATTTGATATTTCTATATAACTTCCTCTACTGTAACCTTGGAGGGCAATTATCGTAATACGAATTTAATAAATGATTTTAATAATCTAGCTTAAAAAAAATAATTAAAAACGCAAGTAGTTAATCAGTGATATAAAAACATCTTCTATTATAATCGGAACAATAATGACCAGTTATTTATTAAGCCACTTTTATTTATCGCTTAAAAATCTGAATTTTTGCATTTCTAGAAAGCTTTATAATTAATGTTTACTTTATAAATTTAAGAAAATCTTCATTAATAATGCTAGACCAATAAATAATTTTTTAATTACTAAACATTGAGTAATATTTTTATAAAAAATAAAACTCAATAATCCCAAGTCATTTATTTCAAATTAAGCTCTTTTCAAGATAGTCAGTGCTTAGTACATTTAAATCCGAAAATGCACTTAAAGCCGCCTTTATCATGCAAAACAAATATTGATAATAATATTATACTAGCAACAGATACCTCGCTCGCTAACGCTCACTCGGTTGTATTTTGATCGTGCTTATTTTAGATGAGTATATGTAAAATAGTTACACAGCCTTTTTTCTTTAACCCTTTAACGCCTGAATTGCAGTTCTTGAGTAGTCTAAGTTTGAGGTAGTGCCAATTAACGTAAAAATGATAAAAATGTAAACAAGTAAATAAATGTCAACAAGTAAATAATTTTGTCTATTTAACCCATTTTATTCAACAATGATCAGTTTTAGGAAAAAATATTATAGAACAAAAGTTGCTTAAAATCGTTCAAAGAGTAAGTGTGAATTTTTTCAGAATTTTTTGAGAGGTTTTTAGATTTTTGAATTTGGCAATTTTTCGAAAAATTAAACAAAGTCTTTAAGGGGATGTCGGAGCTATAGCCTCCATCAAAAGCCGCTCGATCTCTCGGTTTCGAATGGCGCTGTAGTCAGGTGTCGATTTCTACGATAAACGTACTTAAAACATAAATTATAAATTTTACAGCTACATAGAGCTGTTGAAAGATACTTTCCCCCCTAGCTATGACTAAACTTAAGGTAATTATAATATTACTCTTGGAAGCAAATGTTTATTTTTTTAAAGAAATGTGAAATACGTCTCATATTCAATGAATCTATATCTGCCGTAATGCTAAACGCAACGTATTTCACATTTCGTTAAAAAAATAAACATTTTCTTCCAAGAGTAATATTATAATTACCTTAAGTTTAGTCATAGCTAGGGGGGAAAGTATCTTTCAACAGCTCTATGTAGCTGTAAAATTTATAATTTATGTTTTAAGTACGTTTATCGTAGAAATCGACACCTGACTACAGCGCCATTCGAAACCGAGAGATCGAGCGGCTTTTGATGGAGGCTATAGCTCCGACATCCCCTTAAACTATTTTGAAAAAATTTAGGCGTATTTTCTGAGTGATTCTAAACACTTTTTATTCTATACAATTTTTTTCTAAGATTGACTGTTCGTAAGAAAAAAAATAATGAAAATTTACACTAACATTGACCCATTTTGGACGCCATTTTGAATTTGTTATGTCAAAGTTAATTATTATAAGTCCATAACTTTTAAGTTCTAGGTATAATTGCACGATTTTGAAAGGTTCCATGTGAAATGAACTGGTGGTTCGAGGTGAAAATCGAGTTTGAAAGAAAAATGTATTATAAAAATCATGTTTTTTTTATTTAAATTAAAAAATTTAATGGTTTTTTGAAATTTTTCGAAATTTTTAACTACGCCAATCGAAAGAGCATACCCCAAAATAGTCGAGTATGAATTTTCAGACATTTTTATCATTTTTACGTTAATTGGCACTACCTCAAACTTAGACTACTCAAGAACTGCAATTCAGGCGTTAAAGGGTTAAAGTTAAATGTGACATTTTTATGTTCATTTTTTAAATGAAAAACATTACATTTTTTAAATAATTAGTAAACCAATTAGGTTTATCAAGGCAGAAATTGCATTTTTATAGATACACCAAATTCGCTGTGTAAAGTTGAAGTTTATATGCATATAAATTTAAATTTTCTTGGATTAAAGCCCTTCGACAACTTTTATCCTGCAAGGAGTTTCTTGTATTTGCACCTGTTTTAAGCCTATTTTTGATAATATTTTAATATTTTACTTAATGAATGTGTTAAAAATCATCAAAAAAGAATATTTTTTATAATATATTTTATAAACATGACATTTCACATAATATTTTATAAAAATTACAAAAATATTTTTATAACCGTACTCTACCCTTAACAGCAACAATGATAATTTGCGCATTGCGAAGAGGATTATGGTATAATTAATGTGGTGACTGAGATTTCGTTTTTGTAAAAAAAAATTGAGAAATAAACAAAATATGATAGTTAACTACCAAAGTTTTCAAATTAATCAAAATTTCTTTAAAATTACATGTAACTACTATTGTACAGACCGTTGAAAAGAGTGTGAGAACTCGATATATTTTGTGTCGACTTTCCAATATTTTGGTTTTTTAAAAGAGGTTATAGATTAAAAAAAACATCAAAGACAGAACTGAAAATAAAGTTCAACTGAAAACTTGATCATCTAACGACTATCAATTATTTCGTGACATTCAAAGAATCCGTCAAATGTCAATCATTCGTGAGATTTCCACTCCATTTTCATCATTATTGCAGGGATCCTTTATAGTATATCTCGAATCTTGATCTCGCGTAGACGAGTTGAAAAGATGTGAGAACTCCATATGTTTTGTGTCGACTTTCCAATGTTTTCGTTTTATTTGATAATTTTAAATAACTATTTATACATTATTGGATGAGAGTTAGGCTCTTGGATAGTGTATTTGATGAAAACCTGATGTCGTTTCTGCAGACCAAGACATGTTGTACTGAAGTCATTTAGATTTTTCGTGTATAGTTGTAACACACGCTCCGTAAAATATATTTATCCTTCCAGCGTTAGCCAACATATAAATATTGTATTCGACTCTTACGGCGAGGATGTGCTGGTAAGGTATACATTTCAAGAATCATATATTTTTTCAATGCATGATCCATTTAATAGTAACATAATAAGGGCTCTGTAACAGTGTAAGTTAAGGAAAGAAAAGTATACTGTTAAATTTTGACGCTAATAATGATAGAATTAAATACAGAAAGAAAATAAATATGACAAAGAGTAAAAAATAAGTATATATATATATATATATATATATATATATATATATATATATGTATGGGTGGTTCTCTGTGACATCGAAGATGAAAAAAATAAATATTGCTATAACTGTGGGAATATGTTTTAGAGGTATCCAGTAGTTCTCCTGAATTTTTTCAGATTTTTCTGGGCCATTATTTTAAGTTACAGAGAGTCAAAGTTGACATTTTAGCACTTTTTTGCATTATATGCCCATTTTCATGAATTTTTAGCTCCCATGGGATGCATTTTTCACTAAAAACATAAGTATGACTTTTTTTGTAAAATTTTCCGAACTTTTCATTCAAAATACTTTTAAAGACATAAATGTATGCTGTCACACCCTTGTAAGCCTAAATGGTTTAAATAACCTTAAATAGTGAAAATCAGCAATTCTGCTCCGGACTCTGGTAACCTAATACTGTTTAAAAGAAGTCTTTTTATAGTCAGAAACTGCCTAAAAATTTCCAGAGTGGGTCTAAATCATTAAGATCGCTTATGGTCAAAATATCCGGGAAAAGTGCCCGAAATATTAATAGAAATGTATATTTGTTGCCTTATAACGATGAATCTAGTAGCATGATCATTGCAAAAAAATTTATGCACTTACCTTGGAATGGTAGAAAAGTATCTCCACTTGTTTCAGTATCCATCTAATCCCCTGTAAGCTGCTAAAAATACAAATATTATTATAAAATTATAAAAAATTATTTTTTAAACATTTATAATGCTGGATTTTTAGTTTTACATCCCTTACAAGAATTATAATACTAATCTGAAGGATTACTATAAAAGTATCAACATTATTATTATTATTATTCATCAATACATTCTTTAGATTTCACAAACTTGTCACTGTCACGTTATCATATTATTCATGAGAATTATATATCCGATTTATTTATATATCTTTTGTATTAAATACGTATATTCAGTTATTGTAAAAATGATGTTTATATATTAAATAGTAATCCTTCAGATTAGTATTATAATTCTTGTAAGGGATGTAAAACTAAAAATTCAGCATTATAAATGTTTAAAAATTAATTTTTTACATTTGTATAATAATATTTGTATTTTTAGCAGCTTACAGGGGATTAGTTGGATACTGAAACAAGTGGAGATACTTTTCTACCACTCCAAGGTAAGTGCACAAATTTTTTTGCAATGATCATGCTAATAGATTCATCGTTATAAGCAACAAATATACATTTCTATTAATATTTCAGGCACTTTTCCCGGATATTTTGACCATAAGTGATCTTAATGATTTAGACCCACTCTCGAAATTTTTAGGCAGTTTCTGACTATAAAAAGACATCTTTTAGACAGTATTAGGTTACCAGAGTCCGGAGCAGAATTGCTGATTTTCACTATTTAAGATTTAAATGGCTTACAAGAGTGTGACAGCATACATTTATGTCTTTAAAAGTATTTTGAATGAAAAGTTCGGAAAATTTTACAAAAAAAGTCATACTTATGTTTTTAGTGAAAAATGCATCCCCTGGGAGCTAAAAATTCATGAAAATGGGCATATAATGCAAAAAAGTGCTAAAATGTCAACTTTGACTCTGTAACTGAAAATAATGGCCCAGAAAAAATCTGAAAAAATTCAGGAGAACTACTGGATACCTCTAAAACATATTCCCACAGTTACAGCAATATTTATTTTTTTCATCTTCGATGTCACAGAGAACCACCCATACATATATATATATATATATATTGTGTCTGTGTAAAAATAATCATTATAGGTTATTATAAAGAAGGTGTGTGTGCGTGTGTTCAGAAAGAAAGTGAAATATGTCCATATATTTAATATATTTAAAATGCACACACATAAAATAATTTCCATTTGGGGGGGTATCGTAATTTTAAATAAATTGATGTAATATAATGTGTTTACAGAAAACATAAAATATAAGCATGTTATATACTCTCATAAATTATATTTTTCTTTAATGGCGGTGGTAACATTTTTTATAAAGTGGTATAAAATACTGTCGTTGTGTTATATATGGTTTTAATTTGTATGTGAATGTAGTATTATTTCAAAGTGATGGTTTTTATAATGCATATTTAAAAATTTTGGTATGTAATAGAATCTGTATAGTAATTGTTATTATAAAATTGAGTGTTATGAGAATCATTTTTTACGCACGTTGGGTGAGTGATTGTATCTAAATGGCGGCTCTGTCGAAATATTTTATACATGATATATGCAAATATAATTCTAATTGTAAAATTTTAACAAATTTAAGTTTTTAAATAATAATTTTAAATACCTGTTTATACGTTATTATAAGAATTAAACTTTCGGTCGTTGTATTTTGGGAAACTCTGATTCTTTTTTGAAGTCTGTAAGTTTTGTCGAACGGCAGGCTATTATCAATTATTTTGCATATTTATTTTAATGATTCAGTAGTAGTAATATTTCAATGGAGTTTTCTTATATTTCATTTTTTTTATTTATTATAACTAATGTAATGATTTGTCATTTACAATATGATATGTTGCAGCCGATTTTCAATTGCATTTTAATGATTTTCAGCGCAAACAATTATTAATTATTTTGCATATTCACTTTAATCATTCAATAGTTGTAATATTTTAATGTTTTTTTTCATACTTCCATTTTTATTTATTTATAAAATTTATATAAAATGTGTATAAATTTTCGTCTACACATTTACAATACTTTTTTAAACAATATATTGTTAGTGTAAATTTTGATTTTATTTTTTAATGTATCATTTTCTATTTTTGCATTATTTAACAGTAATATTTTTAAATTTTTTCTACTTTTAGCTCTTGAAAGAGCTACATATAATTGACCATGGCTAAAAATTGGAGATGGTAAATAGATACCAACTTGATTGTATGACTGTCCTTGTGATTTGTTAATAGTCATTGCAAAACCTAATCGAATGGGAAATTGTTTTCTGCGCATGTTGAATGGTATATCTTCTTTAGATGGTGACAAAGTGATTCTTGGTATTAAAACTAATTTTCCAATTTTTTTTCCGCTTATAATTTCTGCTCTAATTAAATGTTTCATAAGTTTTATTACTAATAATCTTGTTCCATTACAAAGACCTTCATTCACATTTAAATTTCTTAGAAGAATTACTATTGCACCTACTTTTAATTGTAATTTATGTAGAGGAAGTCCATTAGGTGTAAGGGAATTAAGAAATTCTGTAGGTAACATGACATCTAAGTTTTCTCCATTATCATCTTCTGCTGTATCTACACTTAAGTATTCAATAATTTGCCCTTTCATTATAGCCAAAATTTTATTATTTATTTCAATTACGTCGTTGTTGGTGAAGGCTAATATAACTTTATCATTTATTTTTATTTCGTTTTCAAAAATTTCTGCAATGATATCATTTTCTTTTGTTATTAAATCAAGAGGGATTTCAAGCAGTTCATCTTCTTCTTCATACATATTTAAACGTTTACCTTCACCTACATTTAATAACCATTGTCTAAAATAATTGTCATTATCTGTCACTCGAAGATTTTCATTTAGTGTCATACGTATAAAATTCGGCCATAAGTAACTGTTTTTAAGTGAATTTTCAATAACTTCAGTACGACTACCATGTCGTATAACTGGTAATGTTTGCCTAAAATCGCCTGAAAAAACCAACATTTTACCACCAAATATTTTTTTATTATTACATATATCTTGAAATAGGCGATTGACTGCTTCAAAAGCATATTTCGATGTCATAGATATTTCATCCCATATTATAATTTGAACTTCTTTTAAATTTTTACCATCTATTGAATTAGATTTAATATTACATATAGTACATTCTGTGATATTAAGTGGTAGTTTAAATGTTGTGTGTAAAAGTTTAAATGCTGTTTTCCCGTTATGTAATAAATTTGCTGCAATCCCTGTCCAAGCAACACATAAAAATGAAATGTTTGAGAATTTAAGATAGTCTATTAGAACATTAAGTAAACAGCTTTTCCCACTTCCTCCTGGTCCATCAATAAAAAAGCTTTTTTTGTCTTCAATTTTTAAATGTTGCACGATAGTATCGAAAATGTCTTTGTTATGATTTTTTAAAGAATTTACTATGACGTTTATTTCAGTAAATGTGCAACTTTTGTTATGTGTTGTTGATTTATCAGCATAATCTTCTATAAATGTAGATATAACGGGTAAATTAAAATTATTTAAAGAATATCCATTCAATTGTAGGTTCTTATCAATATTTAATGCTAGGTTTTCATCAGCATTTTGTTCATATTTTGGGTGGTAAAAAAAGTGTTTCTATTTTTCGTACAAATCTCTTGCATTAATAGGATTGTGAAAAATACAAATATATGCAAATAATTCACAAAGAGCAGTAGGAAAGTGTAATTGTGTTGCTTCTTCCAAACATCTGTCCCATTCTTTATCTTCATTAACCAAATGTCTAGCTATAGAAGCTTCATAAAATGTAGAATAAATTATATCATCAACAGTACGTAAATCCTGAAATGATGATACTCCTTTGACATATAAAAGTAATAATCTTATAAAATATCGTTTTCGATTCTTTGGATTCACTAAATACTTTCTGCTTAATACAGGTTTTTTTGTTTTTTTTCTTTTATTCCATGTTTTTGAATTATTATCAAATACATAATTTAATTTCGGAATATAAATAATTTCGTGCATCAGAATCGATTTGATTTAATTTTAAGTATGCTGTTAATGTCGTTTCTACATTTTTTTTTAAATTTCTGTTTCTTTTCCTTCTTTAAAATACACTTCTTGTTCATCTTCATTGTGAATAGCTAATCTTATTATGGTATGTGAAAGTTCGTGTAGAGGGTATTCTAATAGTATTATATTCATTGCTTTCAATATCTTCATCATGAGTTAAATTAGAACTGTCTTTTGATCTGATACCTGTGTCACGTATTTCTATGTTCGCACAGTCATGTTCTTTATAACACTATTTAAATAAGTATTTTATACATTGGACTGTTGAGCATACTTCGACATTAATGTGACAATTAAATTTTAACAATAAATAAGGATTATACGAAACAACAAACCGATTATCAGCTATTCTATTGTTGTATTTACCTTTATAATTGATTTTTTTGATATCATTTCTTCTTACATATAATGGATATCCTGATGAATTAAAAGTTGTTTTGTTATTAAATTTTTTTGGAAAATTTTTCGTACATTTTTTTGTGTCTTTACTCATGCAAGGTGAACTCATGTTTTGCTCTCCACAGGGTCCATGAATCATAAACTGTTTTACAATATTATACAACTGTGGATAGATATCTTCGTTTGGAATTTCTGCGTTTATGAGTTCATCTACTTTTTCGGGAGTATTAATTTTATAATTTTTATCTAAAAATTATAGCATATGCATGTGAGGAAGTCCACGTTTTTGAAATTCGATAACATAAGTGTAGGCGATACAATTTCCTAAAACACCTTGCTTAATTACCAATTCTTTAAATTCTTTTATTTTTTGATGAAATACCTTAAATACTAAATCTGGTCTATCAATTACAGTTTCATATTTTTTTAAATCTTCAGTTATTTCTTTTCAGTTTGGATTACATGTCATTGTTATAAATAAGTCAGGTTTTCCGTAACGATTTACTATACTCATTGAGTCAATGTAATTTTGTTTTAGGAATCTTGAACTTCCAACAAAATTTGATGGCAAAATAAACATTTTTCCAATTTTTATATTTTCAGATTCTTTTTTCTTGTGTAAATAATCCATTACGCCTTTATAATAATCGCTTCTTAAAATATCTTGGTTTTTCTTTACAAAATATAATCTTGATTGTTCAACTTTTACAAATGCATCAATTGTAAACTGTTGAGAAACTTTTCCCATATTAAGGTATGGATTAAATCCATTTCTCATAGAAAGTCTGTAATTATAAAATTGCAAACATGAAATATTGTTTTTCTTATATTTGCATTTCATATTAGGCATCCATCCATATCCTCCATTTGGATAAATAAGTGGGTATGTCATTGGATCAGTGTGTTTACTTATTAAAGGAATACTAATTGGATTGTCATATTTTGAATATATAACTATATCCCGCTCTGAAGTAGGCAGTCCATTTTTTCCTACAAATACCATTGCAATTTCATTACAAGTAGCTTCATTATATATATATTTTTATCTAATTTTTCTTCTAATATTCTAATTTTTCTTTTTCTACCTCATACATCATTTTATAAGCTTTAGCACAAGGATTAACATTTCTAATTAAGCTATCTAATTTACTTGACAATTCTAATTTTGTATCTAAATTATTTTTAAAACTTTTTCTTTCAGCTGCAGCTAATTCATTATCTAGAACATACAATTGCCCATATTTTCGAGCTTCATTTTCATTTGGATGTAAAGCAAAAACATTGTGATATATTTGACCACATATTCTAAGAATTTGTGGTCCACTACCAGATAACTTATCAAAATTAGCTCCAAAGCTTGCAAAAGCTAACGCATTATTATATAGCCGAATATTTTTGCGAAAATTAATACTATCTTCCGATATTCCTGTAGCTAATTGCTTTAATTCAATTACAAACAACAATTAGAAAATTCTTTACCTAGTGTATATTCAAAAACAAAATGTTTAGTATTACAATGTTTACAAGTTTCAGACATATAACCTAAATTGTTTTCAATAATTATTTTTTCATCAAAATCTACATTTGCTATTCGACCTATTATTTTGGATTTACTTACTAATTTTACATTTTGTTCATTTTTAATTAAAATACGTTTATTTAATTCTTTATAATTTATACCTTTTTTGGTATTAATTGGTTTATCATATACGTTAACAAATTTTCCTTCATCAATTTTTAATTTTTTAAGCAATATAATTGGTATTTCCATGTCTTTGTCATTTTTCATACATATGCGTCTTTGTAAATTTTTTTGTAAATGGTTTTATACTAATTTATCGATATCATTTTTTCTACTTTCGTTTAATATTTTTCCATTTAATTTTTTCTTTTCATTTTTTTTACATTGATCAGTATTTTCATTATAATAAATATGTTGTTTTTGTAATGCTTCTTTTTCTCGTTCATTTTTTATTTCGTCACTATTTATTTTTTGTCTTTTCATCATGGTTTGCTGTTTTCTCTTTATTTTTTTTTCTTCTATTTTGCCGTCATTACTATTTTTACTTTTTACATAAGCTTCTTTTTTTCGTAATGCTTCTTTTTCTCGTTCATTTTTTATTTCGTCACCATTCATTGTTTGTCTTTTCATCATGGTTTGCTGTTTTCTTTTTTATTTTTATTCTTCTATTTTGCCGTCGTTGCTATTTTTATTATATTAGAAAGTAGCTTCAATGTAATGAATGAAATATAGTTAATATAAATTTAATATTTTATAAATACTAATATTATACATACCCTAGTGGAAATACATTTTCGATGAAAATGCTCCAAAGTATGCTAAAAGTGGGCCAACTTGCGCCAAAAGTGGGCCGATGTTTACCAACATTGAAATATTTGGAACATTTTTCCAGTTTTGGCAAACTTTAGCCCACTTTTGGCCAATTTAGGAACATTTTGTATTGATTATGGAATAAATTTTTCAACCAGTAAAAAATTGTTTTTCACATGCAATTTCTTAAATTAAGGCGCACTTAATTGCGTTGATAATATTTAATATTGCAATAATAATATGTTGTAAATAATATGTTGTAATAATCTTTTCTGTAAATGGGCCAACATTTAAACAAGCTGGGCCAACCTTTACACAAAGAGGGCCAAACTTTCCATCTAATGGGCCAATATTTGCACAAATTCTTTGCTAGTAGTTTGACACTCATAATTCCAATAAATGCAGCGCTGAATAAAAAAACAAAGGGCAGCAGCATTCCAATGAATGCAGCGCTGAATAAAAATAACAAACGGCAGCAGCATTCCAATTAATATTATATCAATAAAATATTATATTCCTAATGGCATTCCATACGATTAAAGTCACAAGGTATATTATAAAATTATTTTATTTTCATTTTAAATTATTATTGTTTGAAATATAATAAGTCTTTTTGTATTTCAGTATCCTGATTAGTTTATTAAGACTATCGAAATAATCAAAAATGCAGAAGTATTTCTTAATGATTAAGTTAAAAGGTAAAGTTTTGACTTTGTCAATTTATTTATAATTAATAATAAAAATGTTTTTGTTACAGATATAACATATATAATATCAATAATATGTGACAATATGCATATTGGATATAAATCTTCTAAATGGCATTTTAAAAACAGTAATATTTATTTGAATATTTTATCTAATGTTTAATTAATTATACATTTAATATTTAATGATATAATTTAATTTTTCTGTTAAAGATGATTTCGATGAATACTTACTGAATTTATAAATTATATAAACAATAAAAACGATATATTGAAAAAAATATATCTTATGAAATATACAAGTGAATAGAGTACAATTGTAACATAATAATTGTAATTTAATTTAATAACATAATAATTGTAATTTGAAATTTTTGCAAAAATAAGTTTGTAAAATAAACAATAAAAATTAATTTGATTTATTGTATGTTCCAGTGTTGAAATTTTATTAATTTTAATTACGTAATCAAATGTTATTTTAATTATTGTTATCAAGATAATTTTCTGGTAATAATATCGACATAGTAGTTGATATCTATTTGTTTTAAAAAACTATAAGGCCCAAAATTTATAAGGTCCAAAAATGTAAGGCCCAAAATTTATAAGGCCCAAAAACGTAAGGTCCAAATTTATAAGGCCCAAAAATGTAAGGCTCAAAATGTAAGGCCTAAAATTGTAAAGTCCAATTAAAATAAAACTTTACAATTCTGTTGCCAATAATGTAAGGCCCAAAACTTATAAGGCTCAAAAATGTAAGGTCCAAAAAATGTAAGGCCCAAAAGTGTAAAGTCCAATTAAAATAAAACTTTGAAACTATAAAAATGCATTTTTAAAAAACCGGAGAACCGGAGAACCGGAGACCAAAAGTCGATCCACTTTAATATAATATAAGATGTTCTTTTGGAAGAGTTAGAAGAAAAAAATTACATTTTTACGGGGACGAGTGCTCAAAGATCGAATAAGAATGAATAAAAATTTTAAAATATTTAAATTATCACGATTTCCGGGCTTACTAAAAATACGATTAGACGTAAAAAACAATAAGTAGCTGTAAACAAAGTGTTCACACGTTAAAAATTTGTATTTATATTTAACATTACTTTATAACAAGTTTTTTTTGTTTCTCTATTATAAACTATGAACAAATACACTTCAGAATTTGGTAAATAAAATGTTTTTTCAGATCAGTGTGAAATTACTCAAACGCACTTTGAAAGAAGGAGCTCTTCCTTTTGAACATGGCTGTTTAGAACCATCAAAATGATGAAATTAAATCAATTTTTAGATGCACACTCTAATCCATCAACTTCAGCAGCAGTTTCAATACAATCAGCAACTGCTTTTGACAATGAGATTGTGAATGAATCTACAGTGGACAATTTACTTCAAGTAATACATAATAATGCTATATATTTTACAATTTTATATATTTTTTCTAAATAAATATTTACGTGTTTTCGGTACGCGTGATAAAAACATTTATTATTATTTCTAGGATACAGTCTCATCGGATTTAAACAAATCTGATAAAATTATTGCATCGAAAAAAATGTTATTATTTTTTCATTCATTGATGCGATTTCAAGTCCATCTGCAAGTGTCAATGTAATTCCTATACCGAAAAAACAAGTAAGCTTATAGTATATTTCGAACTATTTATAATTTATATTTATTTATTTATAAATAAGCTTATAGTATATTAGCCCTAGTGGAAATGAATTTTCGACAAAAGTGTTCCCCAATGTGCCAAAAGTGGGCCGAGTTGTGCCGAAACTGGGCTGATGTTTGCCAAAATTGTAATATTTGGAACATTTTCCCAGTTTTATTAACTTTAGCCCACTTTTGGCAAAAAAGTTATTTTTACCTGCAATTTCTAAAAGTGCGGCCCACTTTTTGCAAACATTTGCCTTTTCTTTGAACACTCAGATTCTCATTTTTACACCATTTTCCCAGTTTTGGCAAAGTTTGGCCCATTTTTGGCATATTTAGAACTACTTCGTAGCGATAAAGAAACAAATTTATCAAACAATGAAAACAAATTTTTTACCTGCAATTTGTAAAAGTGCGGCTCCCTTTTGGCACACTTCTGCCTTCGTTTTAAGCACCCAAATTCTTTTTTTTTTACAACATTTTCCCAGTTCTGGCAAAGTTTGGCCACTTTTGGCCAATTAAAAAAATTTCGTAACAATTATACAACAAAGCTTTCAATCAGTAAAAAAAATTTTTTACCGTCCATTTTTTCACCTGCAGTGTTTTGGGAATACTATTCTAGATTTTGTGCCCTCTTTTTCCTGGCACTTCCTACCGTTTATCCCCTGGGGACTTTAACGGTGTCCACCTACCACCTATGTGTAGGTGCTTTATCCCTCCCTTAAAAACCCCACCATCTCGCATTCGCCCGGGGTTATGCCCGTGGATGAGGGAAACTTGTGAAGCAGGGAAAACCTTTCCCGAGATGGCCGGTGTATTCGAAACATTCTTTTTGGGTGTCAAAGTCACATTGCGTAGGCCTTGACACCGAAAACGAATGTTTCACACCTCCCGCTCACGTTGTGAAGTGTGAAAAAACACCTAACCCGCCACGAAACCCAAACGACCGAGAGCGTCACCCATCCACTTGGGTACCGCGCTCAATACTGCTTAACTTCCGTGACCGGCTGAGGTACGTCTCCGCCACTCCGCCATCGCGTCGGTGTTTTGGGAATACTATATTTCATATCATCAAAAAGTGAAATATTTTAACATAATTGATAAGGTCAAAATCAATGAATCATGCAACAAATAGTGAAGATTTTTTTATCTAATCTCTATTTATTTTAACATTAATTATTAATTATTTTTTTTTGTAACAAATATAATTGTATAGTTTAAAACTAAAACATTTAGTGATCCATCAAAAATAAATGTTGATTTTTGTAACAACTTTGATTATACGTTCTTAAACATTTGTAATACATAATATGGTATTATTACCAATATTTGTAAAATTAAATGTAATGATGAATATCGAGTAATTATCTTCTTTAAATCGTTGTTTATAAAAAGAGACTCGGATGAATATGACATTCCTATGTCGCATATAAACCGTATAGATATTAAAAAAAGAATGAACTTAAATTGTGCAGAGTTTTCTGACTTGTATAATATTTTTTTATATCGTAGGCGTAAATGCTATTTTTAAAAACCCAGCCGTGCGTAAAATCGCATTTTACGCATACTATATAAAAAAATAATTAATCCTTGTATTTAAACATTGAAATAAAAAAATTAATATTTGTAAATTTCTTATTTTATTTATATTTTTTAAATTTATGATAATAATTTTAATAATAACTATAGGAGGTATAAATCTTTAAGTCAATAATTGGCCATTATTACAACAATTAATTATGCAATGAATGATATTTTATTCTACTGCATATAATTATTGAATTTATTTTATGTTACAGGTTATTGTTCATAGTAATTCAAGATTACAAATGCGTTTTTGTAATAGAAATATAAATGTACAATTACTTCAAATAAATTCAAAAACAGTAGAAGAATTTGAAGTTGTTGTGCAAAAAATTGATGCACTTCAAACTTGTACTGGAGGCCCATCGATTAAATATTTTAAAAACGTTAATTTAAGTTCGGCTTACAGAGATTGTGTGTCATGAAGACATAATAAATGTCCAATAATTTTATTTTCTGAACAAGTGTGCCATCATTGTTCTAGATTGTATAAAACGTTGTCGCAGAGTCAAAACCGACAGAAACAAGAAAGCCAGCGTATTAAAAAATGCGTTTCAACGTCTACCAAAAATAATTTTAAAAACTTATTGCATGAAAAATGAGTTATAAAACAACGGCTAAATAGAAAAGAACTAAAGTTAAGTGAGCTTACGCAACAGCTCAATAAAATCCATCAACAAGTTTTGAATGTTCAAAAAAATACTTTCGATGAACAATTACAAAAATTATCGCCTAATTTAACAGAAAATCAGGTAAGAAAAATAAAATATAATAAAAATGTTTGTTTTAATCTTTTATAATTTGATACAATAAATTCTGCAATATTTGAAATGATGAATGATTGATGAACATATTTATCCTCGAAAGTAGAACTTCAATTAACAATAGATGAATTTTTTTATAGATTACATTAATTAATGAATGTTTAGCTGCTGGTAAAGTAAGTAATGCCAAAGGTCGAAGGTATTTTCATGAATGGCTTTTATTTCGTATGCTGCTATACATTCGAAGTTCAGCAACATATAACATGTTAAGAAATAATGGTATTTTACCTTTACCGGCAAAATCAACGATATCAAGATATTTGCGCTCTTCCAACACTGGCTGTGGCTTCGATGACAAATTTTTTAAATTGTTCAAAAAAAAATGGAAACTTTACCGACTATCGCTAGAAATGGAATTTTGTCATTTGATGAAATATCCGTTAGAACGAGCATCGAAGTTAATGTAAAAACATTAACATTTGATGGTTTAATTAATCATGGAAATAATGAGAGTGGCACACCTACAAATATTAATGAACAAGCTGATCATGCATTAGGTATACTTAAATTATTCAAGTAACTAACAAATTTCTGTATGTAACTACCATAAAAATTAATATTAAATATTGTATGTTTTTTAATACCCTAGTGTTCATGTTTTCTTCATTGTACATGAAGTTTTATCAACCGATTGGTATGTTTGGTTCAAAAGGTACGATACTAATGTTTTATCTGCACTTGTCTTACAAGCTATCATCGAAATTGAAAAGGCTGGTGGCAGAGTGCATGGAATTGTATGTGACGGCGCTACAACTAATAGGAACATGTGGAACACATTTGTAATTTCTGGAAAATTGGACAATTGCCGGTATCGCTTTGAAAATCCTTGCAATGAAGAACGATTTATTTATGTTTTTTCAGATGCTCCACATCTTATCAAATGCATTAGAAACCGATTAGAGCAAAAGAAATTACTAAAAGTATGAAATGTAAAACATAGTTTATGTGTTGGATTTTTTGCAGTATTTAACTAGTATTTCATTTTTTAGATTAATAATAAATATGTGAAATGGAGTTATTACGAAGCTTCGTATTATCGGGACAATCAAAGTAATCTAAGAGTGTGCCCTAAGTTAACAGAAAATCATGTGAAACTCGTTCATGCAATGAAAATGAGAGTTTCTCTAGCAACTCAAGTAATGTTTTATTCTAATTTCTGTTTTTATAAATGTTTATTATAAATTTCAAGATAAAATAGTTAAAAATTTGTATATTTTTTTAGCTATTTAGTAACTCTGTAGCTGCAGGATTACAGTATTATATGCAACTAGAAAAACGTGAAAACGCAGCTATGAAATTATTTGAAGGATGCGAAGCAACAAAATTATTTACAGAACAAATTAATAGTTTATTCGATGTTTTGAATAGGTCCTATTAAAAAGAAGGCATTAGAAATGATAGTGAAGACTTTCAAGTATACTAGTGCTATGACATTTTATTTATGATACTATTAATAAAACTATATTTTAAATAAAACTATATTTATCTTTTAAGATTATTCAGCAACCAATAGTTTGGCTTGATACGTGGGAACGTCAAAAAGAAAAGGATGATTACTTTTTATGCATCAACCGCTGAAGGCCTTCGAGTGACATTGCATTCAACTTTGCATCTGACAACGCATTTATTACAAAATTGTGGATTTAAGTACATTATAACTTATAAAATGAACCAGGATTGTTTAGAAGTTATTACTATTTTAACGCGAATTTAAGTGTACATTTTTATTGTAAATGTTATTTTTATTTAATATGTTCAATTTGTAGCAATTTTTTGGTATCATACGACAGGCTGGATGTCAAAACGATCATCCAACATTCCCTACATTTATGCAACTATACCACTTACTTTCAGTATATAAAATATTAAAACCACCAAAATATGGCAATTGTTCTGTAAGAGAGAAAGAAGAAGCTTCAAAAATTACATTGGAGGATTTTACAGAAATATTTCAATGCGATAATAAAAATTACAGGTAAATGTACATTCAAACAAATGTATATATTTATATTTTTATTTAAAGTCGATTATCATGCATCATTATATATATATATATATAATTATATATAAATATTATAAAGGAAAACTATCATACTTATCTGTTAAACTTAACTTCCATACTAATACATACATATGTATGGGCTATTTCACGTCAGTGGAACGATGAAAATTTTAAATCACTCCAAATTTTCTGAACAGACTGGAAATATCTTCCAGAAGATAGAAAAAAAATTTAGGTGTTAAAAATAATTTTCCTAAGAGTTATTCCACCATGAAAAATGGAACTTTTTCAATTTTTTAGAAAAATTACTATTTTTAAAGCCATTTATCTCAAAATCTATTGATTTTTTTGAAAAAACATTATTAACAACTTTTGTTCAAAATAATCTTTAAAATTCATCTACCTGGATTACAATTCTTAATTTTAAATTCTCGAAGAGATAGGGCACCCAGAAATATTGAATATTGAATAAAAAAAGGCGACCACGCCACAATCGATTTTGATCTAATACCGCTCAAAAGATCACATTTTTTGAGAGCTTTCGAATGGCGGTGGTTAGATTATTGGCCAAGACCGCTGGTGTAAGTTATGCCCTAAAATACATGAAAATTAGTGATTTTATGAGGTTTATGGGGTATAACTTACACCAGCGATCTTGGCCAATAATCTAATCACCGTCATTCGAAAGCCTTCAAAAAATGTGATCTTTTGAGCGGTGTTAGATCAAAATCGATTGTGGCGTAGTCGCCTTTTTTTGATATTCAATATTTCTGGGTGCCCTATCTCTTCGAGAATTTAAAATTAAGAATTGTAATCCAGGTAGATAAATTTTAAAGATTATTTTGAACAAAAGTTGTTAATAATGTTTTTTCAAAAAAATCAATAGATTTTGAGATAAATGGCTTTAAAAATAGTAATTTTTCTAAAAAATTGAAAAATTTCCATTTTTCATGGTGGAATAACTCTTAGGAAAATTATTTTTAACACCTAAATTTTTTTTCTATCTTCTGGAAGATATTTCCAGTCTGTTCAGAAAATTTGGAGTGATTTAAAATTTTCATCGTTCCACTTGACGTGAAATAGCCCATATATATGAGCAAATCCACAGAACCTTTAATTTTGGGGAAGCGGGTAATATAGTAGTAAATAAGCAGACTTAGCAACATTATAACAACGGTTTCTGGTAGAAAAAGTAATTCGATGAAGGGTCCTTATCATTTTTTTAAAGTTGTTTTCATTAGCTTTTTGTTAGAGGCTTCATAAAGTTGCATTTTTGCAAATTTGACGATGGAAGTAGTACTCATCTTCTATTTTTTAAGTTTATAGAAATTATAATTCTTCACCAAATGTTACAGAAATTTTTTTTGACAACCTACACCATCTACCCTATTAAACTAAAAGTGTTAGAATAGTGTGCCTTCATGATACAAAAAAATAAAAATCGCAACTCTTGAGGAAGTCAGTTTTTGTAAATTTAGGAAATTTTAGAATTTTGATATTATACAAAGATAAGTTTTATTTATAGCTATTGTGACTAATATTGCTTTTTTCGATTTGCAATAAGGATTCTTATTCTTTTTTGTGCTTAGCTGTGCCTCTTTTTCTTTACAAGCAGTTCTACCTTAAACTTTTCAAAATCTCGGGCCCCTAGTCTTCCAAATTTTCATTTTCGCATGGCACACTCGACATTCACAAAAAAAGCATATATAAACTATATCTCTCTACTTTTTAGTAGATTATTGAGTCATCTACGTAAAACCTCAATTGAATTTTTTGTTCATTTAGATAATATAAGCTGTATAAAAGTATAAACATTTTATACCTTTGAACTGAAGTCCAAATTGACTTTACGAAATAGGTTAGTTCAACAGAAAAGCTAATATAAATACACTCACACACACACACACACACACACACACACACACACACACACACACACACACACACACACACACACACACACATACACACACCCGCGCGCACGCACACATACACACACATATCATTCAGTCAGCCTTACGCAAGTAGTTTGTTTACCATTAAAGAGAAGTATACGAAAAGAAAATTATTTATCATGTAATGAATGTTTCAAATAATTTGCCATGTACTCATTACCAATTGAAACCTTCAAGTTGGAAGATTTATGGAGCAAAAAATGAAATTCCTGTTACAAGTACTCAAACAAAAAAAACCATTGTTACTAGGAAAAGAATGTATTGCATGTATTCATATTGCAGCAATATTGCTGGAATAGTGTCATATTGTAGCAATATTGCAATAATATTAAATGTCCAAGGTTTTGAGTATTGTGCAATATTGATCGTATTTATTGCAACAATATTACATAATACTTACAGAGGAGCGGGCTTAAAGTTCCGAAAAATCATTTTGCCGAATGCTCAAAATTCCGAATTTTTTAACTACAAATTAAAAAGTTTCGAAAGCACCTTTCACCGAACATTTTTCAAGAAATCATCGAGAATTTTCAATTTTGCCATGTAGCTGATTAGATTTACTTAAAATTATAGATTATGAATTTAGTTTTTCGGAATATTTATCTATCTATCAACCCGAATCCCTGTTTGTTGCTTTTTGTTTTTAGGTTTATTTTTTCATTCTATTAAATATATATATATATATAAACTATTTACTATTATTTAAATAATAATATGACATCTACATAATATTAAAATTTTATAAGTGAAATTGTGAATTTTTCTGTCAAAAACCCCTTATACTGTAAAAAATATTTAGTGAATGTCATTTTTTATGAGTCCATTGTGATCGCATTGATACGAGGATAAATTTACCACTATTACAAATTTTTTAAAGAGTCGTTATTTATTAGTTTTTTGGCTTGGAAGTTTCAGTAGTCCGCGTACGTACGTACGTACAACTTTTTATACATACATTTTACCATTAATTATTACAATTGCACAACCGATAATTAATTTTGTTGTCAACAATTAATTGTCGTGGTGCCAGGTATAAACTGTATGTATTCAAAAATTATAATAAATATATATTATTTGTAATATTAATAACAAATTATATTTAGAAATATATCTAAAATAAGCATTTTTCTGTGAATTCCCATTTTACTGTAAATAATTATATAAATAAACAATATCTTTTTTAGACTTTATGTGTCCCTGGAATTATGACAAACAGTTCCTAGATCTTTCGGGAATTTCGGAGCAAATTCGGGATGAGTCGACTAATTACGGGGTTTCCTGGATATTTCGGGAATTTCTGAAATATTTCAGAAAGACTCCACTAATTACGGGATATCCTGGATATTTCGGGAATATCTGAGGAAATTCGTGATGACTCTACCAATTACGGAATTTCCTCGATCTTTCGGGAATTCCTGAGGTATTTCGGGATGACGCTACTAATTACGGGAATTTCTGGAAAAATTCGGGATGACTACAAATTACGGGATTTCTTGGATATTTCGGGAATTTCTGAAATATTTCAGAAAGACTCCACTAATGACGGAATTTTCTGGATATTTCGGGAATATATGAGGAAATTCGTGATGACTCTACCAATTACGGGAATTCCTGGATCTTTCGGGAATTTCTGATGTATTTCGGGATGACGCTACTAATTACAGGATTTCCTGGATATTTCGGGAACATCTGAGGAAATTCGTGATGACTCTACCAAATACGGGATTTCCTGGATCTTTCGGAAATTCCTGAGGTATTTCGAGATGACGCTACCAATTACGGGAATTTCTGGATATTTCGGGAATTTCTGGAAAAATTCGGGATGACTACTAATTACGGGATTTCTTGGATATTTCGGGAATTTCTGAAATATTTCATCAAAACTCCACTAATTACGGGATTTTTTGGATATTTCGGGAATATCTGAGGAAATTCGTGATGATTCTACCAATTACGGGATTTCCAGGATCTTTCGGGAATTGCTGAGGTATTTCGGGATGACGCTACTAATTACGGAATTTCCTGGATATTTCGGGAATTTCTGAAATATTTCAGAAAGACTCCACTAATTACGGAATTTCCTGGATATTTCGGGAATTTCTCAGGTATTTCTGGATCACTCTACTAATTACGGGATTTCCTGGATCTTTCGGGAATTTCTGAGGAAATTCGGGATAACACCAATAATAACGGAATTTCCTGGATATTTCGGGAATTTCTGAGGTATTTCTGGATAACTCTACTAAATAAGGGATTTCTTGGATATTTCGGGAATTTCTGAAATATTTCAGAAAGACTCCACTAATTATAGTATTTCCTGGATATTTCGGGAATATCTGAGGAAATTCGGGATGAATATACCAATTACGGGATTTCCTGGATCTTTTGGGAATTCCGAGGTATTTCAGGATGATTCTACCTATTACGGGATTTCCTGGATATTACGCGAATTTCTGTGGAAATTCGGGATGAATCTACTAATTACGGAATTTCCTGTATATTTCGGGAATTTCTGAAATATTTCTGAGAGACTCCACTAATTACGGGATTTCCTGGATATTTCGGGAATTTCTGAGGAATTTCTGGATAACTCTACAAATTAAGGGATTTCCTGGATATTTTCGGGAATTTCTGAGGTATTTCGAAATGTCTCCACTAATACGGGATTTTTTGGATATTTCGGGAATATCTGAGGAAATTCGTGATGATTCTACCAATTACGGGATTTCCAGGATCGTTCGGTAATTGCTGAGGTATTTAAAAAAAATCTCCACTAATTATGGTATTTCCTGGATATTTCGGGAATTTCAGAGATACTTTGGAATGCCGCTACTAATTACGGGATTTCCTTGATATTTAAGAAATTTCTGAGGTATTTCTGGATAACTCTACTAATTACGGGATTTCCTTGATATTTCGGAAATTTCTGATTTATTTCGGGAAATTAGGGTAATTTCTGAGGTATTTCTGGATAACTCTACTAATTACGGGATTTCCTTGATATTTCGGAAATTTCTGATTTATTTCGGGATGACGCTACTAATTACGGGATTTCCTGGTTATTTCGGGAATTTCTGAGGTATTTCTGGATAACTCTACAAATTAAGGGATTTCCTGGATAATTCGGGAATTTCTGAAATATTTCAGAAAGACTCCACTAATTATGGTATTTCCTGGATATTTCGGGAATTTCTGAGATATTTTGGAATGACGCTACTAATTACGGGATTTCCTTGATATTTAAGGAATTTCTGAGGTATTTCTGGATAACTCTACTAATTACGGGATTTCCAGGATATTTCGGGAATTTCTGAAAATATTCTCAGAACTCAGACCTCAGAAATGTCGCACCGGTATAGATATTACATATACTAATTCGAGAGTTGACTATGACCGATAATATCGATACTGTCATTTGTTTTTCTTGTGATCGACGCTTCTTTTTGTAGGCATCATAGTGGGTATCGTGTTTTATGCTGCAAACCTTTTTCCGTGTATTTACGGGATTTCCTTGATATTTCGGAAATTTCTGATTTATTTCGGGATGACGCTACTAATTACGGGATTTCCTGGTTATTTCGGGAATTTCTGAGGTATTTCTGAATAACTCTACAAATTAAGGGATTTCCTGGATAATTCGAGAATTTCTGTGGCATTTTTGGATAACTCTACAAATTAATGGATTTCCTGGATATTTCGGGAATTTCTGAGGTATTTCTGGATAACTCTACTAATTACGGGATTTCCAGGATATTTCGAGAATTTCTGAGATATTGTGGAATGACGCTACTACACGAAAAAAGATCTGCAGTATTAAATCATCATCCATTTTTTAAGGGTACGGTATATTCGTATGCCATCACATGAAAAAGTAAGGACTAGGCTTTCAAATTTAACTGCAAAATGTGGCACGTATTTTACTGGTGATTAGTTACTACAGTGGCGCTGCTGTCAGCCCGTTTGTACCACCCGTGGCACTGTTTTTCCCAGTGCCAATGTATAGAGGCTATAATTTCAGCACCGGGGCCGTTAAAAATTGTGAACGGGCAGTATATTAACAAATTATTATTGAAATATGAATTTCTACGTAATAAATATATTAAAACAGTGGAAACTTGAAAGTTTTTCCGGTTTATTTAGATGTAAGTACATTATTATTATGCAGAATTTTAATACAGTAAAGGATACAAATCTTTATGTCAATAATTTATGTCATCTTACTCAAAATTGTACATTTACTTTTTTCCTCATTAACTTAACACTTACTTATAAGTTTATGAAACTTGTACTTCTTGAAAATATTTATAATATGGTTTTTATCATTGATGCTATTGCACTTTCAACTTGTACTTGATGTTTTTATGAATACTTGAAATTTATTTGCAAATTATTCTTTTACCTGCTGTAAAATATTTTCTTTTAATTACAGCTAATAAAATAACTTGTATTACATTGTGAGTTGGTGGGGCATGATTTCTTCGTTATTATTTCCCGAATGAAAATTCGAAAGTGTATTTATACACAATTCTATATGTATTTATATATTTATGTTTAATTATAAACGTTTCCAAAGTATTGTTAATAATTTTTTACGTTTAAAAGTATAAAGTTTTAAGCATACTTTTTATATAATTATTTAGTTTTGTGAGAATTTAAGATATGGATTGTATGGTTTATGTTCTGTTTGTATATATATATATTGTCACGGACATCGCCTGCGACTTTTATTTTCTCGCTTCTCTCCTTTTCATACGTAACAATATATATATATATATATATACAAACAGAACAACGTAAACATAAAATCCATATCTTCAATTCTCACAAAACTAAATAATTATATATATATATATAATTACGTTTTAATAGCTTATAATAAATTAATAATTATAGATAGATTCTTAAATCAAATGTTAAGTTATTTCTTAATTTGTACTAAAATGATGAAAAAAGAAAAATTATATAAAATTTTGATGAAAATTTAGCAATTAGAATTCATTAATTTTTTACGTTAAAATTTGTCTTATTTATGTGCTTTTTCTATAACTTTTTGGAATAAATCGCCATACTTGATCTGGGCTTTCATAGTATCTTAATGCGACTGAGGATTATTTATATTTAGAATTAAAGTTGTACCTATTTTCATATTTTTTTATTTTTTTGTGTACCGTAAAGGAACTAAATTCTGATTAGCCCTTTAAACGTAAAAATATACATATTAACTTGATTTTTTTAATTTCAATTGTGCAATTCTGACTTTTCAACTTATATTTCATGAGCTTGTAAACATATTTTTCTATAAAAACTTTTTGGTTTTGATTTACATTGAAAAATGATCAGAAATTGGTTCCTGATTAGAAACTAGCTTTACTCAGTATAACTTAACAAATAAGACTTTTGCGATATTATTCTATAAAAAAAGAATCTTCAAAAGTTATACATACTTAAAAATTAAAGGGCCAAAGAGTTTCTTGTCCATATTTCTTTCAGAACGTTAAAAAGTTGAAGAGGATTTATATATTTTATTAAGTGAATTTTCTAATGATGAAGAGAAAGTCATAGCTGCATGGAAGTGTTCTTTTTTTACAAGGCACGAGAAATTATATAAAAGTAAGAATGCTACGCAAATAATGGAAGAATTATCGATTTTACAAAGTTCCTTAGGTCCAAACTTGGTAAATAATAATAAATTCTTATATTACGTTTTACTTCATACTTTAGTGAATTTCAAAAATATTAATTTTTTAAATAATATATTACGCGTTTCAAGACACTTTGAAACAAAAAAATAAGATGATATATTTTAATTTAATGACATTTTTTAATTCACTGAAGGAGGTAAATAATATTGATTATTATACGTACGTATTTTTATATTATTATAATTGTAGATAAAATTAGATTTTGAACAACTTCTTCGGAATCAAAAGAAACCAACAGGACCAGCAGTTAAAAATATAAATGTATGAGACAACCTCTTTCAAAAGTGGCCTACATTTGCGAATAAATTGTTGTTACATGCAAAAAATATTGTAGAAAGCATCGGAACTATTAAAAGTAAAAAGAATACCAATCTAATTGAAGTAAAAAAGATTTTAGAAGAAAATGAATCCGTAGAAACAAACGGTTTGTACAGGAATATTATACTTAAAAAAATTATATGAAATCTTTATTGCAAGTACTCAATATTATTTTTTGTTTCAGATTGTAAAAATATTTTAGCATTCATGCTGCTTCCAAAATTAATCGATTACATCCCAAAATGTAGTGCTAAAAGTCAGAAAATGGATCCATCTAATTCATTCTTTCTACATGTTAAAGTAAACTTCTTATTTACAATAAATGAAACTAATAATATAAGTATACATTTATACGTTTTAGGATGACGAAGTTTCAAAAGAA
The DNA here is from genome assembly GCA_026168455.1 of Theocolax elegans. Taxonomy (NCBI): domain Eukaryota; kingdom Metazoa; phylum Arthropoda; class Insecta; order Hymenoptera; family Cerocephalidae; genus Theocolax; species Theocolax elegans. Next base: position 4,263,313 of record CM047429.1, read on the forward strand.
ACAATAAATCATTTGATTAATGAAAGGCACGAATTTTACATTAAATCTCCAGTGCAACATTTTCTGATTTTTTGCGGTCCGATTAAACATTTATCAAAAATATATGTTGTTATGGATTTAATAACTTTCGAATGCACAGACGCGATAGAGTCTGTAGACTTGTGTTTCAAGTTGTTTTTTGCACTACATATTGATTATACTATTGGATGTCCACATGTATGGTCCTTCTTGCATAAATGCATATATGAAATAACCGGCCTCAAGGGAATTGTTGCACTAAACAAAATTATGCAATTGCATTTAGATGTTAAAAAACTATGAAGTGATAAGTGATGTATTATAAAATATCTTAAGCACTTTGAATTACAGACCTTTGTTTATATATGTGTGTATATATATGTATTTATTTATATATTTACTTTTATGACAAAAGACTTGTTAATCAGAAGAAAAACTATATTTTTGTTATTTGTCATTTTACAGAAGTTCATTAGATTTTCATAAATATATAATATAATTAGTACTATTTTCTTATGTTTTTTTTACCTTAATACTTCCTATAAAATAATTTATTTATTACGCTTTCCTGTAAGAAAGCATAAGTACTTACTTCAAATTGCATATTTTCCCAATGCAATATAAATAATAAAGTTAAATTCTTTGTATAAATTAACTGAATAATCTATTTGTTTTAAATTCTAAAATTTCTATTCTTAGAGCAGGATCCTCTAACAAATACTAACATAACCTCTACTACAATAAAATTTAATAGATTAAATATTTGTAAAATATTCGTTCTATTTAACAAAATCATAATTAATAATTTATATCTAACTGTTAATGTATGTTACATCGGTACACATGTTCGTTAATAACAGTAAACTTAATATAAATAGATCGTAAAATCGTTGCGGACTTTCTTAACGTTATCCCAAAGTATAAGGTGTCGAAAAGAGTACCCCACTTCGTTTAGCACCCGAAAAAGACGTGCCATACCTCAGAAAAGTCGCACCGGTATAGATATTATATATACTAATTCGAGAGTTGACTATCACCGATAATATCGATACTGTCATTTGTTTTTCTTGTGATCGACGCTTCTTTTTGTAGGCATCATAGTGGGTATCGTGTTTTATGCTGCAAACCTTTTTCCGTGAATTACGGGATTTTTTTGATATTTCGAGAATATCTGAGGAAATTCGTGATGACTCTATCAATTACGGGATTTCCTGGATCTTTCGGGAATTTCTGAGGAAATTCGGGATAACACCAATAATAACGGAATTTCCTGGATATTTCGGGAATTTCTGAGGTATTTCTGAATAACTCTACTAAATAAGGGATTTCCTGGATATTTCGGGAATTTCTGAAATATTTCAGAAAGACTCCACTAATTATGGTATTTCCTGGATATTTCGGGAATATCTGAGGAAATTCGGTATGAATCTACCAATTACGGGATTTCCTGGATCTTTTGGGAATTCCGAGGTACTTCGGGATGATTCTACCAATTACGGGATTTCCTGGATATTACGCGAATTTCTGTGGAAATTCGGGATGAATCTACTAATTACGGAATTTCCCTTATATTTCGGGAATTTCTGAAATATTTCAGAGAGACTCCACTAATTACGGGATTTCCTGGATATTTCGGGAATTTCTGAGGAATTTCTGGATAACTCTACAAATTAAGGGATTTCCTGGATATTTCGGGAATTTCTGATGTATTTCGAAATGTCTCCACTAATTGTGGTATTTCCTGGATATTTCGGAAATTTCTGATTTATTTCGGGATGACGCTACGAATTACGGGATTTCCTGGATATTTCGGGAATTTCTGAGGTATTTCGAAATGTCTCCACTAATTGTGGAATTTCCTGGTTATTTCGGGAGTTTCTGAAATATTTAAAAAAAAAACTCCACTAATTATGGTATTTCCTGGATATTTCGGGAATTTATGTGGTATTTTTGGATAACTCTACAAATTAAGGGATTTCCTGGATATTTCGGGAATTTCTGAGGTATTTCGAAATGTCTCCACTAATTGTGGAATTTCCAGGATATTTCGGGAATTTATGAGGTATTTCGGGATGACGCTACAAGTTACGGGATTTCCTAGAAATTTTGGGAATTGCTGAAATATTTCAGAAAGGCTCCACTAATTACGGGATTTCCTGGATATTTTTTATTTTAATACCTTGTTTTAATATATTAATATTTTTGTCTTCAATATTATTTTTGTTTACTATTTCTTGTTTTTGTTTTCTGTCAATACTTATTTTTACAGTATCTTTGTTTTTAATTCTTCTTTATAATTTTGAGATTCTTCTATTACATTTTCTTTTGATATTGTATTTTTTTCAATATTGTGTCCCAAACCTTGTTTTAATCGCGAGCGAAGCGAGCGTTTTTGGCTAGTAATGTATTAAATGTTAATTATCATAAAATGTTTTCAGATATTTCGTTATTAATTAGTCATTTTAAGTAAATTAATAAAATGAATTTGATACATTAAAACTGAACAAAAGTTAATTGTTTTTCGATTTTACCTCTTTGAATAATTCTACGAAATGCACTTATAATATAAGTTACGCTCATATTGCATCAATCAAGCAGTTGTATAAAATATATGATTCTATTTTTCATAATAATACATGATGGAATCAATATTGCTAGAAGATTATAACACTATTAGTTTACCACACTGATGATAGCAATAGTATTTAAACATTACTTTAATAAAGCAACGAAACTGGTTTAATACATGTTCTGATTACATTAAAATTATATGACTTAATTATTGGTAGATCATACAGTTTTTCACTAATCTTTCCGCAATATTTCTACCATAATGATGTAAAAGTTTAAATTATAAATATTTTGTCCATGCATCTACAATATTCAAAAATCATGAATTTAAGTTCAACATTATTTAAATGCTACTTGAATAAAGAAAACAAACTTGTTGTATACTGGAATATTGTTAGATCATAGAGTATATTATTAATATTGATGTAATATTTCTGACGTATTGCTGTGTGAGTTTAAATTGTTAATATTTTGTCAATGTATCTACAATATCTTTTTCAATCTACAATACTGAAAAATTATGTATTCATGCTCCAAATTATTTAAGTGTTAATTTAAAAAAGCAAATAAACTTGTTATATACATGCTCCGATCAAATTGAAGCAATGCAAGTGATTTGTGTCATAATGCTGTATGAGTTTGAATTATGAATATTTTGTCAATGAATCTACAATATTTTTTTCAATCTACAATATTGAAAAATCATCTATTCGATTTGAGTATTATTTCAATATTTCTTCAATAAAGCAAACAAACTTATTGTACAAGTGTTCTGATTGTATTGAAGTAACACAACTTGAATATTGGTAGATCATATAGTATTTTACTAATATTGCTACAATTTTTGTGCCACAATGCTGCGTGAGTTTGAATCATAAATATTTTGCCAAAATATCATCAATATTGAAAAATGATGTATTCAAGTTTAACATTATTTAAATGTTAATTTAATAAAGCAATAATAAAGCAAGCAAAATTGTTTTTGTACACTTGTTCGGTTTATATATATTGAAATAGTACAACTGGAATATTGGTAGATCATAGAGTATTTTACTCATATTACTTTAATGTTTGTGTTATATTGCTTTGTTAGTTTGAATTGTAGCTATTTGTCAATGTATTCTCAATATTAAAATATCATATATGGATGGTCAATATCATAGCAATACTTGAGAAACATTGTACAACCAGATATGATTTTGAAATATTGTCACAATATTACTGCAATATGAGTTTTAAATATTGGCGTTGACAATATTGCAGTAATATGGTAACAATATTTGTAATATTGGGCAATGTTGTAACAATATGAAAATATTGTAGCAATATTGCTAAAATATGAAGTGCTGTCTGGGTAGCGTAGACATTTGTAATGATAATATATGTGCGTGTGTGCGTCTACACTTTTTTTTTATGTTATTTAACGTCGCTCTATTTATGCTGCCAGGGCTAATCAGCGACGGAGGTGAACGGTGTGTCTGTAAACAAAGCACATGTAGTTGAGCACAGTGGTGCTTGTGTCCATCGGAAGATATCATCGGTCACTGTAATTAGTCTAATAATTATAGTTTCCTGTCCTCCCGATGGAACCACCGCGATCCTCTTTACATCTTCGCGTCCGTAACGTTCCCTATAGTTCAGATGCCCGTGCCTCTCATGCACTGACAAGTGCACGAAACGCACGCGCACCTGAACTGGTGTCACATTATAGTGACACGCCGAGCCACTGAGTCGCGGCAGGGTTACCATTTAGGGTTTTTCTGTCCTCTATTATCTAATGTAAATAAGATATGTGTGCATCTACACTATACTTAACTACAAAGCAAAACTATCATACTTATCTGTTAAACTTAACTTTCATACTAACCAATTAAAGTTACTACAACAATACTTATTTATAAAACTGAAATACAATATCCAACTTTCAAAATTTAATATAAAATATAAAATTACAGAGAAGAGCATGTACAGAAATTGAAACACCGAATGGATGGTTTAGTCGAGCACGGTGAATGGGAATGTTATGAAATCATTGAAAGTGATTATAAAATAGATGAGATTAAGGACTGCATTATATATTATATTACAGAATTCGTTGCAAGAAAAATGTTTAAATTTTCATTGTGTGAGAGTTGCAAAAATGCTTTTACATTATCACATGAAAATTTGATTCATGGATTGAGCGAATCTCTGTTTAAATCTGTTTAAATTATTCCAAACCATTGAATATTTTTTTCAACAAAATTTGGAATCTTCAAATATTTATGACATAGTCATAGAAGACCTTTTGAATAGTAATTTTAACTTTACATTCCCCTGTAAAAGGCATAAATACGATATTATTTCTTATTGTATTTATTATTACATTACTTTAAGTATGCGGCAATGTGTTAAAGTAAAAAATAGAGATTTTAAAATACTAAGCAAGGAGAAAAAGAAAATAGCAAAATTATATAATAAATAAAGAAGTATTTTCAGAAATTTACGTATAATATATCAATTATTAAAATTACGATTTTTCTAATTCAAGAAATTTTTGATAATATTACAATAAAATATTGATGTTATTAATTAATAATAAAATAAAAAATGAACGAAATCCTGCTGCGCGTCAAATGCTAGTGCGTATACTATACAGAAACTACAGCTGATTCACACACACACTACGATGAACAAACTTGGAATCTTTATTTATTTTTTCATTAAGAATGGGTTGACTTTTTCAAAAAATCTCTCTGCAACGCTTTAAAAATTTTTTATCGCTAAGTGAACGAGATTTATAGGCTCCCGCACGCGTAAGCAATCGCCCGTTAGCTTCCTCGCCGTCGCGCGCGGGCGAGATCCGTCGATTCCTAACTTAAAGTTATAGCCGTAAAGAGAGAGTCTTTACGGCTTCGGCGGCTCGCGAGTGGTGCACCACGTACCTTATCTCCCCGTCGATGCGCTTGGCTTCGCCTGTTTCCCTACTCTCCGTCGGGCTCTCGCGCGCGGCAACTTCGCCGTCCTCGCAGGTTCCTGGGAGTCTCTGGAGCTGTGCTCTCGACACCAGCACACTCACTCCACAAAATCACTCGTTCTTTACGGCACGAAACCCAGAACCCGAGCAAGAATCCGCGATAACGATTCTTGTTCTCTTGCCGCGAATTCAAGGAAGGCGTTACCGGCGACGTGTCTATCTACGATGACTCGCATAAACTCTCTATCTACTCTCCTCAGTCAGCTTGCGCGTCGGACCATTATTAGTCCTTACGCGGCTTACGCGCGGGCTTTCCCGATCACCTACGAGCTTTTCCGATCGTCACTCGCGCTCGTTATAAGGTATAGCTTCATACGCATAAGAGTATGTAGCTTACCTTTACACCCCCTCCCAGATTCCACGTACACTGGACGTGTGTATCTGAGATTCGCGGGTGCAGGATCGGGATAGGGCTCGGATGCCAATCTTTGCCACGGAACTTCTGAGATCTAGTCGTCCAGAACGAGCTAGGGGCTCTCAATTTGCTCGTTCCGTGGCAGAGGAGAGTTTAATCCAAAAGGAGCCTTCAGAGATGGGTGTCGGCTGCTAGCCTTGGTACTGTCCGGGTATTCCCTTATTCCGGGTTCTTCCTTGGACGCCCCTACCGCGCTTCCGTTCTGATTCACTAACGCTAGTGCGCGGTTTTATGGCCCTGTTTGTCGGACGGACGACCACCCTAGCGGTTTTCCGCGACGACCTTTTCCCTTTTCGTCGGAACGCTCGCTGTGGGCCTCGGCTCCCCGCTGGAGCGGGCCGGAGAGTACATTTTTTACGAGCAGTAGAAATTTTAGTCGAGCACGTGATGGGAATGTTATGAAATATGAAGTGATTCGATGAGGGGTTAGCGGAGCTGCATTATATTATATTACAGAATTCGTTGCAAGAAAAAAGGTTTAAATTTCAATGTGTTGAGAGTTGCAAAAATGCTTTTACATTAATCACAGAACAGTTTGATTCATGGATTGAGCGAATCTCTGTTTAAATCTGTTTAAAATTATTCCAAACCATTGAATATTTTTTTCAACAAAATTTGGAATCTTCAAATATTTATGACATAGTCATAGAAGACCTTTTGAATAGTAATTTTAACTTTACATTCCCCTGTAAAAGGCATAAATACGATATTATTTCTTATTGTATTTATTATTACATTACTTTAAGTATGCGGCAATGTGTTAAAGTAAAAAATAGAGATTTTAAAATACTAAGCAAGGAGAAAAAGAAAATAGCAAAATTATATAATAAATAAAGAAGTATTTTCAGAAATTTACGTATAATATATCAATTATTAAAATTACGATTTTTCTAATTCAAGAAATTTTTGATAATATTACAATAAAATATTGATGTTATTAATTAATAATAAAATAAAAAATGAACGAAATCCTGCTGCGCGTCAAATGCTAGTGCGTATACTATACAGAAACTACAGCTGATTCACACACACACTACGATGAACAAACTTGGAATCTTTATTTATTTTTTCATTAAGAATGGGTTGACTTTTTCAAAAAATCTCTCTGCAACGCTTTAAAAATTTTTTATCGCTAAGTGAACGAGATTTATAGGCTCCCGCACGCGTAAGCAATCGCCCGTTAGCTTCCTCGCCGTCGCGCGCGGGCGAGATCCGTCGATTCCTAACTTAAAGTTATAGCCGTAAAGAGAGAGTCTTTACGGCTTCGGCGGCTCGCGAGTGGTGCACCACGTACCTTATCTCCCCGTCGATGCGCTTGGCTTCGCCTGTTTCCCTACTCTCCGTCGGGCTCTCGCGCGCGGCAACTTCGCCGTCCTCGCAGGTTCCTGGGAGTCTCTGGAGCTGTGCTCTCGACACCAGCACACTCACTCCACAAAATCACTCGTTCTTTACGGCACGAAACCCAGAACCCGAGCAAGAATCCGCGATAACGATTCTTGTCCTCTTGCCACGAATTAGCAAGGAAGGCGTTACCGGCGACGTGTCTATGTACGATGACTCGCATAAACTCTCTATCTACTCTCCTCAGTCAGCTTGCGCGTCGGACCATTATTAGTCCTTACGCGACTTACGCGCGGGCTTTCCCGATCACCTACGAGCTTTTCCGATCGTCACTCGCGCTCGTTATAAGGTATAGCTTCATACGCATAAGAGTATGTAGCTTACCTTTACACCCCCTCCCAGATTCCACGTACACTGGACGTGTGTATCTGAGATTCGCGGGTGCAGGATCGGGATAGGGCTCGGATGCCCAATCTTTGGCCACGGAACTTCTGAGATCTAGTCGTCCAGAACGAGCTAGGGGCTCTCAATTTGCTCGTTCCGTGGCAGAGGAGAGTTTAATCCAAAAGGAGCCTTCAGAGATGGGTGTCGGCTGCTAGCCTTGGTACTGTCCGGGTATTCCCTTATTCCGGGTTCTTCCTTGGACGGCCCCTACCGCGCTTCCGTTCTGATTCACTAACGCTAGTGCGCGGTTTTATGGCCCTGTTTGTCGGACGGACGACCACCCTAGCGGTTTTCCGCGGACGACCTTTTCCCTTTTTCGTCGGAACGCTCGCTGTGGGCCTCGGCTCCCCGCTGGGAGCGGCCGGAGAGTACATTTTTTCGCTCGGGGTGTCTTCGCTCGCAGGAGGCGGGTCGCTCGTCGCCTCTTCGTCCATCGTCGGTTGGGCGACGTCGTCTACTTCGGCCAGAGGCATTCCATTGTCGGGCACGTAGGGCTTGAGATGTTCGGCGTGTATCATCTCCTCGTCGCCTTGCCCGTCCTGAATAAGGTACGTGTTTGAGCCTTTTGTCTGGACAACTACGTATGGGCCTACATACTTTGGTGCCAACTTAGAGGTTGTCTTGTCAGCGCTGGAAGACTGGACTCTGTTCTTTTTCCATACAAGATCGCCTATCTCAAAGTTTTCGTCTCGACGCCCGGCGTTGAAATATACGGCTTGTCTCGCTTGAGCTGCGGCGGCATTCTCGGAGGCCACTTTGTGCAACTCGGTTAGCCTGGACAGTCTCTCAGACCAGTTCTGGAGCCGCTGCTGATCAAACCGTTCTTGTGCGAGCTCTTCTTGCTCTCGCCGGTCCGTGCTAGGTGGCTCTGGCTGTCGACCGTAGTTCAACATTGCCGGGCTCCACCCTGTCGAGCTTTGAACAGCTGTGTTTATCGCAAACACTAATTCCGGTAGCTTTTCGTCCCAGCTGGTATGCTTTTCCTTGATGTACGAAGCTACCATTGTCTTAAGCATGCGATTCGACCTTTCTACGGGGTTTGCTCGAGGGTGGTAAGGAGGTGTCGTCGTATGGTACACTCCCTTCTCTTTGAGATAGTCGTCGACCATCTTGTTTTTGAACTCGATCCCATTATCGGAGTGAAATACTTCCGGCGTGCCGAAACGCATGAGGTCACGCTCGTGTAACTCCTTTACTATGGTCTTTGCGTTTGCTTTTCTAATTGGGACCGCTTCAATCCAGCGCGTAAATAAGTCCTGGAAGACTAGAATGTACTCGAATCCGTGGGTAGAGCGAGGTAATGGTCCAGTCACATCACCTGCGACTACCTGCCAAGGTCTTTCGACTACTCTACGGCCCATTAGGCCTCTAGGCGGTTGCTGCTCTACCTTACACTGCTGGCAGATTTGACATTTCCGCACGTAGTCACCTACCTCCGCGTAGTATCGGGGCCAATAGTATAATCTGGCAACCCGTGCGAAAGTCTTTTCGCGACCTAAGTGGCCAGCAGTTGCATCGTCGTGACATTCTCTTAGAATCGATGGGCGATTCTCTTGAGGCACTACCATCTTCCATGCCTCGGGGTCTTCCATGACGTCCTCTAAGGTGGGGTCAGGCCGGTAAGTACATAGATTTCCCCCTACTACTTTCCATTCGGGGAATTCCCGTGGTCTCTGTGATACATCGTTTACCCATGCTAGGTACCACGGGTCAACAGTAGTGTCGCTCCAAGAGACCGAGGCTATCGTCGGCTCTCCTTCTTCATACATTCTGGAGAGCGCGTCTGGAACATGATTAAGCGCACCTTTCTTGTGCTCAATCGTGAAGGTCTGCGCTTGGAGTTCGAGAGCCCATCTTGCGAGACGACTCGTTGGGTTGCGCATATTGCAGAGCCAACGCAAACTGTTGTGGTCGGTTACGACTCGAAACTCGTAACCTTCTATATACTGCCTGAACTTCTTTATTGCCCAGACAACGGCTAAACATTCTCATTCGGTGACACTGTAATTCCTCTCGGATGGGGACAAGATCCGACTTGCGTACTCCAAAACTCTTTCGTCTCCATCCACGAGTTGGAGTAGCACAGCCCCTATACCGGTGTCACTGGCGTCTGTCTGCAGTATGTACTGCCCATTTGGGACAGGACGCTGCAGAATCGGTGCTGTCATTAAGACGGCCTTGAGCTGTTGGAAGGCTTGCTCTTGCTCATCAAGCCACTCATACCGCTGGATCTTCTTGGTTAAACGCGTCAAGGGTTCTGCGATTGTCGCGTAATCCGGCATAAATCGCCTATGCCAAGAAGCCATACCGAGGAAACGGCGAAGATGTTTAATATTCTTCGGAGCCGGATACTCTTTTATCGGCTCTATCTTGGCGGCACCGGGACGTACTCCGTCCCGGTTTACCAGTACGCCAAGATACTTAACCTCTGACTTACAAAAAACGCACTTATCCCGGTTTATTGAAAGTCCAGCTTCTGCCAGTCTTTTAAGGACTTCCTCTAGGTAACGCTTATGATCCTCGAATGTCTCCGACACGACGATAATATCATCAAGGTAAGCATAAGCGTGCGGCGCCAGGTCTGGTCCTACGACTTGGTCTATCATCCGTTGAAAGGTCGCCCCCGCGTATGCCAATCCGTACGGCATCCTCGTGAACTGGAACAGTCCCAATCCAGGAACTGTGAAAGCAGTAATAGGGCGCGACTCGACTTGCAACGGTATCTGATGATAGGCGCAATTCATGTCGAGAGTGGAGATATAGCGAGCCTCTCTTAGTTTGCGCAGTATATCGTGCATGAAAGGCAAAGGATATGCATCTGGTTTTGTTAAAGCGTTGACTTTCCTGAAGTCGATACAAAACCGTCTAGAATTGTCATCCTTTCTCGCCATCACCACTTGGCGGTGCATTTCTTCTTGGATTTTGTCCGAGACCGGGTAGTACCGCTGCTTGATCGGATTAGCTGATCCGACGTCGATTGTGTGCTCGACGTCGTGAGATCGACCGATATTTGGCATGGTGTTGGATAGAACTCGGTCCAACAGCTGACGCAATTCCTCGCGTTGACTGTCGGTTGCGTCAGCAACCCCTGCTGACGACAAGGAAGCCGTACCCCCGTCCAAGCTAGCTACCTCTAACTGGACGTGGGCTTTGCTGCTTTTGAGGAACAGCTGATCAGCGTCTGGGTCTAGAACTGCACGAAATGCACTTACGAAATTGACTCCTGCGTAACATTCGGCGTCCAGATTTGGCATAATGGCAACCCTGAGCTCCTTGGTCTCACCACCGATGGTGAAAGGCAACATTACGTGCCCACTCAGTGGTTGTGCATGTCCATCAGCCAATTTCACTCTCCCCGCGTTTTCGGTAGAGAGCGATTTTCCCAGGGCAGTAGCGATTGTGAGGCCATTAGACCCCATTACCGTCGTCGAAGCTCCTGGATCGTACAGGGCTCTGATCCGGAAATCGCCTATTTCCGCTTGGAGCCACCAGCGCGTCTCGTCCTCTGGACGGTAACTCCGGTGTGGCTCCTGCTGACCTTGAGGACTAGAATCTTGGGAATCGATTCCCTTCCTGTGCTCCTCTGGCTTCATCGAGTCTACCCCGCCGCGGATGAGCTCCATGCGGTCTCGTTCATTCCGTGGGCCCGAGCTTCTGGGCATCTCGGGGACTCTCTGGCCCTTGGCTTCGGCCCGAGTCCCGTTTAGCCGCTCCCGGAGGCGTTTCCCTTATTGCAGTCAGGGCAATGGCGACGGAAATACGCAAGCTTATCGCACGCGGAGACAAAGCGAAGGGCTTCAATAAGCGTCACAAAGAGTGGGGGGTAGTCATTCCACCTCTCTTTCTTACACCGTGTTAAAAAGTTACTATAATACTATATAATAAGATGCTTTCATATATATATATATATATTGTAACGGTAAGGTATTGTTTACCTTACCGTTTGACGAATTCGATCAACACGAGCAAACAGTATCGTAATGTTCGCATCGGCTCGGGCCGGCGAGATTCGGCTCGGCTCGGTTCGTCGTGGCTACAAGGGAAAGATTCGCGCACGCACCTGATTAGATAGGTGAGGGGGAGATTCGCGCGCGCTGCGAAAAAGAGAGATCGCCGCCTTCTTACGCGACCGGTGTGATCCCCCCGCGTCCCACGTTCAGCTTCACCGTGCTGTGTTTTGCCGTGCGTTACGTGTGTGCATTTTGACTGCAGGCCGTTCCTGCATTTGCAGTGAGTGGTGCAACACCGTGAACCGACCTTCAGCCACACAACCTCGGTGCACGGGTGAACGGACAACCCGTCCTACACCGCAGCGAGAATTAGAGAGAGAGAGAGAGAGAGAGCAACCGATCGGCTGGTCGTTGCTTACCAACGACTACAGCAGTGTATAAAGTAATTGGTACCACTTCACGCGATCGTGTTTTTATTCGCACTTAATAAATAATCGTGTTGCTTTATACCAGTCCCGTTGACTGGGTATATTATTTTAGTTCGCGATATTTTTTCTCCCTCTCTCTACGTTTAATATTAGAATTCAATCCGGTATTCAAGTATTTGAATTTAACCCACGTACGATTCCTTCCGTAATCCTAAGAGCTCGTATATTTCTGGTTGACAAGTGCTCGACGCGATATCCCTGTTTCGCGGTCAATTTCAGATTTGCTTTTTACCTGGTTGTTATCTGAAATAGTAACTCGGTTTCAGACTAACACTTAACAGATTTGGTAGAGCGGACAAGTAACCGCCGCCGCATCGCGCAAAAAATACGTTTATTTAAATACGGTAAGTTTCACCGTACCGCTGAGCAGTCGGCGAGATTAAAATAAACATCCGAGCGGCAACCAAACTGTTACATGGCGCCCAATGTAAATTAATAGATTGGGTTATACGACGCCCAACGTTAATTTCCAAATTGCGCCTACGAGGCGCACAACGTAAATTTTTAAATTGCGATTTTTTTGTGATACGAGCTGCGCTAGATAGGTGCCAAAATAATTTAGGATTTTATTATAAACAGAAGTGAATCTAATTTAATTTAATTGATTTTTGTTGCTATCAATTTATTTTAAATTTTTTTTAAGTACGTATGGATTTTACGTGTAGTTTTTTATTATATACTAGTTACGTTAATTAGTATATTTGTTATTACCGGCAGTTAAATTAATCGGTTTGCGCAATTCTAACCTTTAAATTATTGTATTTAGACAATAATTTATAAGTTTGAACCGGATTTTCTTTTATTGTTGTTTAGTTTGGTTAAAAAAAATCCGAGGTCGGTAATAATAATTTTTTTTTTAATTAATTACACGTAAATAATAGTAAATTTGAATTTTAAAATTAAAATATTGATTGATTCGCCTTGAGGTCTGCAATTTACATATCGAGTCCCTAATTTCGAGTAGGTTAGTCGGAAAATCGACGTTATTTAATTTTCCGACTTAAGAGGACATCGAAGCTAGCATTTTTACCATCAGAGTAACTCTACCTAATGGCACATATTCGCAATTACAGTTTCACACTATTCTTCGTTATTTGCTGCTAGATTTGAATGAAATTTGCACAGTATATATAAAATGATGCAGAGAATTCGGCTGTGCATCGAAAAGCGGCGAAAATTGAAAGAAAAACCTTTCTGATTAGTCTAAAACTGCTAACCCCAACCGCGTACGTTATACGTATGTAGTAAGGATATTCCCCAAGAGGTGGCGCTGTATGGGTGCATCGATGTTGGGGTTAGCAGTTTTGGACTAATCAGAAAGGTTTTTCTTTCAATTTTCGCCGCTTTTCGATGCACAGCCCAATTCTCTGCATAATTTTATATATCCTGTGTAAATTTCATTGAAATCCAGCGGCAAATAACGAAGAATAGTGTGAAACTGTAATTGCGAATATGTGCCGTTAGCAGTTTGAGACTAATCAGAAAGGTTTTTCTTTCAATTTTCGCCGCTTTTCGATGCACAGCCCAATTCTCTGCATCATTTTATATATCCTGTGCAAATTTCATTGAAATCTAGCAGCAAATAACGAAGAATAATGTGAAACTGTAATTGCGAATATGTGCCATTAGGTAGAGTTACTCTGATGGTAAAAATGCTAGCTTCGACGTCCTCTTAATAAAAATTGTAATACTTGTGCAAGGGTAAAAATTTTTTGTTTTTGAAGTTTGCTTGTTAAATTTATATTTTTAACAACGCGGACCGGCTCTCGAGTTACAATAAAAATTGTATTATTTTTTTTTGTGACATTGCGATTGTTAGAGGTCACAGCGGCGTACACATTTAGTTGTTTAGGAATGTATTTCTATTTATTTATCTATTTATTCAATTATTTATTTATTTTTAATATATTCAGCGTGCGTTGGTGACCGAGAGCCGGAGTAAATTCGATTATTTCGTATTTAGTCGGATTTAAACAAATTTTTTCTTGTTTTTATTTTAATTTATTAACAATTCGTGAAATTTCTTTTTACGTTTAATATTGTATGTTTATTTATTTTATAATAAATTAAATTAATCCCGCATTTAACATAGTTAATTTTTTTTTTCTCGATTTGTTTGTAAAATTAATAGTCAAAAAATAATTCTTTAACGCAGTTTTTTATATTAGGCAGGAAAGCAAATTTCAAATAGGTGTGCTTAATTTTTTTTCTTGTAATTATAAAGGGAAAAGAAGACCGACACGGTGGCGGAGTGGCGGAAGCGCACCTCGGCCGGTCATGAAAGTTAAGCAGCACCGAGCGCGGTTGGCACTTGGATGGGTGACCGTTCTCGGACTTAGCTTAAATGATCGGTTAGGTGTTATTTCACATTCCACAACGTGAGCGGGAGGTGTGAGGCATTCGGTTTCGGTGTTAAAGTCTACGCAATGTGACCTTGCCACCCAAACAGAATTGTTCTCGAATACACCGCCCTTCTCGGAGGAGGTTTTCCTAAATGGCATTTATCCCAACGGGTTTGGCCACAGGTTTTCCCTCTCTCCACGGGCATAACCCCGGGCGAATGCGAGAAGGTGGGGTAAAGAGGGGGTAAAATTGGAAATGGAATAAAGGTGTAGGGGATACGTAAAAACCTGTAAAAAGGTGTACGTGGAAACTACCAAAAAAAAATATAAAGGGAAAAGAATTCATTCTTCAACTTAGTGGCCCAATAATTTTACTATTTAAAGCCACCTAATAATTTGAAGTAAAGCATACCTTGCACAGGTGAAGCGAAGAGTGACTCAGATTTTTTTTCTTTTTTTTTGGTGTAAATTAGCGTAGCGGTAATTTTGTTAAGATTAAAATGGCGGAATCGATGACCACGCAAGTCGATCAGTGGATAGGTACGCAATCCAGTGAACAGATCCAGGCGCACATGGAGTCGTTAGAGATGCGTACAGATGGCTCTGTGTATAAAAAAGCCGAACGACTCCAACAGTGGCTGTTGGGTAATTATACGGCTCAAGAGTTCGCAGCCGACACAGACTCAAATGAGGATCGTGTCAGGCGGAACAGGCGGAGGACAGGTTGGTTTAAGTCCATGGCTCCCCAGAATCCGGAGATTTCGGACCCGGATTCTGACCCAGATGTAGTAGAGGTGCTACAGAGGACTCTCGCTCTAGAAGTAGAAGATACGGACGAGCGAGAGGAAGATGGGCAGTCGGACACCTCCGACCAAGAAACCGACAAGGAGGAATAGATAACTTTGATATCCGATACTGGCGCTCAGTTCGAGATACCAAAGAATTTTGCTTCGATGTTAGCGGCGCAAATAAGTAAGTTATCCACCTGGACGGAACGGGTTAAGGAGCTGGAAGTACAGATGCACACCGTCAACAGCAAATTGGACTTTCCAAGCGCTGCACAAGCTTCCAGCACAAACAAAACCCGGGAGCCAACCCAACATGTCCAGTTCCAGGACACCTATACGTGTTACACCCTGGACGAGACGGACATCAGACCACAACACGTGCAGGTAGAGCCTGAGGGGTCTCAAGCACCTCATGCAGATGCTGGAGGAGCTTGGGGGAGGGGTGACACATGGAGACCGAGACAGCCTCCATATTCAAGCTCTCCCTACCCTAATCTGAAGGACTTTTACGAGTCCGGCCAATCAGCGTCGAGATCGGCCGGGACACCGCGCGATGTTGGTGCGGTGGTTCGTAAGTGGAGAGTCCGATTCTCTGGCGACAAAAGCCACTGTATCGATGCCTTCCTTGCGAGAGTCGAAGATTGTAGGATTCTCGCCAACCTCAGCGAGGACGAGGTGTTGCCGTCCTTGTCCGAACTTCTCACTGGTACCGCAGCTACGTGGTACCGAAATGAGAAGGACAAATGGCACTCGTGGCAAGATTTTGTGAAATCTGCCAAGAAATGGTACGGTATGAGCCAAAGCTTTCAGCAACGGTTCATCGAGGAGACCAATGCTCGGACACAGGGTGAGGATGAGCCAGCTCAATCGCAATCATGCGAAAACTCAACCCGATCCCGAGCGAGCGTAGGTAAGTGGACCATCTCTAACGTAACATGCTACATCAGCTTCAGCGGTTGTTTAAGAGAGCTGAAGCCATATCGGTTGAAGATTTATTGGAGCTGGCGATGGACGCCAAGCAAACGCTCGGGCGGGAAAAGTTATATCGACCGCCTCCGGCAGAGGAAGATTTAATGCTGCCGGAACTTGCTTACAAGGCAAAGTCTAAAAAGCGGCCGACCGCCAAGCCCAAGGTAGCAAGCGTGGCTAAGGTGGTGAGTGAGTCGAGTCGGGAAGATCCAATTGAACGGCTCACAAAAGTCCTGGAAGAAATCCTTAGGACCATGCGAACGAGTAGCCAGACAGCTGGGGTTACGGTGGATAAAGATACGCCACCTAGGAAGAAACCCACAAGTCTCCTCGGTTTAGAAGAAGGAGGAAGGAGACACGTAAAAGTCCCGATCGACGGTCATCGAGTGGTTCATCCTCGAAGCTTGGGGAATTGTCGGATTCAAGAAAGAAGATCAAGAGAAAAGACTTCCCTAAGCCGATCAAGTGCCACACTTGTGGTAAGTTGGGGTACACCGTTAGGACGTGCCCTGACTGCGCAAAAAACGCGCGGGGAAGCGGTTAGAGGGGACAACCGCATACCCCAAAGTACAGGGAGTCCCCAAGGAGGACAAAGGTCTGACTCCCGATTATCGAGATAGTCCAGCTGCAGTTAAACAGAAAAGGAATGGACTGATTCCTGACAGATCCCAGGAAGTCGGAATGGATCCGGAGACCAGCGATGTCCTAAAGTTAGTGACATCGAGCACTAGCCGAAGGAGTTATCGTCCTGAAGACGAGACGCGCTGGTGGTGTCAGGTTGACGTAGGTGGATTCCGGATTCATGCGTTGTTCGATCCAGGTGCATCGACAATCGTAATGGGTCCGAGCGGTTTGCAGTTAGCAACCGCTCTAGGTAGGTCGCTTCTCGAGTCGCGAAAAAAGTTTATAAATTTCAAGAAGAATCTGTTGAAATATTTCATTTATATTAGTTTAACACATTGAATATAGTTATAATTAATAAAAACCTTTATAGTAAAAGAAAGGGTTGTACGATCAAAAATATTTTATCCATCCAAGAATCTAATTCATCGATGATTAATTACCTTCAAAATGGTGCAAAGTTTGAGTGCGGCAGAGCATTTCAGACAAAGTTATGGTGTTTTTAGGCAAATTTCTTAAAAAAAGAGAGCAAATGCATTTTATGAAAAAAACAGAGTAACCGTATACTTGCATTCAAACAACATGGCACTATTATTCTTCAATAATACAAAAATATACTATTTAATGTTAGTTACTGATACTTTCAATCTCTAAGCTGCTTACAAACACAAAGCAGTAGGTATAAGCAGTTATACCTGTTATATAATTGGATAAATACCTGAAACTTTTTATAATTCCAATAAATTCAATTATATAACAGGTATAACTAAAAGTATCAGACTTAAATAACAACTAAATAAAAGTATCAGTAACTAACAATAAATAGTATATTTTAGTAATATTGAGGAATAATAATGCCATATTGTTTGAATGCAAGTAACGGCTAGTCTGTTTTTTTCATAAAATGCATTTGCTCTCTTTTTTTAAGAAATTTGCCTAAAAACACCATAACTTTGTCTGAAATGCTCTGCCGCACTCAAACTTTGCACCATTTTGAAGGTAATTAATCATCGATGAATTAGATTCTTGGATGGATAAAATATTTTTGATCGTACAACCCTTTTTTTTTACTATAAAGGTTTTTATTGATTATAACTATATTCAAAGTTTAAAAATAATATAAATGAAATATTTCAACTGATTCTTCTTGAAATTAATAAACTTTTTCAAATTTAATGTATATAAGAAAAAATTGTTAGATTTTGAGTTATGTAGTGATAAAAATGGCCAATAAGTCATTTTTTTAAAAAAATTCGATTTTTTGATTGGTTACAGCTCTGGTACTAATTCAAATTTAGGTCTAAAAATTTAGCTACACTCTATTCAAGTAGTTTTCTACTGATTCCATACATTAAAACAAAATTCTATTTTTTACCTGGATCACTTCACATGGAATCTCCCATATATATATATATATATATATCAACTTCAATAAACGTTTTTAATTCAACATTTAAAAGACCAAATATAAATGATGCTGTAAACAAATGAACTCTGAAAATTTTTTGCGTATTTACTACATAACCTAAACAGTAACAGATAACTCTACTTTTTCAAAACATATCTTTAAATATCCTTAATTTGTGACGGGATGCGTAATTATGACCACGATTCAAATTTTACAGAAAATAGCGTTTTGAGAATGACCCTCGCTTGACCAATAACTTTAACGCCTCTTCTATATACCTGTGCTATTAAATCAGAATGTACAATGTTAGTAGATTTATAAGATACATACTCCTTAAGTTTTTTCCTAGCTAAAGTACGCTGAGTGGCGAATGAATAAGATCTTGCTGAACTTGGTCTGTCTGAACGAGCCTTTCTGATTTCTCGATCATGGGCTATCATTTCCATTCTTTTAGATATACTTTGTGAAAATAATCAACGATGTTCATTGAGGCTGCATCACACTATTTATGACATAAATAACATTAAAATTAATAAAACATTTAAAAATACATAGGTCTAAAAATTTAGCTACACTCTATTCAAGTAGTTTTCTACTGATTCCATACATTAAAACAAAATTCTATTTTTTACCTGGATCACTTCACATGGAATCTCCCATATATATATATATATATATATCAACTTCAATAAACGTTTTTAATTCAACATTTAAAAGACCAAATATAAATGATGCTGTAAACAAATGAACTCTGAAAATTTTTTGCGTATTTACTACATAACCTAAACAGTAACAGATAACTCTACTTTTTCAAAACATATCTTTAAATATCCTTAATTTGTGACGGGATGCGTAATTATGACCACGATTCAA
Organism: Theocolax elegans; assembly: GCA_026168455.1. NCBI lineage: Eukaryota > Metazoa > Arthropoda > Insecta > Hymenoptera > Cerocephalidae > Theocolax > Theocolax elegans. The sequence continues at coordinate 4,282,557 of CM047429.1, forward strand.
ATTTTACAGAAAATAGCGTTTTGAGAATGACCCTCGCTTGACCAATAACTTTAACGCCTCTTCTATATACCTGTGCTATTAAATCAGAATGTACAATGTTAGTAGATTTATAAGATACATACTCCTTAAGTTTTTTCCTAGCTAAAGTACGCTGAGTGGCGAATGAATAAGATCTTGCTGAACTTGGTCTGTCTGAACGAGCCTTTCTGATTTCTCGATCATGGGCTATCATTTCCATTCTTTTAGATATACTTTGTGAAAATAAATCAACGATGTTCATTGAGGCTGCATCACACTATTTATGACATAAAATAACATTAAAATTAATAAAACATTTAAAAATACATATAATATAAAAATACAGTGATTACATAATAATTAATACTAATAATATAAAATATTTTTGATATACCTAAAGTCTACGAAGTGCTTAAGAAAACAGTAGTACATTTGAAAAATGGATGTGTTGAAAGTGAAATTAAAAGCAAAGTACATATTTCTTAACTTTTTTGGGACGGATCTGATTGACATATTAACCACTCTCGGGATATAAATTTTTGAAGTTTCGGAAATATTTGAGATCAGTTCGAAACAATATTTTTATTTCTAACATTAAAAGAGAGGGTAGGGTATTAGCCTGCCAAAGAATCCCAAAGAAAATAATCCTTTTTGCAGAACATGCTGATAAAAAAAACAAATTTATTCTTCTAAATAATGAAGAAGAGAAAATATTACTTTCTTTACTAAAGGGAAAAAATAACTAAAGGAAAAGTAAATAAAAGATCCCGATATTTAAATATTTGTAACTTTTCCCAGTTGCAGTATGCAGTCAAACTTTTTATTCGACGAATTATTTACAAAAAAAGACTAAAAGTTTATGGTTTTGAACTTGATCACTAGATGGCTAAAAGTTTCCATACTTCCAAAAAAATAGTCCTATTTGTCTATACACGGATGTTGCTCAATGTCCCAACAATTCTTGAAAAACGTTCGTACAGCGATACTTTTTTTCTCTGAATATCATATTCATTTTTGTGAAAAAATGGCAGAAAATAAAGCTGAAAGTAGCAGCAATTTTGATTCCGAAATTGACATAGAAAACAAGGATCACGCCGAAATCTATGATATTGATATAAACGCTGTAACGGTAAGGTATTGTTTACCTTACCATCTGACGGATTTGCACAATATGAGCGAATAGTATCGGAATGTTCGCATCGGGTTCGGCTCGCTTCGTCGTGGATATACGGGCGAAATCGACTTCGCGCGCGCACCCGAAGAGAGGAGTGAGATAGCCGCCTTAACAGAACAGGTGCTGTTACCCGCATCGTGTTTTAGTATCGCCTATGCTTGTTCTACCGTTGTATGCATGTGTGCATTTTATCTGCAGGCCGACCGTGCATTCGCAGCGTGTGTTTAATTATAGGAAACCGACCTGCAGCCACGCAATCTCGGTACACAGGCGACCGGACTACTCGTCCTATACCGCAAGGAGAACGAGAGACAGAGAGAGCGACTGGTCGGCTGATCATTATTTACTAACGATTACAGCAGCTAATAAAGTAAGTGGTACCACTTCACGCAATCGTGCTTTATTCGCTTAACGATAATTAGTTAATTTATTACGTTATACCAGTCCCGTTGACTGTGTATATTTAGTTCGCGATATTTCCCCCCTATTTCTACAAGTCGGCTGTTAACCGACTTGTATCTTAAAGCGTAGACCTCGGCGACAGTTAATTACATTTTTGTTTATCGTTCTTTTCACATTTTCATTTCAATAAATTCTATTTATTATTTAAATTCGATTTGGTATTCGTTTAATTGAATTCATCCCATGTGCGACTTATTCCCTGATCCTAAGAGCCCGTATATTTCAATTGACAAGTGCTCAATGGCTATTCTTATTTCACGGCCAATTTCAGATTTGATTTTTACGTGGTTGTTAGAGTGGATAGGAAACCACCACTGCAACGCGGGAAAAATACATTTATTTAAATACAGTACCAACCAAACTGGTACAACACATATGATTGTCCAGAAACTAAAAGTACATAATATCCAAATTTTTGCTCATTAAACCATGATTATGAAGATAACTCTGAAATCATAGCAGAAAATAAGCTAACTGATAAGCTAAAAATATAAAATACAAAATATTAAAGTTCAAAATAATCACAAAAAGTCTTGGACTCATTTGATGACGGACGAATTGGAAAAGTTGTTTAGTCTTTCAATTATAATGGGACATATTCGAAAAAATAATCTGAAAGATTATTGGCTTAAAGATCATTTGTTTCTCACTCTAATTTTTAGTCAAACAATGCCTGGTGAAAAATATTATGCAATTTTACGTAAATTTCATTTCACGATAACAAAGATGCATTAGAAGGGGACCAGCCAGTGTGTATTGAAATTGAAAGAAAGCTATTTAATGTTAACAATTAATAATTTTTTTCATAATTCTTAATTTCTTAAATAAATTATAGTATTATTATATTTTATTTAAAATTTTTTAGCCAATTTATATGTTATATTACTATTTTAATTAATCATGTGACTCCGTACTCTGAGTTTTTCCACAATGGACTTATCGCAAGATATCTCAGGAACCATGTCATCGAATAGGCTAAAATTTTAATAGTAACTGTTAAATATAAATTCACTTAAGTGGAAGAATATTTCAATAAAAGTCTAAATGTTTATATAAAAAAATTATTAGCTGTTATTTATATAATTTTTCAATTTTTTAAATTAATTCGGTAATAATAATTTTTTTATTACAATGTATATTCAGATGTTTTTGTTAAAATTTTTTAAAATTTGTTTATGCATTTGTTTATCAAGGAAACAAATAAGAAAATCTAAATATCATTGGACGGAAAGAACAAATTAGTAGTGGGTTTTCCCCCAACAGATACGGGAAAAGCACAAACATCTGAAACGACTCCAATGTATTCTTTAAGAAATTTGAAGAACTTCTTATTCTTGTAATTTTTTATAAATTCTCCGCCGCCGCCGTGTCAGTAAAAAATGTATAGTAATACTAATTAATGTGTTTCGGGATATTTGTATTATTTTTATGATTTTTTGGGTATTATAAGAAATCTTATCGTATTTCGAGATATTTGTACTGTAACAGTTTGATTGACGCGCGGATGTTTATTTTATTATCGCAGCTGCTCAACGGTACGATCGAACTTACTGTATTTAAATAAACGTATTTTTCCCGCGTTGCGGCGACAGTTACCTATCCACTCTACCAAATCTGTTATGTGTTAGTCTGACACCGAGGTCCGACAACAACCACGTAAAAATCAAATCTGAAATTGTCCGTGAAATAAGAACATCGCATCGATCACTTGTTAATTGAAATATACGGGCTCTTAGGATCAGGGAATAAGTCGCACATGGGATAAATTCAATTAAACGAATACTAAATCGAATTTAAATAATAAATAAAATTTATTGAAATGAAAATGTAAAAAGAAAGATAAACAAAAATGTCGCACTTGTCAATTAAAATATATGGGCTCCTAGGATCAGGGAAGGAATGGGTGAAAATTCAATTACTCGAACACCGAATTAAATTTGTATTAATAAAATGAATTTATTGAAATAAACATAAAAAATAAAGAACGAACAATATATCTATTTGTCACCGAGGTCTACGCTTTAAGATACAAGTCAGTAAACGGCCGACTTGTAGAGATAGGGGGGAAATATCGCGAACTAAAATAATATACAAAGTCAACGGAACTGGTATAGCGCAATAAATTAGCTAATTATTAGCGATTAAAACACGATCGCGCAAAGTGGTACCACTTACTATATTAGCTGCTGTAATTGTTAGTAAATAACGATCAGCCGATTAGTCGCTGTCTCTGTCTCTCGTTCTCGTTGCGGTATAGGACGAGTGGTCCGGTCGCCTGTGCACCCAGCCGCTGTTATGGCACGAGTGAGTTCCTCGGCTCGTTCTTCCGGTGTTTCTTTGACAGCAACTAATGCTATGGAGCAGAGGAACATTTCCCGGTCGAAGGTAGACGGTACCCATCTCTTATATTGGAAGCTCTTGTTCCGACCTGCTGTCCTGTTAGTCGTCGTTTGGAACTGATACACAAGTGCTTGATGGTCGCTACCCGTGTAACGATCACTAACTTTCCAGGTAAACCCTCCCTTCATTAATCTAGGATCGATGAAGGTTAGATCTATTATAGATGACTCCCCCCCCCCCCGCCTTGGTAAAAATGGGAGTCATTCCGGTGTTAGCAATCTCCATTTACAATATTCGCAAAGGCCTCGAGGAGTGTATGACCACGAGTGTTGGTTTGGTAATGCGCCACTCTGACGAGATGAGAGATGAGAGGACGTCCATCTAGGTAAAATTTGGGAGAAAAGCGGCCATTTTTCCGGATAAATGCAGGTTTTCACATACCCAAATGGCCGCTCTGCCAGTAATATCACACACCCAATTCGATTCTGTGGGATTCTTCACACTGACGATAACAATGTCAGCCTGCTATGCTCTGACCAACTGCAGCAGCAGATCCTGAGCTATAGCACAGTGGTTTAGGTTAATTTGTAGCACCCTAACCATTTCTGTCAGATGCTTCAACCCTAGGCGCGGCTATGTTCTTTGCGCTTTTGCAAGCCTTTGCGACATGACCGACCTCATGACATCGGTAACAACGCGAGATTGGCTCGCGGAGCCGAACCCTGCAGTTGACCCAGCCTGTCCGAAGCTTCCCATTCTGTAGCAGCTTTTTTTACTGCTGAGGCGGGAAGAAGGACACTGGTCATCTGAGTGCCTCCATATGACCTTCTAAGCCTTATATTCCCAGCAGGTACCATTTTTGGCCCGATCACCGTAGAGAGTGCCTCTGCAATTTCCTCCGCCGTCGTGGCCTTGTTCATATCCTTTAAGTAATGGATTCTTTGTGGGTCAACATCTGGACCTCTGCTAACCCACGTAGTGTGGACGAGACCGCTGCCTCGAGATCTGGAGTTCCTACGAAAGGTCTTCCAAGCTCAATGAGCAGATCTTCTCCTCTGGTATGCCGGATACGGGAGACTCTTTCTCCCAGCGGTTGATATTTGGTGCGGACCATGTTTGCCGAAGGATGTCGGCATAGATTCCGATCACGTGAAAGCCCCGGTGGTCAATGCTGGTCCCACGGATTTTGGGGGGGACCAAACTCACACCGTCAAAATGATAAGTGCTGCGGAGGTTGGTCACTTGGCCTCTGTAGCATCAAATGCTACGTGTGACATGCTCTCGACTGAGATGTCGAGTGACGCTACAGAGCTTTCCTCCGTCTGCGTGAAAAAATAGACACCTTGATGGAGTTTGTTCTTAAGAAGAACAACATCCACAAACAACTAAAGAGTATGGAGAGAGCAATAAGCAGGGCCCTTAAAAAATACGCGCGGGTGAGCAGTGCTCTGTGCTCGACAGCGCCGAAAATTATAATGGCAGATGCACGTAAAGATGGAATGTGCCAAACGGTGAAGAGGGAAAGGCCCTCACCACCTCAGATCCTCCAGGAAAAGGAAGAAGGGGTCGAAGCAGCCCATTAACAAAAATGGGCCAGCAGATGCTTCTTTATCCGTTCCTAAGACCGGTGGGAACCAGTCAAAGGTCCCTGACTGGGCTACTGTAGTGTCCAAGGGCAAAAAGAAAGAGGCTCAGCAGAATACGCAGCGGACGCAAGCCAAGGATGTTGGGGGACCTCCTAAGGTGTCCATAAAACCTAAAGCGGTCGTAAAACCAGCTCGACCCGATACCATTATAATCAAAGTGTCAGGAGGTCAGTTTAAACACACACACCCACACACACTCACACACACACCCACACACACACACATTCACACACACATACACACACGCACGCACGCACGCACACTAGGGAATAATGCTTGATTTCTTAGCATACGTATGACATAAGCAAATCATATTATTTTTATTTTTATTTTTTTTTAATTCTATTTGCTCATCACCCTGTCACGTCCAGACTTGTAACAATTACCATAAAAAATGTTACAAGAAGGCAAATGGTTAATAAACCATTCTCGTTCCTTTCGCTCTTGTTTGACTAGGACTAGCCATACGTCTCCGGTAGTAGCGAGCGAAGTTATTTTGAGAGTAGAGATGTAGGATATAATGTGGGATAAATAAAATAATATATGTTTTATTTCGTATTAATCATGCACTATTTATTTAAATATGTTAACATCATAATATGCTGTTTTCCTTTAAATGAACACGTGTAACTAAATTGTTACAGCCTTATATGGGCAAAAACACATAAAATTACACTAATTTATTAACAATTGCATAAAATTATTTAAGTTAAATGACGATTTTAATTTTGATTAAATAAACAATAGTACGGCGAACACGTTAACGCAAGGTTATTTTATTATAAACATTAACAATTAATAATCGAAATAAGAATTATTATAAATAAATGCAGATTAAATTAAAAATTGTTGTTATTGAAAACATGAATTATTGTTAATAAATTGCAATTCAAACCGTAAATATTTCAAATAAAATGCAATGCAAAGAATAATAATTATTAATAAATTGCAGTATCAAATAATAAATGTTGTAAGAGAAAACGGTTGGTTCAGTAATTGAAATAACATAAAATATCAGGTTTGCCTTTAAGAATAATACAAGTGTATAGATAGCCGAAAAGAATATACCTTAAGTACCCAAATATATAGATATATATATATGGGTGGTTTTCTGTGACATCGAAGATGAAAACAATAAATATTGCTATAACTGTGGGAATATGTTTTAGAGGTATCCAGTAGTTCTCCTGAATTTTTTCAGATTTTTTCTGGGCCATTATTTTAAGTTACAGAGAGTCAAAGTTGACATTTTAGCACTTTTTTGCATTATATGCCCATTTTCATGAATTTTTAGCTCCCAGGGGATGCATTTTTCACTAAAAACATAAGCATGACTTTTTTTGTAAAATTTTCCTAACTTTTCATTAAAAATACTTTTAAAGACATAAATGTATGCTGTCACACTCTTGTAAGCCATTTAAACCTTAAATAGTGAAAATCAGCAATTCTGCTCCGGACTCTGGTAACCTAATACTGTCTAGAAGATGTCTTTTTATAGTCAGAAACTGCCTAAAAATTTCCAGAGTGGGTCTAAATCATTAAGATCACTTATGGTTAAAATATCGGGGAAAAGTGCCCGAAATATTAATAGAAATGTATATTTGTTGCCTTATAACGATGAATCTATTAGCATGATCATTTCAAAAAAATTTGTGCACTTACCTTGGAGTGGTAGAAAAGTATCTTCACTTGTTTCAGTATCCATCTAATCCCCTGTAAGCTGCTAAAAATACAAATATTATTATACAAATGTAAAAAATTAATTTTTAAACATTTATAATGCTGAATTTTTAGTTTTACGTCCCTTACAAGAATTATAATACTAATCTGAAGGATTACTATAAATATATAAACATCATTATTACAATAACTGAATATACGTATTTAATACAAAAGATATATAAATAAATCGGATATATAATTATAATGAATAATATGATAACGTGACAGTGACAAGTTTGTGAAATCTAAACAATGTATTGCTGAATAATAATAATAATAATGTTGATACTTTTATAGTAATCCTTCAGATTAGTATTATAATTCTTGTAAGGGATGTAAAACTAAAAATCCAGCATTATAAATGTTTAAAAAATAATTTTTTATAATTTTATAATAATATTTGCATTTTTAGCAGCTTACAGGGGATAAGATGGATACTGAAACAAGTGGAGATACTTTTCTACCATTCCAAGGTAAGTGCATAAATTTTTTTGCAATGATCATGTTACTAGATTCATCGTTATAAGGCAACAAATATACATTTCTATTAATATTTCGGGCACTTTTCCCGGATATTTTGACCATAAGTAATCTTAATGATTTAGACCACTCTGGAAATTTTTAGGCAGTTTCTGACTATAAAAAGACATCTTTTAGACAGTATTAGGTTACCAGAGTCCGGTGCAGAATTGCTGATTTTCACCATTTAAGGTTTAAATGGCTTACAAGAGTGTGACAGCATACATTTATGTCTTTAAAAGTATTTTTAATGAAAAGTTCGGAAAATTTTACAAAAAAAGTCATGCTTATGTTTTTAGTGAAAAATGCATCCCCTGGGAGCTAAAAATTCATGAAAATGGGCATATAATGCAAAAAAGTGCTAAAATGTCAACTTTGACTCTCTGTAACTTAAAATAATGGCCCAGAAAAAATCTGAAAAAATTCAGGAGAACTACTGGATACCTCTAAAACATATTCCCACAGTTATAGCAATATTTATTGTTTTCATCTTCGATGTCATAGAGAACCACCCATATATATATATGTGTGTGTGTATACGGTGAGGAACGAAGGTCCGCCTCGAACGTGGATAACGGTGTCAAATTGCTGGATAATGTCCTGCTAGACCTGCGGTAGTCGACGTTAGATGCGTATGCTGTTGGAGTCCGATGATTGCCAGATGTCGAAGTCGTAGTTCCTTGACTATGGCTCGTAGATGTCAACGATGCGTCTCGATCCCCGAATACAAGATCTCTCTTGATTTTGAATGCGTATTTCTTCAAAGTCCGAGTAGCAGTGCCACGCCCTCGGATAAAAATCAACGAGTTGACTAGCAAAGCTTCGCCTTACGAAAGCTTTAGATGAAAAATTAGGAGTGGCTGTGTCTGTTCTGGGTCCTCTTTATATACCCTAAAAATCTATGCATCTGTCCTTGTCTTACACTTTGCCTTATATGGAAATTGTGTAAGTAGTTCTCGATTTTTCTGTGCTTGCACCCGATTGGGCCGTTAGATGTGCGTGATTAAAAATTATCGAATCCCGTGCATTTTCTGTATCGCTTCGTAGTTAATTCGGAGAATTTGCTGTCCCCCTTTTATTACCGCGACGTTACCCAAAGAACGGCTTAATTTAGTACTTCCTTCTAATGCTCGAATTTTCTAGTCGATGTTTCCCATTGCCGGCTCTTCTCTGAGCATTGATTTTATAGTGCAGTACAAAAAAACTCTTGCGTAACCCTTCGTTTCGATCTCACTATTGGCGATCCCGCTTATATGCGTATTGGCTTTGAATAATATCTTCAACTCTACTTATCAGTCTCTTTTTCGTTTGAAACACTCGTAAAATAATCTGTTCCTTAGCTCTATAAATTATATTTTATATTACTGCATTTACTTAGAATCATTCTTTATCAACCTTATTTTGTTCGTCTTCTACGCCGTATTTTTATTCTAAACTACGCAGTACTTTTTACGAAAAATAATAATATAATTTTCGTCGGGACGCGACAACTCCCCCCCTTTTTAAAAACGACGCCCTCGTCGTTGATCAATATTATTATTATATTATTATTTCTCACATAAGATATCATACTTAATTTTAAATTATAAACATTATTTCGATTAATGTTTCTTTATTTCTTATGATGAACTTTATAAACCATATTACAATTATTTATTTCGTAGTTCAAGTTCGTTTGTTATTATGTTACATACTTCGAGTACATTATTTCAAACAGTTTAACAGTATTGATATAATTCACCTATACAAATAGATACGTAATGAAAAAAGTTTTATTATTACAGTTTATTATAGATTGTAACGGGGTACGGATTGAATATAAGGAATAAAAAAATCAACGAAGGTATCGGGGGGCGAACCCACGATCCCGGGAGCGCGAGGCAAAAGCCTCACCACTGCGCTACCACTCGCAATTATCCCGGCTCGTCGACTTGGTCCTATCGACGAACGTCGCCGATAATTCAGGGACCTAACCTGCGCCGACACTCGAAATCCGTACCCGTTATAAGATATTCCGAAAAATTGTATAATTATTATTAAATGTGTTTTCTATAGATAACAGAAAAATTTATTTATCTTTAGTTTGTACTCCTAATTTTTAGTATACATCAAGTCATGTTAAAAATATATGTTGTTAGTATTTTTTTGTTCTTGTAGCCACATTTTTTTTTTTTACAAAATTTTCAATTTTCTTCTATAATATTTGTATGCTTACATATATATTTTCTAAGAAGGTAAACAAAACAGTTAAATATTGGTTTACTTTTTATTTTACATTTGTTTAATTAATAATTCTAATGTTACGAATTGTTAAAGAGAAGAAAAAAATTTTCTATTCTTATGCAATAAAGATTCTCCCTTCAATGTGAACAATGTTAGTACATCCTATATAATAATATATTTATATATTTTTTTTTATAAAAGGATTAGGAGGGAAGAAAAATTAATTTTCTTCGTTCCCCCTCCAAACCAAAATAAAACGAACACATAACTATTTGACTTTTTTTTTTAGAATTTTCTTTTCAGCCATTATAAACAAAGACTCACATATATTATAATATATAATTGAGAAATAGTTAATTCAGTTTCATAAGAAAAAGATACAATCGATACAAATGAAAAAATAAAACAAGCAATACATAAGTGACAGTGCGAAAATTGAGTAGGCTAAGTAGGCCCACGTAGAACCATCCTCCTATATCTTGGGAGAAAGAGTAGACTACACTGAATAAACGATACGACGGAATAACCCAAGCAGTTATGGAACTGCTCGATGCTTGCACATCATAGAATTATGGCAGCAACGTTCGATTTTATTCGCTTAATTCCATTTTGTTTCACGTTAAAATGACTAATTTACACTCTTCTTATTTTTATTTTTTTGAGGAAAAATTTAAATATTCGTCGTTTTCTTGATTCTATTTAAACTAACAACTGTAGAAACTTATTTGTTATGTTTAAATAAATAAAGAGAAATCGTTTGAATTTGTTTACTTATTAGTACCAAATGAAAAAAATTAATTTCGAATAATAATTAAATAAATACACCAGAATTTTACTACTAATTATATTATTTTTGTATTTCTTTTTGTTACACATTGTATTATTGGTAATATAAACATGCAAAAAGTATTATTTATCTGTATCAATTATTATTGTATATCCTGAATCGTTTGTAAAATTTTAAAATTTATTTGCTATGTACGTTTTTTTTATACCATTCGAAACAATTAGCATACCTATTGTTTATAAATAAGAGGAAAATCTTGTAATGTGCCTGTCTTAGGTTTTATATTATTAGGTGGTAAAAGAATTTATTGTTCGTCCAAAAATAGTTTAGTAAAAAATAAAACTCCAATTGATCTCCACGAACTCAATTTTTATTATATGCCGACGTTTCGGACGTTTTGAACCGTCCCTTTTCAAGGCTATACAAAAAAACACTCATTAAATTAACAATTTGCATAGATAAATAAGATAACAATAATAAAACTCACGTAGATATAATCTTACCAATAAAAAAGGCGCAGAGATATTAAGTTTACATATTGGTTTAATCACGAATCTCCATCAATATCGCACACAACTATCAAATTAAATTAAATTAAAATTAATATTAAAGATTAAAAACCGAATATAAACTAGAGAAAAGAATTATTAAACAATTAAAATTAAAAGGTCTTATTACCTTCGCACAACCCTCCACTTTACATGTCGAAAAGAAACGAGGACCTCCCCGAAGGGAGTTCTGTACACTAGTGAGACTTATATACTATTATAACGTTGTCTAACCGCTAACAATATATTACGTAATCAAAACGTCCGAAACGTCGGCATATAATAAAAATTGAGTTCGTGGAGATCAATTGGAGTTTTATTTTTTATATTATTAGTTCTATATAAAAATTGAATAATCGTATGGAATTAATCGTATGAAAATAAGTGTTGTTTTATTTTTTTTTAAACTTTTTCTTTTATATACATTGTTTGTTTAAATCAGTATTTATGAACAAAGTATTAGATTGAACACTAGTATGAACTACATTGGCATAAATACTAAATTGTACATTTTTAATTATTATTGTTTTAATTATTAATTGAATTTTGAACTTTATCAACAAAATTAACAAATTAATCGAATTTTCTGCATTTTTTTTTATTAAAATCAATATTAGAAATATTCTCATACTTTGAATTTGAATCGACGATTTTGTCCGACATGTGTATTGATACTATTGGTGAGTTTACTTTATTTAATTACTTTAATTAATGAAGTTTTCAACTTCTTTTTTTAATTATTAATTTTAAAAATCTTTCTTTTCCCTCCTCTTCTCGTTTCTTTGCAATCGTTATTTTGTTGTACAGTTTCTCCTATGTCCATTGAGCCTAGTGTTAGATTATTTTTTTTTCTATTATGCCAAACTCTCCTTATATATTTATACCTGCAAGTCCTGTAAGAAAGTATGACTAATTAAGAGAATTACTAGAGTCAAGGTGAGTTCAGTTGTAATTATTTATATAGATTTACATTTTGAATGGTATCTAGGAAGGATAAGTGACGGTATTGCTGGAGCTTTTACCGCAACGAGGAGGAAAGGGTGCAATTAAGCACTCCTTAGGAAGGATAAGTGACGGTGTTGCTGGAGCTTTTACCGCAACGAGGAGGAAAGGGTGCAATTATGCACTCCTTAGGAAGGATAAGTGACGGTATTGCTGGAGCTTTTACCGCAACGAGGAGGAAAGGGTGCAATTATGCACTCCTTAGGAAGGATAAGTGACAGTGTTACTGGAGCTTTTACCGCAACGAGGAGGAAAGGGTGCAATTAAGCACTCCTTAGGAAGGATAAGTGACGGTGTTGCTGGAGCATTTACCGCAACGAGGAGGAAAGGGTGCAATTAAGCACTCCTTAGGAAGGATAGGATATAGGTTTTAGGTTTAGTGATGTGTTAGACTCCAATGATTCTATTTGATTGTAAATCATTTTTTTTTATAGCAATTAAATTTAAATTTGACTAAGTTCAACTGACATTGAACATTTAAACCTTTTCCTTACTTTCCTTTGTACATTAACATCATTGTTATCTTAGGCGAGAAGAGTAAAGAGAAATAGACCTTATATTTTTGTTTATTTGCCTTATTCGTGTCCAATTTAATAATTGCGCATTTATTTAATTTAAGTGACTAAATGCTTCTCTTGTAATGCCCTTTCTATATAATAAAAAATATTATTTCCTTTTAGTTTATTTTCGTTGTTAATTTAGATATATACATATTATTTTTATATCGTTTTTTTTATACAAAGATTCAAATAATTTTATTTTAAGTAGAATGTATGCCAATTGTGATTACAAGATAATAAATATTATTCTATTGACAACCTCTTAAAACTGTAATATATATATGCGTATACATATTTTCAAGCACATTGGGGCTATTATATAATATATACCTATGTTTAGGCGCTACAAAGGCTCCATATATGAATATCTTAACCTATTAACAGGCACTATTTTCGTTTAATTATGAGTTAGCTCTATTTTTACATTTCCCTTGTTATTAACTATTTCAAAAATCCGATGTGGTCCAGTATATTGATCGCCTATTTTGTATTTCTTCCTTCCTTTTAATAACCAGACATTATCCCCTGTCTGAAATTCTTGATGATTGGCTTTCCTGTCGTAATAGAATTTCGACCTATGTTTAGAGGATTAATTTTTCTCGCGCGATTCCCTGTATTTCGTTAAACGTTGTCGTAAATTTATAATGTAATCATCATACGTTGGAACTCGTTCTCGTGGATCTAAAGGTTCGTTTGATGGTAGTCGCGCTTTTCGTGCAAAAATAATTTCAAAAGGTGTGTAGAGATGACCCTCATGTTCCGGCGTATTATACGAAAACGCGGCTAATTCGCATAACTCATCCCATGCGTCATTTCTTTCTATCATTGTTTTTAAATAATCTGCTAAGCTGCTGTGAAAACGCTCAACGGAGTTGGACTGAGGGTGATAAGCCGTGGTTTTAACTTGTTTAATCTTAAAAATTTTCACTACTTCTCTCATCAGACTACTTAAAAATGAGGTACCTTGGTCGGATATAATTAACAATGGGGCGCTAAAAATTGAAAAGTGTCGACGAACTAACGCTTCGGCGATCGTTGCCGCGGTCGCGTCTGGTATGGGTATCGCCATACAGTATTTTGAAAGGTTGCATTGAATGGTTAATATATTATTGTTATTATTTCGAGATCTGGGAAATGGTCCCACAAGATCGACCGATATGGATTCCATAGCCGAGTACGGAGTATCTGTTATTATCATACGTTGTTTAGTTTTAACACGAACCAATTTTTTTAGTTGGCAAGTTAAACAATGTCTAATGTAGTTTTGTAAGTTTCTTAATATCTGGCCAATAAAAACGTTGTTTTATACGTTTATAGGTTTTTGTTACCCCTTTATGCCCTGCACAAGCAGACTCGTGCATTTCGCGAATAATATTTCCCTATTACTCTTCCACACATTTTATGAATCCTAAACAAATAATTATTTTTACATTAATTTTTCGTAGAGTTATACTTATTTGTTTCAATATTTCGTTCCATGAAACGTTTTCAATAAATTCGCTCTTCGCGATACTTATTGAACGTAATTTTTCTTTTAATATAATATTTTTCAAATTTAATAGATTCGTTTTTAGATTATTAATAATTTCTGAAGTACTCAGTCGCTCTTCGTCACGTAACACCATAGCAAAATGCATTTTTCCGTTTTTGTTATTGATTCTTATTTCTCCTGGATTTAAAGGTTCGTTTGATGGTAGTCGCGCTTTTTATACAATGGGGCGCTCTAAAAATGAAAAGTGTCGACGAACTAACGCTTCGGCGATCGTTGCCGCGGTTCGCGTCTGGTATGGGTATCGCCATACAGTATTTTGAAAGGTTGCATGAATGGTTAATTATTATTGTTATATTTCGAGATCTGGGAAATGGTCCCCACAAGATCGACCGATATGGATTCCATAGCCGAGTACGGCGTATCTGTTATTATCATACGTTGTTTAGTTTTTAACACGAACCAATTTTTTTAGTTGGCAAGTTAAACAATGTCTAATGTAGTTTTGTACGTCTTTCTTAATATCTGGCCAATAAAAACGTTGTTTTATACGTTTATAGGTTTTTGTTACCCCTTTATGTCCTGCACAAGCAGACTCGTGCATTTCGCGAATAATATTTTCCCTATTACTCTCTTCCACACATTTTATGAATCCTAAACAAATAATTATTTTTACATTAATTTTTCGTAGAGTTATACTTATTTGTTTCAATATTTCGTTCCATGAAACGTTTTCAATAAATTCGCTCTTTGCGATACTTATTGAACGTAATTTTTCTTTTAATATAATATTTTTTAAATTTAATAGATTCGTTTTTAGATTATTAATAATTTCTGAAGTACTCAGTCGCTCTTCGTCACGTAACACCATAGCAAAATGCATTTTTCCGTTTTTGTTATTGATTCTTATTTCTCCTGGATTTAAATTGGAAAAATGAGGTAGTAATAATTTGGAAGCCAAATTTCTGGATCCTTCATCTAAAGACATTCCGGTCGTAGTTATGAAATAAACGTAATTATCTTTTCTCATAAAGAGTTGTTCTTTAACCTCAATGAATTTCTTTTCATCATTTGGTTCTTCGTAAACATCCTTCTCTTCCCAGGACTCGTCAAATTTGTTGTTAAAATTATCTATCTCCATGGGTTGTAATCTTTTGTCTGAATTGACTATCGTTTCAATTTCCTCGGGGGCTTCTTGTATTATAGGAAGGTTTTTGACTGGTTCTTTTGATATATTTGACTTGTTGGGTCGTTTAGCTCTCTTTTCGTTGTAGTTTGACCGTGTTATTTTTCCTGCACGACTGCGTGTTTCCATAGAATGATTTTTAATAACATAAACGGGTTCTTCTATTGGATTTCTTGATAACGCGTCAGCATTAACGTTACTTTTACCGGCTTTGTATACAATGTCAAAGTCGTATGCATTCAGTTTTATTCTCCATCTACTAACTCTGGATGTCGGATCTACTGAGTTTTTGAACCAAACAAGTGGTTTATGATCTGTTATAATGAGAAAACGACGGCCTCTTAGATAGCAATCGAACTGAGTAACGGCATACAGTATGGCTAATGCTTCCCTTGAATAAGTATCATATTTTTGCTCGGCTTTGTTTAATACCCGCAAAACATAAGCAACTGGTAGGTCGGTTCCCACCTCTCCTTGTGATAGAATTGCTCCGATCGCTGTACCGCTAGCGTCACAAGTCACTATAAATGGTTTATTAAAATCTGCGATTTGTAGTATTGGTTGTTTACACAATTTTTCTCTTAAATCATCGAATGCCTTTTGAACCTCGCTGGACCATAGGAAGGGTGCGTCTTTCTTTAATAAATTACTTAATGGTCTAGCAATACCCGAAAAATTCGCAATGAATCGTCTATAATAACCTGCTAATCCTAAAAATTGACGTATGTTTTTCACTGTTTTTGGAATTGGAAATTTTTTTACTGCTTCTAATTTTTTTGGATCCGGCAAAACACCTTCTGGTGATAGTACGTGTCCCAGATACACTACTTTTCTCTTTAAAAATTCACATTTGTCTGGCTGTAATTTCAGATTTGCAGCGCGTACTCTTTGCAAAAATTTTTCAAACTTTTGGTTATGCTCCTGAATATTTTTAGCGTATATAACTGCGTCGTCAAGGAATAAAAATATTTCTTTGCCTTGCATGCCTTCGAAAACACGATCAATCATCCTTTGAAAAGTGGCTGGAGAATTGCATAATCCCATAGGCATTGTTTTAAATTGAAATAAACCGAATGAAGATGCGAAAGCTGTTTTATGTCGATCTTCTTGAGCTAACGGAACTTGTAAAAATCCTTGACATAAATCCAAGACGGTGAATACACGATTCTCTGGTCCGATTTGATCGATAATATCTAGTATATTAGGTAATGGGTATCGATCTTTTACGGTTTTATCGTTTAATTGTCGAAAATCGACAACTAATCGGTATCGTTTATTACCCTGACTATCAGGCTTTTTCGTTACTAGAAAAACAGGTGATGTTTGGAACTTGACGGTTCAATTATGTCTCCTTCAATCATTTCTTTTAATTGTTTATCAAGTTCGCTTTTGAGAGCATGAGGAAATCTATATGGCTTAGCTGTGATTGGTATGTCGTCGACAGTCGGTATCTTATGTTCTATAGCATTTGTAACGCCTAATTTTTCTCCTTTTAGACAGAAACAATCCGAATATTTATCAATTAAATTCTCTATAGATTGTCTTTGTTCCTCGTCCATTTTATCAAAATGCAATGCTTCTTTTAATCGTTCATTACGATTAAGTGTACTCGTATCCTCCGTTATGTTAAGTATCCTCGCTTCAGATCGATCGTCAGAAATGTCGTGTATGTCGACCTCTTCACTTTCATAACTATAAAAATTATTAATATAAGGTTTATTTGAATAAACCAAATACTGTTATTCATTTCGTTTTCGTATATGGCTTCGACAAATTCGCTTCGTAAATCGAAAACACGATCATTCATCCTTTGAAAGTGGGCTGGAGAATGGCATAATCCCATAGGCATTGTTTTAAAATTGAATAAACCGAATGAAGATGCGAAAGCTGTTTATGTCGACTCTTCTTGAGGCTACGGAACTGTAAAATCCTTGACATAAATCCAAGACGGTGAATACACGATTCTCTGGTCCGATTTGATCGATAATATCTAGTATATTAGGTAATGGGTATCGATCTTTTACGGTTTTATCGTTTAATTGTCGAAAATCGACAACTAATCGGTATCGTTTATTACCCTGACTATCAGGCTTTTTCGTTACTAGAAAAACAGGTGATGTTTGGAACTTGACGGTTCAATTATGTCTCCTTCAATCATTTCTTTTAATTGTTTATCAAGTTCGCTTTTGAGAGCATGAGGAAATCTATATGGCTTAGCTGTGATTGGTATGTCGTCGACAGTCGGTATCTTATGTTCTATAGCATTTGTAACGCCTAATTTTTCTCCTTTTAGACAGAAACAATCCGAATATTTATCAATTAAATTCTCTATAGATTGTCTTTGTTCCTCGTCCATTTTATCAAAATGCAATGCTTCTTTTAATCGTTCATTACGATTAAGTGTACTCGTATCCTCCGTTATGTTAAGTATCCTCGCTTCAGATCGATCGTCAGAAATGTCGTGTATGTCGACCTCTTCACTTTCATAACTATAAAAATTATTAATATAAGGTTTATTTGAATAAACCAAATAACTGTTATTCATTTCGTTTTCGTATATGGCTTCGACAAATTCGCTTCGTAAATTTTCGTTTATAACTCGTTCATTCAATAAAAAATCGCTAGGGTCCTCATCCTGTTCATTTTCTTCCTGTATGTTTATTAAATTCTCATTATTTATCTCATTTTCAGTTTCTTCAGTTCCTTGTTTGTTTATCCATAATATTTCGGTTCTCGGGATAGTATCTAACTCTTCCCCCGACATAACCAATTCTTTGTTATTCAATTTACTAACATTTTTATCACGAGGTCCGCATTTATCGCCCTCCTCGATTTCGTAATCCATTCGTACTGGACAATTCATCTTTTTATCAACAAAATTTTCCTTATTTTCACGAGGTCCGCATTTATCGCCTTCCTCGATTTCATAATCCATTTGTACTCGACAATTCATCTTTTTATCAACAAAATTTTCCTTATTTTCACGAGGTCCGCATTTATCGCCCTCCTCGATTTCATAATCCATTTGTACTCGACAATTCATCTTTTTATCAACAAAATTTTTCTTATTTTCACGAGGTCCGCATTTATCGCCCTCCTCGATTTCATTAACCATTTGTACTCGACAATTATTCACTGTCTTATTCAATAAATTTTCTTCATTTTTCATTTCATTTTCAATATCATACTTTAGGTCAACTTCGTTTTCATAATTAGTACAGGAGGGACTCTCAGCCATCCTATCGAACAATGGTGCTTCAATAATACCATAATTTTCAGTAATTTCATCAAATTTTTCTTTAATACGTGGCTCAGTCACATCACATACCCGTGGCTGGGCTTTTCCATTATTTATTTGTAATCGTTCTTCCTTCATTAATCCATAACAATTTTCACTTGCTTTACATGTATTATTCCTTAGATCCGACTCCTCGTCGATCTGATGTACTTGTATTTCGTCATTTTTATAATCGTCATATAACTCTTGTTCTTTTTCACTGTGATTGTATAGGTTTTTGTCGTTGCCATTTTGATTTCTTTCATTTTTTTGTTCTTGCTCGTAGATTTCATACGATTCGTTTGTGTCAAATTTTATAAACGTTTCATCATTTTCGTGTAATTGAAAATCACTTGACGTTTCTGAGTCACTATCGGTATAATTATAAAATCTTGAATTTTTCATGTTCGTATAACCATTGTTTTCCCTTGGTTTTGGCATATATCGTATTGATTTTCGGTCATAATTTTCGATATTCTCCACTATATATATATCGATTCATCCGTTTGCATATTATTTGCATTTTCAAAGGGGAGGATTAATCCGTTAAATTCTAAATATTGTTCCAAATAATTGATTTTTGCATCGTTTCTACGGAAAAAATCGGTGCCTAAGATTCCGTCTTGTTGTATAGGGAACGAATCATGTACTAAATTGAGTTCCACGGGAGATCCTTCGAAATCTATTCTAATTTTACCACGAGTAGTTAATGAGTGGTCAGTTATGCCTTTTAACAATATAATATCATTTTCGTCAATTTTCATGCGAGAGTCTACCTCTGACTCTTTAATTAGACTTACCGATGCTCCTGTATCTAGCAAGAATTTTAACGGACGTCTTAACTGACCGGTATCGAAGATTACGACCGGGGCTGAACTCTGTTGGCTTAAATTTATTTTCGCGGTGCGGAGGGGACGTTTGAGCGGGTTTCCGCGCTCGAAGTAGAGGGAATTTGATTCGTAGCCTCTCTCTCGACCCTCCTCGGAGAGAGAGTATCGGTGTTTCCCTGATGTTGATTTCCTTCTCTTATTTCTCTTTGCAACTTATAACAATCGCGCTTTATGTGACCGGGTTTTCCGCAATGAAAACAAGTAACTGGTGATCTTATATTATTATTCGATTCGTTATTAATATATCGTGATTCTTGGGAAGTTGGATTAACCGGCTCGCGCACACCGCGAGTCCCGGGATTATTTCCCCGATCTTCTTTGTTAAATTGCTGCGACGAGTATTTATTATTATTATAACGAACAAAGGAATCATTTTTATCTCTGTCTCTATTTGGTAAAAATTCCGTCTGATTTTGATACTCATTCCAACCACCAAATTGTAAATTCGGTCTATTATAATTACGACTGTTATCCGAGCGATTTTGTGGGCTATATGAACTGTTTATGGGATTGCGTCGGTTGTTATTATCGGAAAATCTTTCCACAAAACTTCGTGCTAATTTGAAACAATTTATGGCTCCATGACCAGTCTTAGAACAATATTGACATACAATCGGAGAGTTATTAGAAATATAGTTTACTTTACGCGTTTCTCGAGTTGAACGAAAACGAGCCTCTTCGCGGCTCGGCGTCTCCTCGTCCAAGACGCTACAAGCGAACTCGCGCTCCACCTCGAGCGCTTGTTCACGAGCTTGTTTTATAGAACTTGGAGTCCCTAAACGCGCGCGAATTTCCCAACGAAGCCCATTTAAAAAGAATTTTAAACAATCTCGCCTTAGCTCAAGCATGAAATGATCTGCTACCGCGACTCGTCCCTCTCTGTCGGCCGCTTTGACTATTTCATTTTTTATTTCTTGTAACCGATTAAAATAAGCAACGACTGTCTCATTGTTTTTCTGTTTTAATTTAGCAAGTTCTCCCGTCCACTCGTAATATGTTTTTATCGATCCGAAGGTGTTTTCGAAAAAATCGGATATTTCTTTGATAGAATTAAAATTTTCTCCGCGCGCACAAGTTAAAGCTTCCCCATATAAACGCATTCGAATAAGTTTTGTTAATTCTTTTTCGTACTCCGACGGTAAAATTTCTTTTGCTTCGTTGCATCCGTCCAAAAATTGCAATAAATTTATATTATGACCGTTAAACCGCGGTATTAAATCTAGAACGTCCTTTAGCGATAAACCTCGTATTTGAGACGTCATTGTTTTATTATTAATTTGTTTTTTAACTTCACTCCTATCTAGTTTTTTTGGTTTTGTTCCGCTGCTTGTTCTTAATTCGTCTAAATTAATTTTATTAAATAATTCGTCTTTAATCTTAGAAGAGTTTGCTTGTTCGGGTGATTTTTTAATTAATTGATTATCGAAGGGAATTGTAAAATCTGTCGCGCCTTGAATTAGTTTTTATCATTCATAGAAAATTCTAAACTCGTGTTTCTTTGTTTATTTACATAACAATCAGTATTTTTAGGCGAACCTGACATTTTATATCTAAACACATTATTCCTTTAATCTCTTTTTTTTCTCTCAAAAATGTGAGTTTCCCGGCCGATGCACCAAATTTATTATAATAATTAATACAATCTGTCACGTCCAGACTTGCACCAATTACCATAAAAAATATTACAAGAAGGCAAATGGTTAATAAACCATTCGCGTTCCTTTCGCTCTTGTTTGACTAGGACTAGCCTTACGTCTCCGGGAGTAGCGAGCGAAGTTATTTTGAGAGTAGAGATGCAGGATATAATGTGGGATAAATAAAATAATATATGTTTTATTTCGTATTAATTATGCATTATTTATTTAAATATAATATGCTGTTTTTCTTTAAATGAACACGTGAAACTAAATTATTACAGCTTTTTAATGGGCAAAAACACATAAATTTACACTATTTTATTAACAATTGTATAAAATTATTTAAGTCGAATAACGATTAATTTTGATTAAATAAACAAATGTACGGCGAACATATTAACACATTATAGAATAAAAAAAAATATACAAGGTTATTTTATTATAAACATTAATAATCAATAATTGAAATAGGAATCATTATAAATAAATGCAGATAAAATAAAAAAAAAATGGTTTTCGTTTAAAACATGAATTATAGTTAATAAATTGCAATTCAAACCGTGAATATTTCAAATCAAATGCAATGTAACAAATAATTATTATAAATAATTTGTAATATATAATAATAATTGTTTTAAAAGAAATCGGTTGGTTCAGCAATCGAAATAACATAAAATATCAGGTTGCCTTTACGAATAATACAAGCGTATAGATAGCCGAAAAGAATATACCTTAAGTACCCAAATATATAGATATATATATGTATATATATATATATATGTGTGTATATTCGGTGAGGAACGAAGGTCCGCCTTGAACGTGGGTAGCGGTGTCAGATTGCCGTATAATGTCCTGCTAGACCTGCGGGCGTCGACGTTAGATGTGTATGCTGTTGGAGCTCGACGATTTCCAGATGTCGAAGTCGTAGTTCCTCGACTATGGCTTGTAGATGTCCATGATACGTCTCGATTCCTCTTGTGATTTTTAATACGTATTACTTTAAAGTTCAAGTAGCAGAGCCACGCCCTCGAATAAAAATCAAAGAGTTGTCCAGCAGAGCTTCGCCTTGCGAAAGCTTTAGATGAAAATTTAGGAGTGCCTGTGTCTCTTCTGGGTCCTCTTTATATACCCTAAAATCCTATGCATCCGTCCTTGTCTTACGCTTCGCCTTGTCTTACACTTTGCCTTATATGGAGATGTGTAAGTAGTTCTCGATTTTTCTGTGCTTGCACCCGATTGGACCGATAGATGTGCGTAGTTAAAAATTATCGAATCCCATGCATTTTCTGTATCGCTTCGTAGTTAATTCGGAGAATTTGCTGTCCCCCTGTTATTACTGCGACGTTATCCAAAGAACGGCTTAATTTATTACTTCCTTCTAATGCTCGAATTTTCTAGTCGATGTTTCCCATTGCCGGTTCTTCTCCGAGCATTGACTTTATAGTGCAGTACAAAAAAAACTCTTGCGTAACCCTTCGTTTCGATCTCACTATCGGCGATCCCGCTTATATGCGTATTGGCTTTGAATAATATCTTCAACTCTACTTATCAGTCTCTGTTTCGTTTGAAACACTCGTAAAATAATCTGTTCCTTAGTTCTATTTTATATTACTTCATTTACTTAGAACCATTCTTTATCAACCTTATTTTGTTCGTCTTCTACGCCGTATTTTTATTCTAAACTACGCAGTACTTTTTTACGAAAAATAATAATATAATTTTCGTCGGCACGCGACACATCCTTAAATCATGTACACCATTCAATATGCAAACAACTCCTTTAGTTCAAAAACAACATAATATTAACTCAGTTCAAATGAATAATGAATACATTCAATTGTTATTTTCTGGAAAATATGAAAAAGGTCATTGGATTTGTTTGTATTACAATAATAGAACGATACACATTTATGATAGTTTAAATGCTAAATATTTGCAAAATGAACATAAAGTATACATCAATAGATTGTTTCCAGATAGTCAACAATTAAAAATTGTTTTTGAAACAGTGCAATTTCAAACCAATAGTTATGATTGTGGAATTTTCGCGACAGCTTTTGCTGTCTCTATTGTATTTAATTTATGCCCATGCAGTTTAAATTATGATATTTCCCAAATGCGTTCACATTTACTAAAAATATACGAAACACGTAGTATTACGATGTTTCCAATTTTACAAAATACAAACTATAATATTTCAACAATACCAATCAAAAGATACATGATTCATATTTGTTGTATTGATGAAAAAAAAATTGAATTTCAATGTAGCAGAAATAAAAATAATAGAATAAAATTTTCAACAGAAATTTAATTCTGAACAACAAACAATAATGAATTTATATAATAAAGATAAAATTATTTCCGTTGATTCTATTACCCCAATGGAAATAGACTATGAAATACCTACTTATAGTTCATTTTATAAAAAAAATAAACAATTTAATGATATAGAAATAAAACAGCTAAAAATAAAACAGCAAATAATGATAAAAAGGCAAACAATTAGCTGTATCGATATAAAAAATGAACGAGAAAAAGAAGCGTTGCATAAAAAAGAAGCTTATATGAGGAGTAAAGATAGTAATGACGGCAAAATAGAAGAAAAAAAATAAAGAGAAAACAGCAAACCATGATGAAAAGACAAAAATAAATAGTGACGAAATAAAAAATGAACGAGAAAAGAAAGCATTACGAAAAAAGAAGCTTATGTAAATAATAAAAATAGCAACGACGGCTAAATAGAAGAAAAAAAAATAAAGAGAAAACAGCAAACCATGATGAAAAGACAAAAAATGAATGGTGACGAAATAAAAAATGAACGAGAAAAAGAAGCATTACGAAAAAAAGAAGCTTATGTGAAAAGTAAAAATAGTAATGACGACAAAATAGAAGAAAAAAAATAAAGAGAAAATAGCAAACCATGATGAAAAGACAAAAAATAAATCGTGACGAAATAAAAAATGAACGAGAAAAAGAAGCATTACAAAAACAACATATTTATTATAATGAAAATACTGATCAATGTAAAAAAAATGAAAAGAAAAAATTAAATGGAAAAATATTAAACGAAAGTAGAAAAAATGATATCGATAAATTAGTATAAAACCATTTACAAAAAAATTTACAAAGACGCATATGTATGAAAAATGACAAAGACATGGAAATACCAATTATATTGCTTAAAAAATTAAAAATTGATGAAGGAAAATTTGTTAACGTATATGATAAACCAATTAATACCAAAAAAGGTATAAATTATAAAGAATTAAATAAACGTATTTTAATTAAAAATGAACAAAATGTAAAATTAGTAAGTAAATCCAAAATAATAGGTCGAATAGCAAATGTAGATTTTGATGAAAAAATAATTATTGAAAACAATTTAGGTTATATGTCTGAAACTTGTAAACATTGTAATACTAAACATTTTGTTTTTGAATATACACTAGGTAAAGAATTTTCTAATTGTTGTTTGTAATTGAATTAAAGCAATTAGCTACAGGAATATCGGAAGATAGTATTAATTTTCGCAAAAATATTCGGCTATATAATAATGCGTTAGCTTTTGCAAGCTTTGGAGCTAATTTTGATAAGTTATCTGGTAGTGGACCACAAATTCTTAGAATATGTGGTCAAATATATCACAATGTTTTTGCTTTACATCCAAATGAAAATGAAGCTCGAAAATATGGGCAATTGTATGTTCTAGATTATGAATTAGCTGCAGCTGAAAGAAAAAGTTTTAAAAATAATTTAGATACAAAATTAGAATTGTCAAGTAAATTAGATAGCTTAATTAAAATGATGTATGAGGTAGAAAAAGAAAAATTAGAATATTAGAAGAAAAATTAGATAAAAATATATATATATATAATGAAGCTACTTGTAATGAAGTTGCAATGGTATTTGTAGGAAAAAATGGACTGCCTACTTCAGAGCGGGATATAGTTATATATTCAAAATATGACAATCCAATTAGTATTCCTTTAATAAGTAAACACACTGATCCAATGACATACCCACTTATTTATCCAAATGGAGGATATGGATGGATGCCTAATATGAAATGCAAATATAAGAAAAACAATATTTCATGTTTGCAATTTTATAATTACAGACTTTCTATGAGAAATGGATTTAATCCATACCTTTATATGGGAAAAGTTTCTCAACAGTTTACAATTGATGCATTTGTAAAAGTTGAACAATCAAGATTATATTTTGTAAAGAAAAACCAAGATATTTTAAGAAGCGATTATTATAAAGGCGTAATGGATTATTTACACAAGAAAAAAGAATCTGAAAATATAAAAATTGGAAAAATGTTTATTTAGCCATCAAATTTTGTTGGAAGTTCAAGATTCCTAAAACAAAATTACATTGACTCAATGAGTATAGTAAATCGTTACGGAAAACCTGACTTATTTATAACAATGACATGTAATCCAAACTGAAAAGAAATAACTGAACATTTAAAAAAATATAAAACTGTAATTGATAGACCAGATTTAGTATTTAAGGTATTTCATCAAAAAATAAAAGAATTTAAAGAATTGGTAATTAAGCAAGGTGTTTTAGGAAATTGTATCGCCTACACTTATGTTATCGAATTTCAAAAACGTGGACTTCCTCACATGCATATGCTATAATTTTTAGATAAAAATTATAAAATTAATACTCCCGAAAAAGTAGATGAACTCATAAACGCAGAAATTCCAAACGAAGATATCTATCCACGGTTGTATAATATTGTAAAACAGTTTATGATTCATGGACCCTGTGGAGAGCAAAACATGCGTTCACCTTGCATGAGTAAAGACACAAAAAAATGTACGAAAAATTTTCCCAAAAAATTTAATAACAAAACAACTTTTAATTCATCAGGATATCCATTATATATAAGAAGAAATGATATCAAAAAAATCAATTATAAAGGTAAATACCACAATAGAATAGCTGATAATCGGTTTGTTGTTTCGTATAATCCTTATTTATTGATAAAATTTAATTGTCACATTAATGTCGAAGTATGCTCAACAGTCCAATGTATAAAATACTTATTTAAATAGTGTTATAAAGGACATGACTGTGCGAACATAGAAATACGTGACACAGGTATCAGATCAAAAGACAGTTCTAATTTAACTCATGATGAAGATATTGAAAGCAATGAATATAATACTATTAGAATACCCTCTACACGAACTTTCACATACCATAATAAGATTAGCTATTCACCATGAAGATGAACAAGAAGTGTATTTTAAAGAAGGAAAAGAAACAGAAATTTAAAAAAAAATGTAAAAACGACATTAACAGCATACTTAAAATTAAATCAAATCGATTCTGATGCACGAAATTATTTATATTCCGAAATACCATTAAATTATGTATTTGATAATAATTCAAAAACATGGAATAAAAGAAAAAAAAACAAAAAAAAACCTGTATTAAGCAGAATGTATTTAGTGAATCCAAAGGATCGAAAACGATATTTTATAAGATTATTACTTTTACATGTCAAAGGAGTATCATCATTTCAGGATTTACGTACTGTTGATGATATAATTTATTCTACATTTTATGAAGCTTCTATAGCTAGACATTTGGTTAATGAAGATAAAGAATGGGACAGATGTTTGGAAGAAGCAACACAATTACACTTTCCTACTGCTCTTTGTGAATTATTTGCATATATTTGTATTTTTCACAATCCTATTAATGCAAGAGATTTGTACGAAAAATAGAAACACTTTTTTTACCACCCAAAATATGAACAAAATGCTGATGAAAACCTAGCATTAAACATTATTGATAAGAACCTACAATTGAATGGATATTTTTTAAATAATTTTAATTTACCCGTTATATCTACATTTATAGAAGATTATGCTGATAAATCAACAACACATAACAAAGGTTGCACATTTACTGAAATAAACGTCAAAGTAAATTCTTTAAAAAATCGTAACAAAGACATTTTCGATACTATCGTGCAACATTTAAAAATTGAAGACAAAAAAAGCTTTTTTATTGATGGACCAGGAGGAAGTGAGAAAAGCTGTTTACTTAATGTTCTAATAGACTATCTTAAATTCTCAAACATTTCATTTTTATGTGTTGCTTGGACAGGGATTGCAGCAAATTTATTACATAACGGGAAAACAGTACACACAACATTTAAACTACCACTTAATATCACAGAATGTACTATATGTAATATTAAATCTAATTCAATAGATGGTAAAAATTTAAAAGAAGTTCAAATTATAATATGGGATGAAATATCTATGACATCGAAATATGCTTTTGAAGCAGTCAATCGCCTATTTCAAGATATATGTAATAATAAAAAAATATTTGGTGGTAAAATGTTGGTTGTTTCAGGCGATTTTAGGCAAACATTACCAGTTATACGACATGGTAGTCGTACTGAAGTTATTGAAAATTCAGTTAAAAACAGTTACTTATGGCCGAATTTTATACGTATGACACTAAATGAAAATCTTCGAATGACAGATAAAGACAATTATTTTAGACAATGGTTATTAAATGTAGGTGAAGGTAAACGTTTAAATATGTAAGAAGAAGAAAATGAACTGCTTGAAATCCCTCTTGATTTAATAACAAAAGAAAATGATATCATTGCAGAAATTTTTGGAAACGAAATAAAAATAAATGATAAAGATTTAAATGATAAAGTTATATTAGCCTTCACCAACAACGACGTAATTGAAATAAATAATAAAATTTTGGCTATAATGGAAGGGCAAATTATTAAATACTTAAGTGTAGATACAGCAGAAGATGATAATGGAGAAAACTTAGATGTCATGTTACCTACAGAATTTCTTAATTCCCTTACATCTAATGGACTTCCTCTACATAAATTACAATTAAAAGTAGGTGCAATAGTAATTCTTCTAAGAAATTTAAATGTGAATGAAGGCCTTTGTAATGGAACAAGATTATTAGTAACAAAACTTATGAAACATTTAATTAAAGCAGAAATTATAAGCGGAAAAAAAATTGGAAAATTAGTTTTAATACCAAGAATCACTTTGTCACCATCTAAAGAAGATATACCATTCAACATGCGCAGAAAACAATTTCCCATTCGATTAGGTTTTGCAATGACTATTAACAAATCACAAGGACAGTCATACAAACAAGTTGGTATCTATTTACCATTTCCAATTTTTAGCCATGGTCAATTATACGTAGCTCTTTCAAGAGCTAAAAGTAGAAAAAATTTAAAAATATTACTTTTAAACAATGCAAAAATAGAAAATGATACATTAAAAAATAAACACAAAATTTACACTAACAATATAGTGTTTAAAAAAATATTGTAAATGTGTAGACGAAAATTTATACACATTTTATATAAATTTTATAAATAAATAAAAATGGAAGTATGAAAAAAAAACATTAAAATATTACAACTATTGAATGATTAAAGTGAATATGCAAAATAATTAATAATTGTTTGCGCTGAAAATCAGTAAAATACAATTGAAAATCGACTGCAACATATCATATTGTAAATGACAAATCATTACATTAGTTATAATAAATAAAAAAAATGAAATATAAGAAAAATCCACTGAAATATTACTACTACTGAATCATTAAAATAAATATGCAAAATAATTGATAATAGCCTGCCGTTCGACAAAACTTACAGACTTCAAAAAAGAATCAGTTTCCCAAAATACAACGACCGAAAGTTTAATTCTTATAATAACGTATAAACAGGTATTTAAAATTATTATTTAAAAACTTAAATTTGTTAAAATTTTACAATTAGAATTATATTTGCATATATCATGTATTAGTTATTTATGTACCTTGGGTGAGCCTCGCGTCATTACTGTTCGAGGCGGAAAATTTCGTGGATGGTTAGTACGTCCGTGGTCGCGAGCGCAGCGAGCGGCCAAGGATGTTACTACCATCCACGAAATTTGAGCCGAGAACTGTAATGACGCGATGTTTACCCATGGTACGTAAACAATTTTTCAGCCTTATAATTCGTACATACGACTCTTTCGTTGCTCACAAAGTAATTTATTGTACATTTAAAAGTAATGTAATAAACACTTTTTTAAACAATATAAATAATTCTATATCATGTCAATAATTTTTAAACATTTGTATACTGACGCTTATAAAACATTTTAACTTTTTAAATTTTGCATTTAGTATCAGAGAATATTAAATATTTAGTAATTACTTATTATTAATCGTAACATTGCAGTTATTAAAGATATAGGACTCATTTTGTGTTATTATATATATATATATATATATATATATATATATATGCGGAGACAGACTGACACAATCCAAAAATTTACTATAGTGTATAATAAATTTTACTGAAGTTGTATAGTATATATTACCAGAATTGTAGTAAAAATTAATAATTTTCTAGTAAATTTTATTATACACTATAGTAAATTTTTGGATTACGTCAGTCTGTCTCCGCATTACTAGACAACATTGTAATTTTTACTTCAACTTTTTTCTCCGTGTATATATATATACACTATATTATTTCTAAAATATAATATTCTGATATATATGTATAATATATAGTACTTTCGTATCTGAGCAATATTAAGATAACTATGATTAAAGTAACGCAAACGTTACGTTTAAACTAGTTGTGTTTACGTTTGAAAAGCCTTAGATATATCTCCGATACATGTACTACGCGTTTCGAACACGTTGACTCTATACCGTATCGCGCGGCAGAGGTTATACTGATCGCCGCATATATCCTACGGAGCGCTTTTCATACAGCCTCCTAGGATGTATAGACACCTTATACGTCCTAGGAGGATGTATAGAGGGCTGTCATACAAGCGAGGAGCCACTTGTATGTACGCAACGTATTTACAAGCGGAGCGCGCTCTGCACGTAAGAGTCGTTGTACGAATTAGTAGGCTGAAAAAAATATTTTGACAGAGCCGCCATTTAGATACAATCACTCACCCAACGTGCGTAAAAAATGATTTTCATAACACTCAATTTTATAATAACAATTACTATACAGATTTTATTAAATACCAAAATTTTTAAATATGCATTATAAAAACCATCACTTTGAAATAATACTACATTCACATACAAATTAAAACCATATATAACACAACGACAGTATTATATACCACTTTATAAAAAATGTTACCACCGCCATTAAAGAAAAATATAATTTATGAGAGTATATAACATGCTTATATTTTATGTATTCTGTAAACACATTACATTACATCAATTTATTTAAAATTACGATATCCCCCCAAATGGAAATTATTTTATGTGTGTGCATTTTAAATATATTAAATATATGGACATATTTCCCTTTCTTTCTGAACACACGCACACACACCTTCTTTATAATAACCTATAATGATTATTTTTACACAGACACAATATATATATATATATATATATATATATATATACTTATTTTTTTACTCTTTGTCATATTTATTTTCTTTTTGTATTTAATTCTATCATTATTAGCGTCAAAATTTAACAATATACTTTTCTTTCCTTAACTCACACTGTTACAGAGCCCTTATTATGTTACTATTAAATGGATCATGCATTGAAAAAATATATGATTCTTGAAATGTATACCTTACCAGCACATCCTCGCCGTAAGAGTCGAATACAATATTCATATGTTGGCTAACGCTGGAAGCATAAATATATTTTACGGAGCGTGTGTTACAACTATACACGAAAAATCTAAATGACTTCAGTACAACATGTCTTGGTCTGCAGAAACGACATCAGGTTTTCATCAAATACACTATCCAAGAGCCTAACTCTCATCCAATAATGTATAAATAGTTATTTAAAATTATCAAATAAAACGAAAACATTGGAAAGTCGACACAAAACATATGGAGTTCTCACATCTTTTCAACTCGTCTACGCGAGATCAAGATTCGAGATGCCTTTTTGAAACGATTGCCCGCTCATATACTATAAAGGACCCCTGCAATAATGATGAAAATGGAGTCGAAATCTCACGAATGATTGACATTTGACGGATTCTTTGAATGTCACGAAATAATTGATAGTCATTAGATGATCAAGTTTTCAGTTGAACTTTATTTTCAGTTCTGTCTTTGATGTTTTTTTTAATCTATAACATCTTTTAAAAAACCAAAATATTGGAAAGTCGACACAAAATATATCGAGTTCTCACACTCTTTTCAATCGTCTGTACAATAGTAGTTACATGTAATTTTAAAGAAATTTTGATTAATTTTAAAACTTTGGTAGTTAACTATCATATTTTGTTTATTTCTCAATTTTTTTTTACAAAAACGACATCTCAGTCACCACATTAATTATACCATAATCCTCTTCGCAATGCGCAAATTATCATTGTTGGTGTTAAGGGTAGAGTACGGTTATAAAAATATTTTTGTACTTTTTATAAAATATTATGTGAAATGGCATGTTTATAAAATATATTATAAAAAATATTCTTTTTTGATGATTTATAACACATTCATTAAGT
The DNA here is from genome assembly GCA_026168455.1 of Theocolax elegans. Lineage (NCBI taxonomy): Eukaryota > Metazoa > Arthropoda > Insecta > Hymenoptera > Cerocephalidae > Theocolax > Theocolax elegans. The sequence continues at coordinate 4,314,583 of CM047429.1, forward strand.
AAAATATTAAAATATTATCAAAAATAGGCTTAAAACAGGTGCAAATACAAAAAACTCCTTGCAGGATAAAAGTTGTCGAAGGGCTTTAATCCAAGAAAATTTAAATTGATATGCATATAATATTCAACTTTACACAGCGAATTTGGTGTATCTATAAAAATGCAATTTCTGCCTTGATAAACCCAATTGGTTTACTAATTATTTAAAAAATGTAATGTTTTTCATTTAAAAAATGAACATAAAAATGTCACATTTAACTTTACAGAAAAAAGGCTGTGTAACTATTTTACATATACTCATCTAAAATAAGCACGATCAAAATACAACCGAGTGAGCGTTAGCGAGCGAGGTATCTGTTGCTAGTTTATATATTATTACTCATTGCAGTTTCTTCACGGTATTATATACTTTCATAAATGTAAAGGTATACATTAGTAAGTCAGAATTAACACATATATGAAGCGTTTAACCAACGGTGTTGCAAGTATTATTTTATTATTTAAAAGAATAAAAAAGAAATGTCCATTTTATTAGTATTGCAGAAATTAATTTTGCACAAATTAATATCATTAGAATATTATTTATTTATTACTGTAAAACATGTGAGGGCCAGAAATGAAAAATAATAGTGTAAGATACTTTTCATATAAAAAAATCTGTATTCAGATTGGTAGAAATTTTTGCATGGTTCAAAATACTTGTCGATTACAGTTTGATTTCAGTGCTTTCAATTGCAGAAACTTTTTACGAAGTTTAAGTAATATATATAAAAATGTTTATATAAAATATAAATTTATGGTACGATTCAAAATACTTGTCGATTTCAGTTTGATTTCAATTCTTTCAATCGCAGAAATTTTTTATACGAAATTTTCGTAATATTTATAAAAATGTTTCATTAAAATTCAAAGAAATAGATAAAATAAGGTAGTTAGAAATTAAAATTATTTATTTATCAGATAACAATTTTCAAAGTTTGATTAGAATAGCACAATACTTGCGGGTTTTGACACCTTTTTGGAAGGTGTTTTCGAATTGAATACTTTCAATTGCAGAAAAATATTATGGAATATAAGTTAGATATAGAAAAGGTGTAATAAAAATATAAATAAGTAGAGAAAATATGGGAATTAGAATCAAAGATATTTTTATCTTATACTTTAAAATTTATCAGACAGATAACAATTTTATTTATCAGATAACAATTTTCAAAGTTTGATTAGAATAACACATATACTTGCGGGTTTTGACACCTTTTTGAAAGGTGTTTTTGATTTGAGTACTTTCAATTGCAGAAAACTATTATGGAGTATAAATTACTTATAAAAAGGTGTAATTAAAATATAAATAAGTATAAAAATAGAATTATCTTAAAAATGCAATAATTAATATATTTAATTGTTTATAATAGAATTATCTTAAAAATGCTAACACATATACTTGCGGGTTTTGACACCTTTTTGAAAGGTATTTTTGATTTGAGTACTTTCAATTGCAGAAAACTATTATGGAGTATAAATTACTTATAAAAAGGTGTAATTAAAATATAAATAAGTATAAAAATAGAATTATCTTAAAAATGCAATAATTAATATATTTAATTGTTTATAATAGAATTATCTTAAAAATGCAATAATTAATATATTGAATTTTTAACCCATTGTATATATCATATGGATATTTGGAAAAGTGTATGTTATACTTGATTAATATTTATTTCATCTTCAAACAATTTTGCATCTGTATTTAAAGCATTACATTGAATTTTAGATCCGTTATTATTATTGAGTATACGTTTAAAAATTTTATGAGTTTTATCAAGAATGAGTAAACAAATACACATTCTTTCATGTTATGTTCACAACTTTTTTTTTGCGCACGGAAAAAATAAATATATTATGTATTCTTGAAAAAACAATTTTAAAATATATATATATATATTATATAAATATTCCGCCGCACGCACACACACCCACATCACTCCAAAATATGAGAACAGGCTGGAAACATCTTCCAGAACATACAAAAAAAATTTAAGTGTTAAAAATAATTTATTTAAGAGTTATTTGACCATGAAAAGTGGAAATTTTTCAATTTTTTAGAAAAATTTCGATTTTTAAAGCCATTTATCTCAAAATCAGTTGATTTTTTTGAAAAAACATTACAAACAACTTTTGTTTAAATTAATCTTTAGAATTTATCTACCCTGGTTACATTTCTTAATTTTAAAATCTCGAAGAGATAGAACACTCGGACATATTGAATATCAAAAAAAAGGCTACTACACCATAATCGATTGTAATCTAGCACCTCTCAAAAGTTCACATTTTTCGCGAGCTTTCGAATGGCTTGGGTTGGATTATTGGCCAAGACCGCTGGTGTAACTTATGCCTCATAAACCTCATAAAATCACTAATTTTCACGTATTTTAGGACATAACTTACACCTGAGGTGTAATATATATATATATATATATATATATATATATATATATATATATGTGGTAATGAACAATTAACTTACCAAAAATAGTAAAGTGCATAAACTTAATTGTAGTATTTAGTAAAAACCTGTTAAAATTTTAGATTATTTTAAACGGATCTAAATAGAACTATACCTCCTAAGATTAATTTATTTAAGTCATCGCCAAGAGTTATATATGTCATTAATATTTTGTACTTTTAGAGTAATAAAACTTTCTACTTAATTAAATTAATTTTTGTATTAGTTTTAAAAAATTATTTATAACATTTTAGTGGCATATAAATAAAAACCTGATTCTTCCATTTCTCCCGTAATTCGTAATTTGCACCCTCTTTCAAAATTTGCGATTTAATCCATAATTATATCCAATTATTTTTTCCTTTAGTTACAGACCCCATATATTTATTTTAATTATTATAAACAAAGGCATTCCTTAAATAACCTTTTGTTTCTAATAAATACATACTTGTTTATTTAAGATATTGTTTTATATAAATATACGTAATCTACTTACTTATATATCCATACAATTTTTAAATTTTGATTTGAATAATATTTAAATTAAATACTACTAAAATAATTATTTTCGAAAAACTTTTGAAATGTAATTCGTATTTTATATTGCCACTGTTAAAATTTGAATTTTCTTTTGCCATTACTGTTTATAATAGAATTATCTTAAAAATGCAATATTAATGTATTTAATTTTTAATTTATTGTATATTTCACATATAGATATTTGAAAAGTGTATGTTATACTTGATTAAAATTTATTTTATCTTCGAAAAATTGTGCATATATTTAAAAACATTACATTAAATTTTAGGTCCGTTTTTATTTATGAGTTTTATCAGGAATAAGTAAACTAATACACATTCTTTCAAGTTATATTCACAATTTTTTTTTGCGCACGGAAAAAATACATATTTTATCTATTCTTGAAAAAACAAGTAACACGTACACACACACACACGCCAGCAAACCGGTCAAAGGCACGGCAGAGCCTAAGGCCGGAGTAAGACCCCCACGCCCAGATGCCATCAAGATCAAGACATCTAGCGGGGGCTCTTCCTACGCTGACATTCTCCGGAAGGTCAAGGCTGCACCGGAATTAAAGACCCTAGGAGAACGGGTCACGCGTATCAGGCGCACCAGGGCTGGGGAGCTCCTCCTCGAACTGGGGCGACCCGGAACGGAAACGGCGGAGCTAAAGACAGTGGTCTCGTCCACCCTGAGTGGGTCAGCAGAGGTCCAGCTGCTGACTCACAAAGTGTCTATCACCATCAGGGACATGGACGAGTCCACGACAACAACGGAAGTAGCCGCAGCGATTGCAGCAAAGATCGGGCCAAACGTGGTATCCCCGGATAATATTAAAACCTGGGGGTCCTACAGTGGCACCCTAGCTGCGACCATCCAGTTTCCGGCAGTAGCTGCCAAAAAACTGCTGCAAGACGGGAAGCTCCGGATCGGATGGGTCAATTGCAGAGTTCGACTGCGAGAGGTATCCTCGCGCTGCTACCAATGCCACGAATCGGGACACATCGCGAGGGAGTGCAAGAGCGCAGTCGACCGGTCAGCGCAATGCTATCGGTGCGGCCAAGAAGGCCACAAAGCAGTGGATTGCGAGGCCAAAGCCAAGACCTCGCATGAGGAAGGAGCACACATCAAAAATGATTAAGGTGCTTCAAATAAACCTCAACCACTGCGCTGTGGCCCAGGACCTGCTGTCCCAGCTGGTCAGAGAGGAGAGAGCGGACGTAGCGATCATCAGCGAGGAGTTCCGGGATCTCGAGAAGTCGAACTGGGAAAGGGATGCCACGGGCAAGGCGGCCATCTGGGTATGTGGAAATATACACATCTCCAGAAAGATGGTCGCCCCCCTTCCCAGCTTCACCTGGGTGGAGGTGGCGCGGGTACGCATGTACAGCTGCTACTTCCCGCTCAGCGATTCCACCGAGGACTTTGCGAGATCTCTGGATGCAGTCGTCACCAGTGCTCGGTCCTCACGGCTACCGGTCGCAATCGGTCGGGACTTTAATGCTTGGGCGACGGACTGGGGTAGCGCCAAGACCAACGCGCGTGGTCGCGCACTTCTCGAGGCGTTCGCTCTACTGGGGCTGGAGATCGCTAACACAGGGACAACCCCGACTTTCACAAAAGCCGGCAAGTCGTCCATAGTCGACCTCACCTTCGTCGATCCTAGATTGATGGGGAGAGAGGGACTCGGCTGGAATGTTAGCGATCGTTACACGGGTAGTGACCACCAAGCTCTCGTGTACCAGCTCCAGCTGACCAGCGGGAGGACAAAGAGAGCAGGAAGAGGAGCAAGAGAGAGATGGGCACCAGCCACGTTTGATCGTGAGACGTTCCTCTGCTCCCTTGAGGGGGCAAAAGTGGAGGGAATCGCCGAAGAAAAAGCACGAGGCCTCACGAATGCCCTAACAGCGGCTTGCGATGCCTCTATGGCCGTGAAGTTTAACCCTCGCGGCCGCCCACCGATAATCTGGTGGAGTGAGGACATCGCAGAAAAGAGACGTAAGTGCCTGCGTGCCAGAAGGCTGCACCAAAGAGCGAGGGGAACACCGCGGTTCCAAGATCGTTCCGCAGAATACGAACAAAAGCGGAGGGATCTCAAAGTGGCCATCAAGGCTGCCAAGAGAAGGTGTTGGCGGGAGCTCTGTGAGGAGGTGGACCACGACCCCTGGGGCAGACCGTATAAAACGGTTATGAATAAGATCAACCCCGGGGGAGCTATTGCACCCACCGACCCCGTTTTTCTGGACGGAGTCGTCCGCCACCTGTTTCCAGAACATCGGAAAAGGGCAGCAGAGACGGGCCTGATGGCCACCATTGGTGCAGCCGAGTCGCCAGACATTAGTGAAGCCGAACTGAGGATGGCCGCTAAGGGTATTTCCGTACGTAAAGCCCCAGGGCCTGACGGAATACCTGGCCTGGCCGTCAAGACAGCGGCGATGAGTGCTCCGGGCTTGTTCCTGGACGCATTCAACGCATGCATAAGAGGAGGTTGCTTCCCGGCCCAGTGAAAGACGCAGAGGCTGGTACTCCTACCAAAGGGAAACAAACCCCCGGAGGAGCCATCATCTTACCGCCCGCTCTGTCTACTGGATATAGTTGGGAAGCTCCTGGAGCGGGTGATCTGCGCCAGGCTTGCAGAGGCCATCGGTCGGACCGGAGACCTCTCCGACAACCAGTTCGGCTTCCGAAAGGGTCGATCGACCATGGATGCTGTAGGCAGAGTTGTTGGCATAGCCACAAACGCCATCAATGCTGGTCGGAGTGCAAGGCGGATGTGTGCCATCATCACCTTGGACATCCGGAATGCCTTCAACTCTGCCAGATGGGACGACATCATGCTGTCCCTGCAGCACTTCCAAGTGCCACTCTATCTCAGGGAGGTCACCTCGAGTTACCTGACTGACCGTACTCTGCTCTACGACACCGACGACGGTGTGCAATCCCACAACATCACGGGAGGCGTGCCGCAGGGTTCGGTCATTGGGCCCCTACTCTGGAACGTTGTCTATGACGGCCTGCTTAGGCAGCAACTTCCGGAGGGTGTCTCGATGGTGGCTTTCGCGGACGACGTGGCGCTAGTGGTGGTCGCAAAGAGTGTCGAAGAGATCGAATATCTCGGAGACGTCTCTATAGAAGTGGTCGTCACTTGGTTGAGAGACCACGGACTTAGTCTGGCGGCGGAAAAAACGGAGACGATGCTCATCTCTCGCACAAAAAAGGAGAGGACCGCCACCTTCACGGTAGGTAAAGAACGGATACGGTCGGTGAAAACGTTGAAGTATTTAGGGGTCACACTAGACGCGCGGCTGTCGTTCAAACACCATCTCGCGAACGCAGGCTCAAAGGCGGCAAAGGTGGCCCGTGCGCTGGCGGGCATCATGCCCAACATCGGGGGACCCCAGCATCCGCGAAGGTCTCTCCTTGCCTCGGTGGTGAGCTCCGTAATTTTAAACGGAGCTCCTATCTGGGCTGATGCCCTGAACAGGCACAAGAGCTTTGGTGCTCCGTGTCAGAGAGCCTGCAGGATAGCTGCGCTAAGGGTGGCCCGGGCGTACCGAACCGTATCTGACATTGCGCTCTCGGTGATCGCGGGGACCGCCCCCTTCGACCTCCTGGCAGACGAGAGAGCTGAAAGACACCGTGAGGGTGGGCGACGCGTAGAAGGGACTCAGCGGAGATGGGACTCAGCCAGGGACGGCCGGTGGACCTACCGCATCATCCCGCGGATCCGGGAGTGGGCGAGCAGGAAACACGGCTTCGTCAGTTTCCAGCTTACCCAGGTGTTGACCGGATGCTTCCGGTCATCAAAAATCAAAAATCAAACCGGATGCTTCCGTAGTTACCTATTTCGTATAGGGGTCTACGGCAGCGCAGAGTGCCCGGCTTGTCCAGAGGTGGACGAAGACGTGGAACACGTCCTCCGATGGTGTCCTCGTTTCAGGGAGGAACGGGACCAGTTTCAATCCACTTGGAGCGGTCCCCTCACCCCTGAGGGCATCGGGGCGTGCCTGCTTGACTCCCAGGAGGGATGGAACGCAGTAGTGACCCTCTGTACGTCCGTAGTGGACAGGCTGGGTCTCATCAGAAGAGAAGAGGAGAGAAGAGTTGCGATGGCAGCGGTACTGGGCTAGTGTAGCCGTTGCCTCCCCCCGCGAAGTAATGCCTTGCGGCGGCTCCCGCGGGGGAATAAAGGTAAAAAAAGAGGTGGAGTTTTAGTGGGTATGCCTATCGACATCCTTGGGTAGGAGAGTCCCACACACGGGGAGTCTCGCATGGCTCCAGTCATGGTGCATTAAGCATTTCTCCACCTATTCGAAAAAAAAAAAAAAAAAAAAAAAAAACGCACACACACACACATGCACATACACACACACACACACACACACACAAACACACGCACACACACACGCACGCACACACACACACACACATGCACACACACACACGCGCACACACACACATGCACTAACACACACGCACACACACACACGCACACACACACACACACACATGCACACACGCACACGCACACGCACACACACACACATGCACACACGCACACGCACACGCACACACACACACGCACACGCACACATGCACTAACACACACGCACACGCGCACACACACACACACACACACACACACACACAATTATATATATGACATACATATATATATATATTATATATGACATATATATAACATATAAATGACATATATATATAACATATATATATATGGGGTATTCCACGTGAAGTGGTCCGATCAATATTTTAAAATGCGCCAAATTTTGGATACACATTGCAAATGTTTTTAAGAATACAGAAAAAAATTTTTAGATACTGGTATTTATTAGCTCAAAAGTTATTCTAACCTCAAAAAGTGAACTTTTTCCAGTTTTTTTCAACACCAGCTGGGTTCATCGCTATTTAACTCAAAATCTATCAACTTTTACTATAGAACATTTTATGTAACATTCGTTGCTAATTATGTCTAGAATTTATCCTTCTGGGTTAGAATTTCTAATTTCAAGGTAAATGTTAGATAAACTACATGTCAATATTCAATTTGAAAAAAATCTAACTTCGCCACAATTGATTTTTTTATCCAAAAGTCCAAAAGAAAACTTGGAGCAATACCTTTCAAATGATCTGTAGCATTTTTATGGCCTTTAATTCTGTAAAAAGTTATGATAATTTAAAGAAAGACGAAATTTTTTTAAAAATTTAAATGGGAAATACCACGTTAATTTTTGTGAATTTTTTGTCTTTCTTTAAATTATCATAACTTTTTACAGAATTGAAGGCCATAAAAATGCTACAGATCATTTGAAAGGTATTGCTCCAAGCTTTCTTTTGGACTTTTAAATAAAAAAATCAATTGTGGCGAAGTTAGATTTTTTTCAAATTGAATATTGACATGTAGTTTATCTAACATTTACCTTGAAATTAGAAATTCTAACCCAGAAGGATAAATTCTAGACATAATTAGGAACGAATGTTACATATAATGTTCTATAGTAAAAGTTGATAGATTTTGAGTTAAATAGTGGTATACACAGCTGGTGTTGAAAAAAACTGGAAAAAGTTCACTTTTTGAGGTTAGAATAACTTTTGAGTAAATAGATTCCAGTACCTAAAAATTTTTTTCTGTATTCTGAAAAACATTTGCAATGTGTACCCAAAATTTGGCGCATGTTAAAATTTTGATCGGACCACTTCACGTGGAATACCCCATATATATATATATGACATATATATATATATATGACATATATATATATGTTGAATTCTGAATTCTTAGACACGGCGGCGGCGGCGGCGGCGGCGAAATATTTATATATTATAGAGAGATATAACATATATATATATGACATATATATATATCATATATATATAAAACATATATATATGGGCTATTTCACGTCAAGTGGAACGATGAAAATTTTAAATCGCTCCAAAATTTGAAAACAGACTGGAAATATCTTTCAGAAGATAGAAAAAAATTTTTAGGTGTTAAAAATAATTTGCCTAAGAGTTATTCCACCATAAAAAATGGAAATTTTTCAACTTTTTAGAAAAATTTCTATTTTCAAAGCCATTTATCTCAAAATCTATTGACTTTTTTGAAAAAACATTAAAAACAACTTTTGTTCAAAATAATCTTTAGAACTTATCTACCTGGGTTACAATTCTTAATTTTAAAATCTCGAAGAGATAGGGCACTTGGAAATATTGAATATCAAAAAAGGCGACCAGGCCACAATCGATTTTGATCTAACACCGCTCAAAAGATCACATTTTTCGCGAGCTTTCGAATGGCGGTGGTTAGATTATTGTTTAAGACCGTTGGTGTAAGTTATACCCCATAAACCTCATAAAATCACTCATTTTCATGTATTTTAGGGCATTTATCTCAAAATCTATTGATTTTTTTGAAAAAACATTAAAAACAACTTTTGTTCAAAATAATCCTTAGAACTTATCTACCTGGGTTACAATTCTTAATTTTAAAATCTCGAAGAGATAGGGCACTTGGAAATATTGAATATCAAAAAAAGGCAACCACGCCACAATCGATTTTGATCTAACACCGCTCAAAAGATCACATTTTTTGAGAGCTTTCGAATGGCGGTGGTTAGATTATTGGCCAAGACCGCTGGTGTAAGTTAGGCCCTAAAATACATGAAAATGAGTGATTTTATGAGGTTTATGGGGTATAACTTACACCAGCGGTCTTGGCCAATAATCTAACCACCGCCATTCGAAAGTTCTCAAAAAATGTGATCTTTTGAGCGGTGTTAGATCAAAATCGATTGTGGCGTGGTGGCCTTTTTTTGATATTTAATATTTCCAAGTGCCCTATCTCTTCGAGATTTTAAAATTAAGAATTGTAACCCAGGTAGATAAGTTCTAAGGATTATTTTGAACACAAGTTGTTTTTAATGTTTTTTCAAAAAAATCAATAGATTTTGAAATAAATGGCTTTGAAAATAGAAATTTTTCTAAAAAATTGAAAAATTTCCATTTTTCATGGTGGAATAACTCTTAGGCAAATTATTTTTAACACCTAAAAATTTTTTTCTATCTTCTGAAAGATATTTCCAGCCTGTTTTCAAATTTTGGAGCGTTTTAAAATTTTCATCGTACCACTTGACGTGAAATAGCCCATATATATATGTTGAATGCTGAATTCTTAGACACGGCGGCGGCGAAATATTTATATATTATAGAGATATATATATATATCATTGCGGCAACTTCTCAAACAACTTGCTAACAGTTTTTACCTCTGTATGCGTTCTCTCACGGGATGGAAAAAATTTCGTCTCTTTCTATCTTTCGCATCTCCTATGACGCTATCTCTTTTTGTTGCCATCGAATGAAAAAGAAAGTGGAAATAGCCAAAATTCGAGAATCGGAATTCAGCAAGCAACTTTAATAACATCGAATTTCTCCACTATGCACTTATGAATTCAAACCGGATTTATTGTAAAGTGAAAACTTATATAAAAAATAGATGTGAGATTTGTAATTGCATAAATAGATAGTATAATTTTAAATGTACGAAAATATAAAAAATCTGAGGGGTTAGTTAGCTGTATAATAAGGGCTTACGCGCCTTAAAAATAAAAATACTACAAAAAAAAATTTCTTAATGAATTGTATTTTTGATCTTTAGATTCGGAAGATTTAATTTTACTAACTGAACTATTACTTTGTTTATGTCAAATATGTTAAATTTTGGTTATGAATTAAGGTTATAAAGCTGTAAAATCGATTGAACTGTTTGTAATATCTATCCTGTATTTAATGTATTTGATTATTTAATTATATTTCAGATGCTAAAAATCGGAAGTACAGGGTGATCCAGAAACATAGGTAACATATATATATATATTCCGATTCAGAAAATTAATTCGAGTATAACCCCGTCGGAATTTTTAAAAAATATTAATTAGGCGAGGCGTAATTAATTTTTGAAATGGGCCAATCAGAGGCCGGATTAGGGAAGAAAGGTGAGCGGCGTTGCCGCGCGAGACTAATGCAACAGGTCAACGAGCGAAGCGGCCGAGGCGCCTGAACATAGCTAATGCGTATAGCAGAAGCGAAGATCGCGAAAGCGAATGAATCGCAAAATATATTTTACGAGATTGATTGTATGAATAAAATGTACAATCAAGGAAATGATTTTTATTTAAGTTTGAATTAGACCGCAGACTAATAAATTCATTACTACTATTATTAATTTACTTACTAAATCTGTAATACGCGTGCGTTATAAATATGAGATTATTACAGTTTTTAATCTCATCGTATTTACATTAATTTATTGAAACCTTTATGACGAATTTTAAGACAATAAAATTTTGAATTGAATTAAGTTTTGTGTACAATATAGCCAATAAATACGTTTACCATAAAGATATATCGCTACATATTGGAAATATATTAATTAATTTTGCAAGTATATTGGCAATAATATTGATAGGTAAATAATTCCTAGTCCGTGTAAAATGAAATTTAGCTCAAGCCTCAAATCTCCGTTTAAAAAACATAATGCTACCGCGAGCGCTCTCCGATGTTCGCGCACATCAAATTTTGTGCTCGCGGAGTAAGCCCGCCGCGGGCGCTCTCCGACGTTCGCGCTCATCAAATTTTGTACTCGCGGAGTAAGCCCGTCACGGACGCTCTCCGACGTCCGCACTGCAAGAGCAAACGTGCTCGAAAAAAGTTACTTCGTTAAAATTACAATTCATTGTGTTTTAGACTTAATAAATATTTTGGAAAACTCGTTCCAAATGTTTAGCATATTAATAGCAATAGTCTGGCTGTTGAATTGAATTGAGTGTTCAATATACAAAATGCCAATGAATAACTTCCATAAATTCGCAATATATTGGTAATATATTAGCAATAATATTGCTAGAAAGTTATTTCCGAGTCCGTGTAAAATAAAATCTAGCTGAACCCTCGATGAAGTTTTATAATAGTCTGGGAATCATCTAGCTGTAGTATATCTATAATATGTTTACGTTTACCAAATATTTTTAAACTGATTTTTTATAATATATTAGTAATAAAAGATCATCGATTCGTCGGTAGTATTGACAATTTGGAAGACACGAAACATATTGGCGATATATTGATAATACTTTGGCAATATGTTGGCAACATATTGGCAACATATTGGCAATATATTGGCAACATATTGGCAATACTTTGGCAACATATTGGCAACATATTGGCAACATATTGGAATATATTAATTAATTTTGCAAGTATATTGGCAATAATATTGATAGGTAAATAATTCCTAGTCCGTGTAAAATGAAATTTAGCTCAAGCCTCAATTCTCCGTTTAAAAAACATAATGCTACCGCGAGCGCTCTCCGATGTTCGCGCACATCAAATTTTGTGCTCGCGGAGTAAGCCCGCCGCGGGCGCTCTCCGACGTTCGCGCTCATCAAATTTTGTACTCGCGGAGTAAGCCCGTCACGGACGCTCTCCGACGTCCGCACTGCAAGAGCAAACGTGCTCGAAAAAAGTTACTTCGTTAAAATTACAATTCATTGTAGTTATTTCCGAGTCCGTGTAAAATAAAATCTAGCTGAACCCTCGATGAAGTTTTATAATAGTCTGGGAATCATCTAGCTGTAGTATATCTATAATATGTTTACGTTTACCAAATATTTTAAACTGATTTTTTATAATATATTAGTATATGCTGAACAAATCGATATCATTAAAATTAATTGGATCATATCTTTACTAAAAATCGGTATTATGAGAAATCGTGGATTTATGTCACGCATCTTAGTAATTATTCGGATGACCAAAGACAGACGTTCATTCACGTTTTCATCCACTTGAGGTAATAAAAGATCATCGATTCGTCGGTAGTATTGACAATTTGGAAGACACGAAACATATTGGCGATATATTGATAATACTTTGGCAATATGTTGGCAACATATTGGCAACATATTGGCAATATATTGGCAACATATTGGCAATACTTTGGCAACATATTGGCAACATATTGGCAACATATTGGCAATATATTGGCAATATATTGGCAACATATTGGCAATATATTGACAATACTTTGGCAACATATTGGCAATATATTGATAATACAAATAATAAATACCCGCGAAAAAAAATTAAAGTTTATATGAACTTTATATAAACTTTAGGTTTGGCTAAACTTGATATGGGGTTGGCCAACGAGACTGAGCCGAACTTGTGCAGTTGACTGTTCAAGTTTGGTGAAAGTATATCAAATGTTCAGCTGAAATTCATATAAAGTTTTTATAAAGTTTTTTTACAATTACTGACAAATAAAATATAGTTTATACTAAGTTTAGCTGAACACAATATTAACGTGATAGCAAGTTCAGGTTTATAAAGTCATATAATGTTGATATCAACATACCCAAAGAAAAATTTTGAAAATCTGCTTTAACTGACATCAGTAAGAATACATCGCTTAGAAAAACGGAGATATATTCCAAAAAATTCGAATCCGTCACTGAAAAGTGTTGTCTATTTCCTTAGTTTTGAAGACATAACCTGAAAAAAGAAATTTAAAAAACCACAATGTATCTATTTTCACCATTTTTCTAACCGATGTATTCTTACTGATGTCAGTTAAAGAAGATTTTCAAAATTTTTCTTTGGGTATGTTGATATCAACATTATATGACTTTATAAACCTGAACTTGCTATCACGTTAATATTGTGTTCAGCTAAACTTAGTATAAACTATATTTTATTTGTCAGTAATTGTAAAAAAACTTTATAAAAACTTTATATGAATTTCAGCTGAACATTTGATATACTTTCACCAAACTTGAACAGTCAACTGCACAAGTTCGGCTCAGTCTCGTTGGCCAACCCCATATCAAGTTTAGCCAAACCTAAAGTTTATATAAAGTTCATATAAACTTTAATTTTTTTTCGCGGGTATTTATTATTTGTATTATCAATATATTGCCAATATGTTGCCAAAGTATTGTCAATATATTGCCAATATGTTGCCAATATATTGCCAATATATTGCCAATATGTTGCCAATATGTTGCCAATATGTTGCCAAAGTATTGCCAATATGTTGCCAATATATTGCCAATATGTTGCCAATATGTTGCCAACATATTGCCAAAGTATTATCAATATATCGCCAATATGTTTCGTGTCTTCCAAATTGTCAATACTACCGACGAATCGATGATCTTTTATTACCTCAAGTGGATGAAAACGTGAATGAACGTCTGTCTTTGGTCATCCGAATAATTACTAAGATGCGTGACATAAATCCACGATTTCTCATAATACCGATTTTTAGTAAAGATATGATCCAATTAATTTTAATGATATTGATTTGTTCAGCATATACTAATATATTATAAAAAATCAGTTTAAAAATATTTGGTAAACGTAAACATATTATAGATATACTACAGCTAGATGATTCCCAGACTATTATAAAACTTCATCGAGGGTTCAGCTAGATTTTATTTTACACGGACTCGGAAATAACTTTCTAGCAATATTATTGCTAATATATTACCAATATATTGCGAATTTATGGAAGTTATTCATTGGCATTTTGTATATTGAACACTCAATTCAATTCAACAGCCAGACTATTGCTATTAATATGCTAAACATTTGGAACGAGTTTTCCAAAATATTTATTAAGTCTAAAACACAATGAATTGTAATTTTAACGAAGTAACTTTTTTCGAGCACGTTTGCTCTTGCAGTGCGGACGTCGGAGAGCGTCCGTGACGGGCTTACTCCGCGAGTACAAAATTTGATGAGCGCGAACGTCGGAGAGCGCCCGCGGCGGGCTTACTCCGCGAGCACAAAATTTGATGTGCGCGAACATCGGAGAGCGCTCGCGGTAGCATTATGTTTTTTAAACGGAGATTTGAGGCTTGAGCTAAATTTCATTTTACACGGACTAGGAATTATTTACCTATCAATATTATTGCCAATATACTTGCAAAATTAATTAATATATTTCCAATATGTAGCGATATATCTTTATGGTAAACGTATTTATTGGCTATATTGTACACAAAACTTAATTCAATTCAAAATTTTATTGTCTTAAAATTCGTCATAAAGGTTTCAATAAATTAATGTAAATACGATGAGATTAAAAACTGTAATAATCTCATATTTATAACGCACGCGTATTATAGATTTAGTAAGTAAATTAATAATAGTAGTAATGAATTTATTAGTCTGCGGTCTAATTCAAACTTAAATAAAAATCATTTCCTTGATTGTACATTTTATTCATACAATCAATCTCGTAAAATATATTTTGCGATTCATTCGCTTTCGCGATCTTCGCTTCTGCTATACGCATTAGCTATGTTCAGGCGCCTCGGCCGCTTCGCTCGTTGACCTGTTGCATTAGTCTCACGCGGCAACGCCGCTCACTTTTCTTCCCTAATCCGGCCTCTGATTGGCCCATTTCAAAAATTAATTACGCCTCGCCTAATTAATATTTTTTAAAAATTCCGACGGGGTTATACTCGAATTAATTTTCTGAATCGGAATATATATATATGTTACCTATGTTTCTGGATCACCCTGTATAATTGCTTTAGTGATAATTTTTTTAATATTTTATTAATTTATTCTGAATCTTCAAATTTTTACCGCAAAATATAAGAATTTTTTAAAATAATATTTATGGTGAACTCCTGACTCCTGCTCATAATACATAACTTTACCAAGATTTTTTATTTGCAACTAATTAATTAAATCTTATAAAACCTTATCTGATCATTTTTCCTACATATAGAACGTGCAATATCTTTATAATTTATTATTCGCGCATTTTCAGTGGGTTTACTTTATAAATGCGGATCAATTACGAGTTCTATAGGACATTATATTATTTAATTACGTTTTTGCGACTGTAACGCACTATAGAAGCAGATTAAACAAATTGTTTAAAAAATAAAGATACCAGTTGTTTTTATCGGAGTTTTCACATACATTAATATGGAATTTTCATATACAGTACCATATAAGATCCTATTGATAATATGTCATAGGTTTACATATAAAAAAAAAATTTTTATTTAAGGATCGTCTTATAAACATTTATATCGCATAAATACAATAAAACCTTATTCGAATTTTAATAAGTTGCTTCAATCATATTCTTATAAAATTACTAAAATGTAAAATAAATATAAACCTATTCATAGTATTTATTTCATAAATTGACATATAATGTTCATACGCAAATACGCATACCAACCTATATGTATATGCGACGAACACGACTTTAATTAAGTATTTCTATATGCTTTATTAGGAACTCGTACGATACATGTTTTCGTAAACTACCAATAAAATCTTATAAAATTCTTATCTGGACATTTTTCTCTTGAAAGAACATGCAGTTATTCTATCGTTTTTTATTGAGAACAATCTTATTTTCAACTGGGTATATAAAAAATTTTTTTTTTTATAATAGTTTTAAAATATAAAATTATCTATTGCACCTGTGTGGTACAATATTTTTTCATGCAAGCCATATATATGCAAAATATGTATAAATAATTATAGTATAAACTTGTATTAATATATATTAATTCTAATAAAAATTAAACTATATTTTTATACATATAAAATATTGATACTTTTTAAAATTAAAATCTTATAAAATTATTATTTGTACTAATTTTCTACGAGGCAAATAATTTTTGATAAATAATTTATTCTAACATTTTACCTAGAAGTATCTGATGTTTAAAAAAAAGCACTTCTATGAACATTTTTTAAAATATTAAAACATATTTATATTGTATATGAATATATATATATACACATTCCTATTATTTAGAAATTATTTTTTCTGTAATATTTTAAAAATCATTTAATGTACAGATGCATGGTTGAAAGTAACATTCAAAATTTATAAATCTTGTTTTCAAGTAAACCAATTAAACTCGGTACTACCTTGAACCAGGGTTGCCAGACGGCGATTTTTTCTCCTTGTTACTCTTGCTTAATAAACATCAATATACGTAAGAGAGAAAAGGAAAAAAAATCGCTAACTGGTCACTCTGCCTTGAACTTGAAAACATAAACATCTCTCTCTTCTCGTTTCCCTCTCTACGCAGGGTTGCCAGATGGCGATTTTTTCTCCTTGTTGCTCTTGCTTAATAAACATCAATATACGTAAGAGAGAAAAGGAAAAAAAATCGCCAACTGGTCACTCTGTCTCTACGTAATTTTACGGGACGCCATCGAGGCTACATCGAGAAATCGATTCACGACCGAATACGATCGATAATTGTGTGAGTGTGTGAGAGCAATTGACCGCAGAGCAGCAACTCCAGGAGACGATCTCCATTGTAATAAGGTGGGTGCACGCCCTGCACCGGTATTTCACGATCTCTCCTGACCGTAAGTGTGCTTCCCCTTTACTCCCCTCCCCTCCCCCCGCGCAGCAAGCAGCAGCAGCTCATTTGATAAATTCGCCGCGATCGTACGCGGCTGGCGCCCAAACCATATTTTATATTTATAATAAATTAATATCATTTTATAT
Source organism: Theocolax elegans (assembly GCA_026168455.1). Classification (NCBI taxonomy): domain Eukaryota; kingdom Metazoa; phylum Arthropoda; class Insecta; order Hymenoptera; family Cerocephalidae; genus Theocolax; species Theocolax elegans. The sequence continues at coordinate 4,332,194 of CM047429.1, forward strand.
AAACTCAATCGTTTATTTCGCCTTTGACGCCGCGCCCTAATCCCCAGCGTGACCGTTACATTGGCGCTCAACGTGGTTTTTCGGCATCGGGACGTTTTTTTTTATATACATTAAAATGGCGTCGTTACGCACTATGTAGCCGATGTTGAACTTACGGGATTATTTATAAACTTTTTCTTAGCAGCAAAAATAAAAATAAATTAGCAGCAGCAGTAAATTAAATCAGCGTTTTCTTTATTTTTTTCTCTCAAACTTTAATTAAAATAAATAAATTTGTACACGTCGAGCGGACGTAAATTTAATAAATTATTAGTGGATAAGCCGTAGCCATTTTTCCCTCCCCCCGCGTGAAGCACACATACGGGAAGCAGGAAGAAGCCGCGTGGCCATATTTTCGGCCATCTTGAATAAAATTTACACGTGGTGCTAAATTTTATAATTATTAAATTTCATTTTTTGTTTTCTTTTAAACAATATATTTGTGCATTATATTTTTTTTATTGTGTTTAATGTAGCGTATAGTGCGTAAATAGAATAATATGTTCTATAAGTAAAATAATTACTTGGAAATTTAGCAGCTAGCAACTGTTCCTACATAAACATACATATATATTTTGATAATTTTTCATATTTGTGCACAGTATTTCTGTATATTTTATAATACTAGTATTTATTTTCTAACACGCAATATAACATTTTGTTTCGCTTTTCCCCCCCTTATCTCATCGCAGCCATACCATTTATTATTATAAGCCGTTATTTTAATTTTTACATTGTGCTATCAACAAATTAATATTTTTTTTGTTGTTAATATAATTTAGCCCTTATATATAAAAATATACAGTGAAAAATATACATTAATATTTTCATTTTCTTTTCTGGCAGAAGCTGCAATTTAAATAATAAATAATTCTGCAATATTATAAACAATACACAATAAATAAAATTTTTTATTTTTTCGTGCAAATTGAAAACATTATTTTTTGTTTTTGTTTTCTTATTTTCCCTGCTAGCAGCAAAATAATTAACAGTAATAAAATTTTAATTTTATTTGTAACAAATTAACAAACTAAGCAAATTAGCACATAATAAGTCAATTTTTTTTTCTCTTTCCTTCTTTTCATTTGCTTTTCAACTAATTGCACTTAATAACCCCATTTTGCAGCAAACTTTATACATTTTTTACGCCTTTCCCTATTAGCAGCCGAAAACCTAGAAACCAGATATATTGTTATTACCCTTGCCTGATTGACTTCGATATTGAGTTACCTTTGAACTTGGTTTTAGATTTTGAATTTAATTTTGAATTTTATTTGAACTTGATTTTTGATTTAGAATTTGATTTTAAATTTCATTTGAACTTTAATTTTGATTTAGAATTTGATTTTGAATTTCATTTGAACTTGAATTTTGATTTAGAATTTGATATTGAATTTAATTTAAACTTGAATTTTGATTTAGAATTTAATTTTGAATTGGAATTTGATATTGATTTCGCTTGGGATCTTGTATTTCCAATTTATTTTTACATTAAGATCGAATTTGAATGTCTATCTGATTTTTGAATTGATTTCGACTACCCGGTCGGTCCTGACTTTGAGATTTAATTAGAATTGACTCTTGCTTACGCGATGGGCTTATATGTCCTCGAATTCGCGTCTCTTCTACAAGATATACTTTCTCATTAATATGATCGACCTCTCGGGTCGACACCTCCCTTCGTTGAAAATTTTCATTAGCATAATTTGTTTTTCCTGTTTCCCCAAACGAATTCCTTTTAGGTGGTTTTATTACCAGTGTGATATCTTTTACGACTTCCTCACCCTCTCTTGCATTGAGACTCATAGGGTTAGCGGAAATTCTCTTACACATTCCCGTTCTCTCGTTCAATATACTGTTACGTTTTTCTATGACATTAATCGTTGGGTCTTCATAGCTTTCCTTTGTTTCGATCAATAATATGTTTTCTTCTACAAAAGGGATACAGACGTCTACAACTCTTCACATTCTTTTCGCATAATCAATTTTTGCACCTGATTGACAGAAAAAATCGCTTCCCAGTAAACCATCTTCGATTATAGGCACATTGTCATTTGTTATATGGAATTCAATGTCAAACCTTGGAAAATGGATGTCAACTTTGCCTAAAGTGTAAATACTTTCTTCCGTGATTCCTTTTAATTCTAATATTTTATTTTTATTAATATTTTCGTCTTTTGGTATGTTTCGTAATTTTAGTAAATTGGGACCTGCTCCTGAATCTAAAATAAGAATTATTTCCTCGTTGCTTCTCGGATTTTTAAGTTTAATAATTGGCGACTTGCAATTTTTACTTAATCGAACATATCTTTTGATCATGTGGGTTCCTGATTTTTGTAACTCGGGCACCTCGTGTACTCGGTTTCCCGTCTCGAGCCCTGTTGTAGGAGACCATTTTCGTTTTCCGATCGGTTCTCTCGATTTCGATTATTAAATTCCCGTTTTCCACATTCTTCTACAATATGGCCCTCCTTTTTGGCAGTATCGGCATATCCTTTCTGTATTTGTATAATCTTGCTTTGGGAAGGTTGTATTTTGGCGACGAACATATTGATTTTCTTGCTGCTTAAATTCATTAGTCGGTTTTTCACCTGCCCATTGTTGCGGTCTGCGTGACTCTCGAGACTCCGCCCAGTCATTCGTAGGCCGTATTTCCCTGGCTTGGGGTTGTCTCATTTTTTCTAAATGCCAGCATTTCGGTGCCAGGTGGCCCGAAATACAGTAGCTTCATCCAATTTACACACTTGCCCCATCCGTGCTTTTATTACCCAATGTAAACCGCGAATAAAAAATTTTACTAAATCATTTTCTAAAGATCGATTGAAATTATTAGTTAACCTTTTTTCTCTTCGAGCTGCCTCAGTTATTTCTTGGCCGATTGATCTAACCCTGTTTGAAAAAACTACGACACTTTCTTTCCTTTTCTGTTTTACATTAGCTAATTCACCGTGTAATTGATGATAAGATTTCGTAGACCCAAAAATACTATTAAAAAAATTTGCAATATCTTCAATCGATTCAAAACTTTTTTTTGCTGCACTCTTCAATGCTTCTCTATATAATCTCATTTTAATTAATTTCGCGAGGTCCGGTTCATATTGTTCATGTATTATGTTGCAAGCTTCCCTACATCCGTCAATAAATTGACTCAATGGAATATTTACCCCATTATATTTCGGAATTAATTCAAGTGCGTCTTTTATAGAAAGGGGCCTCACTTGTCCTAAGGTTGAGTTTGTTAAATACGAATTTAATTTTGGCAATCTCTCCGATACTAAATTATTATTATTACAGTTATTTGGTAAAATTGGTGTGCTTGTAGTAACTCTGACATTATTATCCTGTTTAACAATTTCAGGTTCCATTTGTTGTTCTGAAGTTTTTGCATTTTCTGCCGAAAAATAGGTTGTGTTATCGTCTGTTAGTTCGGGTTTAAAACCTATCCCATTTACTTCTACTTTTGTTTTTGCTTCTAAGTTTCCGATAATATAATCGATTATTAATTTTGGATTTACTCTTTTTTCTATAAAATCGCCTAAAGCTTCAATTAGATACTTATCTTCGCAAAATTCTATTATATCTTTTTTGTCTACGAATTCCTTTAACAAGTCAATTATTATAAGTATATTTTTATCGAGACCTGCTGCTTCATCTGACAAATGTATCCCGCTATCATGCCTATCTTTAAAAAATTTTAACAAACTAGCTAAAGATTTGTCCGGAGTTTTAACACAAAAATCTGGATTTATTTTAAGCGCCTGCTTAAGCAAAATTGAAGCCGCGTCTTTATTTCGAGAATTCTCTTTTTCATTGATACCCATGATCTGTGCTAATAAGGAAGACAATTGCTCTAATCCTTCTTTAATTTTTAGGACGAGCCCCCACTTGTTATGTCCTAGGGTAGACGTAACGTAGAAAAATTAAATGGACTAAATTTAAATTAAAAATAGAAGTTCCCCGTTTTAGTACGCGTATAGCGTCAAGGATGGGTGGAAATTCTCCTCGGTATAGCACAGGTCATAGACCCTTCTGAAATTTACGTGCATAGGTAAGCCCGAGGTGCAACAATGAGTGAAGGCGAGGAAAGGAAAACAACCAACCTTATCGGGCGGGAGATCTACGGGTGATCGGTGGCTGCAACTGCTCGGCTGTCTTTCTCTCTCTCGTTGATCCTCGATGCAAAGACTCCCTTACAATAGAAATGCGGTATAGACTAATTGGGGTTTTAAAGGGAATAGGAAAATGACTGGTGTTTAAAGGTTTAAAGATACTGAACAATGAGTTTCGATTTTCTTGCTTTATTTCGCGTTAAATTTTGGATACAGGATTTTACCTAACTTGAGAAAGGACTAAAGAGCCAGAGCACACACCCCCGGCGCGACATCCCTATTTATATCAAGGGTTTGGGGTGGAGTGTTGGATCCTCTTGACCAATCAAATTTGGTTACAACATTGTAAATTTACTTAATTAATTTATTCTTTGTCATGCGTGTTCTAATTAAGTTATTGGCTAGAATTTTTCAAGGCGGTTCCTGTCTTGACGAGAACATCCTACTTTGAGTATTAAATGCGTGCGCACGTGTGTGCGTATGTGTGTGTGTATGTGTATGCGCATGTGGGTACGTTGCGTCTATCACGACGCGACAATATGTTTACTTATATTAAAAAAATATTGAGTGAGATATTGTATCTACAAATATTTAGGTTATAAATTGTAAAATTATTACTTATATTATTATTTATTAATTGCAGTATTTAAATTTATGCATGGCATTGTTACACAATCAATTTTAAAAAATATTTGTATATGAAAAAATAGAAAAATAATAAACTTTAAAATTTGTAATTAAATTTATAAAAACTTATTAAGTCATAAAAGTTTTTATTTATAAGAAAATGATTATGACAAATAACTGAACTACAAATTTTAAAATGTTCGTTTTTATTCATATGCTGATCGGATAACTGTAAAGTGCTGGACCGGAAGAGACGCTAATTTTAAATTACTATTTCGAATGTCGATGGCATTATTAATAAGATTGTGCACGTAAATGTGCAATAAAAAAAATTTCATTTAATCCGTTGCATATAATTTTTTATTTGTGTAAATTATATAATATCGGTCTCTCCGAACTAAATGCTTTATTTTAGAATAAAGTAGGCCTATCGTACTCTTTGTCCACTATGGTTGGTGGAATTTCCCAGAGCACGGCCTTTTAAAATAATTAAAGGCGTTTCGTCCTCGATCTCCAGCTTGGACTCCTCAGTAAGGAACTGGAGATCTTACCTTAGACGCCTGTCGCAAGATGAACCGCGACGCCAGCTAGATGTTCTGCGGCTATATATATAGAAAAGAGACGACGATCTCTCCAACGAGTGTAGAGAGATAGTCGTATCCATCTGGTGGTGGGAAAAGCCACCAGCCAGAGTGCGACGTATTAGACCAAGTCGCAAGTTATTTGAAATAAAATGAATTTATCGTTCGGTGATATGTATATGTGTACATTATATAATATCGGTCTCTCCGAACTAAATGCTTTATTTTAGAATAAAGTAGGCCTATCGTACTCTTTGTCTACTATAGTTGGAGATCGAGGACGAAACGCCTTTAATTATTTTAAAAGGCCGTGCTCTGGGAAATTCCACCAACCATAGTGGACAAAGAGTACGATAGGCCTACTTTATTCTAAAATAAAGCATTTAGTTCGGAGAGACCGATATTATATAATTTACACATATACATATCACCGAACGATAAATTCATTTTATTTCAAATAATTTTTTATTGACAAATTGGCTTTAAATACCTAATTAATATATATTTTCTGTAAAAATGATAAGAATTTATATTCTTTATAGTTGTAAAAAAGAATTTATTAATTGTTTTACATAAAAATGGAACATAGTAGAGAGCAAATAAAAGACACGTATAAAAAATTGTTGGCACCAAATTGTAATATAAAAGAAGTATCTCGATGGACTCGATGGCGAAGAAGGAAAGTTTGCGAAAAAAATAAAGACAGTAAAGGTATTTTTATTTTGAATGTTAAATTACAAAAAGATAGTATCTAGTAAAAGATAGTAAGATAGTATAATCTTTCATCAAGGAAACAATGAAATAATCTAAAAGTTCTCCAATTACAATCTAATATAATTTTAAGATAAAATAATGTTTTAATATTTATAATACTAAACGGAACTATAACACGTAAAGATGGACATAAAATGTTTCTCTTTAAGACTTTGAAGCGAACTTAATAGAAGGGTTAATTGTATTTAAGCTATCACCGCTAATATGCTCTCACATAGATAGATTTACAATACATAATGATATAGAATTTGTGTAGCTGGCATCGTCTGTTATTCATTTTTAATATTACAAAAGTGAAACTAGTAAAGTTATCGCCGAGTAAAACAAACTATGATTGATTGACCTTAAAAAGAAGCTAAATTTCAATTTTTAATTTTTAGTTCTGAAAATATAAAATATTTTCCCATGCAAATTAATTAAGAAAAAGGTATCATTTTCTTATTATCTATAATAATTGAAAATAGATTTACTATTAAATAGGCTTACTATTAATTAATTATGTTATTATTAATTTAGTTATAAAAATATAAATTGTGTATTGCTAAAACATAAACGCGACAATAATTTGGAACACGAACCGCTAGAATCTGATTCCCACTTCCGAATGTAATTCATAGTTTATTGATATGTAAAACATAACCTACTTTACACGTGTGTTTTCCAGATTTTGTTGATATTAAGTAGGATTTCAAAACGTTGCATTAAAAAAATTATACAAAATTTTATTTTCAAAATTGTTAATCAATTGAATAAATAATTTTTATAATTTTGTTACTGTAAGATTTAAAATTCTAGTCAATATTAATGAAAAGAATGATGTCTTGAAGCTAACCCAGTGATACAAAATAATGCAAATAATTAATTTCAAGAGTAAACATCTGTAAGTAATAATGACGATATTATTAACTGCTTAATTCAATTATTTACCGCTATAAACAATTATTTGCATTAATATGTTTCTGCTAGGGTACTATTAAGTTTTCAGTCTATTCGATGAAATAATGTATGTACTAACGTAAAATGGGATTTATTAGGACAATTACGGCTAACTAATAAATATAATGCCAAATTAAAAAATAGTTATTGTTTTTTTATTATCAAATAAAATCTTTAAATTTTCGAGTCACGTTCGTAAATTAAGTATCGATTAAGAATCGATTGTGACACCAATCATCTTCATTCAAATTATGTATGCTCATCTAATTAATTAACTTTGCAAACTAATCTGTACTATTATTTTTTTTTATTATGAGTAGCAGAACAGGTTTGTTCCGATGTCCCAGAACTACATCTTTATTTTTACTTAATATATTTTACTATTTAATATGAGTTTATTTATGCTTTCTGTAAGAATTACGTTTATTATTTTTGATAATTTATAATCATGGATGCCAATGCACGAAATAATAGGTCATAAAGGAAATTGTAATGAAGATTTATTTATTTGTTCCTTAAGGGGAGTCCGTAGAGTATAGTTGAATATATCACCACCCGAAAATTTGCGAGCAGAAGTGGCGCTGTCGTCAGATAGACTGAGTTCATATTCGACAACAATTTTGGACAATTAAAAAAAATAGAGTTTTTACTACACAAAATCAAAGTTAAGCGCCATAGCTATTGATGTAATGATTAATTACATATTACTTAACAGATCGAAAAGTCAGTATTTTCGACGAATAGTGAGAAGTACGAAGTGACTTCGGTATGTGTTCTCAGAATTGATTCGTACTTCTCACTATTCGTCGAAAATACTGACTTTTCGATCAGCTAAGCAATACGTAATTAATCATTACATCAATAGCTATGGCGCTTAACTCTGATTTTGTGTGGTAAAAACTCTATTTCCCTTAAATGTTCATAATTATTGTCGAATATGAACTCAGCTTATCTGACGGCAGCGCCACTTTTGCTCGCAAAATTCGGGTGGTGGATTTGTGAAGCTATGAGTACGGACTGCCCTTAAGAAAGATCGTTCTTTATGTCAAATATTTCCATGTGACTTATTAAATACAAATTTTAGAACTTATCGTTGCAAATACCATTTCAAATCAAGCAACATCAATTAGTAGTGAAGACACAAGACTTTCACGTACTTTACAAGAGGAGGAAGTAGCTTTTTATCAGGAAAATCTCTGTTAAACCAATGGTCAAAAAGAACATTTTGAAACCATAAATAATTATATTGAAAATGAAAATGTAGTAACTTCTGAAAATATTTGCCATTTATCTTCCACTAATAATATTACTAATAGTGATGATTCTTGTTCTGAAGATGGTTCAGAACTTAATTTCAATGATGATAATTATTATTGCGAGACCAATAAATATTGGTCTCGTGATGTTAATTTGAGTGATACTACTGATCGTTCTACTTCTGATGATAGTTCTGATTTTGATAAAACATTTACTAATTGCAAAAAAGATTGTAGAGTTATGTTTGCAGCAAGTAATTTAACGGTCTCTGATGTGACGCTTATGCTACAAGCAATAACTATCAAATTTAATAAAACTCGGGAAGAGCAAAATACATTATGTAAGTTGGTTAAAGTTTTAGCTGGACCTTCCTTTGATAGTTGGAATTATAGTCCATATCCTTTAGCAAAAGATATTGCTCCACCCACAGAAACAATGAAAAAACATTAGTATTGTTCAATGTGTAATTGCATTCTTAGTGAAATATTTTTATCGGAAAAGAAAAAATTTTCAAAAGTGTGTGAAATTTGTAATCAAAAGTTTTTAATATCTCCTAAAAATCCTAATTATTTTATATCAGTCAATGTCAGATATCAATTGGAAAAATTGTTTAGTAGAAAGGATATTCAGCAATCTATTATTCATTTGAACAAAGGAAATAACGTTTCGAAAATAAATTTGGTAACTGATGTAACCGATTCAATATAATATAATGAAAATATTCAAAGTACTGATGTGCTTTCGTTTAACTTTAGTACAGACGGTGCACAATTATTTAAAAGTGCTAAAAAACCACTTTGGCCGTTACAATTAAACTTAAATTGTTTATCAAGTGCATCCCGATTTAAATATCCAATTAATGTAGCACTGTGGCAAACGGAAAAAGAACCCACGTCACAATTTATGGATTTATACATGTCTGTTCTGATAAAAGAATGCCGTGATATGTCTGAAAATGGAATAGAAATTACAGATTACAAGACAGGTAAAAAGTATATTAAAAAACTAGTTCCCTTCTGTTGCTGTGTTGACAGCGTAGCTAGACCTATAATACAAAATAGAGTTTGCGATGTTACCAAATTATCGGATAAAACTCTTAACCGTTTCCCGGTGGAAACGTCGAAAATATTAATTGAAATAAAATAAAACCCTGCACGGCCGACTCTCTCAGAGGAGATTCCGTCGAATTTACAGTGGACCGGTTTCCACTGTAATCTACAGTAAATTTTAATTGGCATTAATAATTTAATAAGCGGATTCCTTGCGGAAACCCCGCGAACCCAACGATCGAAAAATCACTCCCGAATACCCGCGACCACGTTTGACCAACAGTAATTTAATAGATATATTAGACGCCACAGTAATAATTGAATTACTTACCAACTTATTATATCAATTCAAATATTATGTATAAAAAATAATAATCTAATATATCTATATATATATATATATATATATATATATATATATATATATATATATATATATATGGGTGGTTTTCTGTGATATCGAAGTTGAAAAAAAAAAATATTGCTATAACTGTGGGAATATGTTTTAGAGGTATCCAGTAGTTCACCTGAATTTTTTCAGATTTTTTCTGGGCCATTATTTTAAGTTACAGACAGTCAAAGTTGACATTTTAGCACTTTTTTGCATTATATGCCCATTTTCATGAATTTCTAGCTCCCAGGGGATGCATTTTTCACTAAAAACATAACTATGACTTTTTTTGTCAAATTTTCCGAAATTTTCATTAAAAATACTTTTAAAGACATAAATGTATGCTGTCACACTCTTGTAAGCTATTTAAACCTTAAATTGTGAAAATCAGCAATTCTGCTCCGGACTCTGGTAACCTAATACTGTCTAAAAGATGTCTTTTTATAGTCAGAAACTGCCTAAAAATTTCCAGAGTGGGTCTAAATCATTAAGATCACTTATGGTCAAAAAATCCGGGAAAAGTGCCCGAAATATTAATAGAAATGTATATTTGTTGCCTTATAACGATGAAACTATTACCATGATCATTGCAAAAAAATTTATGCACTTACCTTGGAATGGTAGAAAAGTATCTCCACTTGTTTCAGTATCCATCTAATCCCCTGTAAGCTGCTAAAAATACAAATATTATTATAAAATTATAAAAAATTAATTTTTAAACATTTATAATGGTGAATTTTTAGTTTTACATCCCTTACAAGAATTATAATATTAATCTGAAGGATTACTATAAAAGTATCAACATTATTATTATTATTATTCAGCAATACATTGTTTAGATTTCACAAACTTGTCACTGTCACGTTATCATATTATTCATTATAATTATATATCCGATTTATTTATATATCTTTTGTATTAAATACGTATATTCAGTTATTGTAATAATGATGTTTATATATTTATAGTAATCCTTCAGTTTAGTATTATAATTCTTGTAAGGGATGTAAAACTAAAAATTCACCATTATAAATGTTTAAAAATTAATTTTTTATATTTGTATAATAATATTTGTATTTTTAGCAGCTTACAGGGGATTAGATGGATACTGAAACAAGTGAAGATACATTTCTACCACTCCAAGGCAAGTGTACAAATTTTTTTGCAATGACCATGCTAATAGATTCATCGTTATAAGGCAACAAATATACATTTCTATTACTATTTCGGGCACTTTTCCCGGATATTTTGACCATAAGTGATCTTAATGATTTAGACTCACTCTGGAAATTTTTAGGCAGTTTCTGACTATAAAAAGACATTTTTTAGACAGTATTAGGTTACCAGAGTCCGGAGCAGAATTGCTGATTTTCACTATTTAAGGTTTAAATGGCTTACAAGAGTGTGACAGCATACATTTATGTCTTTCAAAGTATTTTTAATGAAAATTTCGGAAAATTTTACAAAAAAGTCATATGTATGTTTTTAGTGAAAACTGCATCCCCTGGGAGCTAAAAATTCATGAAAATGGGCATATAATGCAAAAAAGTGCTAAAATGTCAACTTTGACTCTCTGTAACTTAAAATAATGGCCCAGAAAAAATCTGAAAAAATTCAGGAGAACTACTGGATACCTCTAAAACATATTCCCACAGTTATAGCAATATTTATTTTTTTCATCTTCGATGTCACAGAGAACCACCCATATATATATATATATCTATAAATTGATCAATCGGTACTTATGCCGACAAATTCTTACGGGAAATGGGAATTGTGCTTACTTTGGGGTAATTATGCCGACGTCAGCATAATTCCACCGAAAATTCAACCATGTATCCGTACTTATGCCGACACACAAAAAATCGGAAAATTATCTTTGTGAGCCCCGCTTTGACGTTATAATATTAATGAAGGATTGAAGCTATAACGTCTTTCGAGGTGCCGGAGGCCTCCGGCACTTCGAATGAGGTTATAACTTCAATCCTTCATTAATATTATAAGGTCAAAGTGTGCTTTTTTACCCGTGAGGGGTATTTAGGTATTTGGGTTATTGGATATTTGGGTTATTGGTTTTTTATGCATTATTCTATCAATTAATATTCTCCCCCTTATATCTGAGTCGTTACATATGTTTTATAACCTCAAAACACCATCTCCTCACAATCACTATTGATACTTGACTCTCTGGAAAAACACACTCTCTCTATCACTAAGGATGCTAGACTAACTTCTTTTCTGGAAACTACCCTCCGTAACCGAAAATTAAAACACTTTATCCTTTTCTTACTCGTTGTCCCGTTTCCCCATCTCTCTCGTGTCACCTGCGGGAGATATGTCATTATTTGACTTATCTCCATGTAATTACATGTCACAGGTGCCCCCCCCCGCTACCGTATAGTCCTTACTAATATCAAATATGACAATTCATTTGCATAAGTTATCACTGTCCCAACTATTACAGTAAATATACGTTTATTACGGAATTACTGTCATAATACTATTTTATACAGAAATTCCATACACGACACATCGTACTTATTATAAAATATTTAGTAATATCACCAAAATCTCACTAGCGCAAGATTTGAATCTCTTATTTGCCTCTATATAGTATACACGTACAATATATATACCCGATCGATCCCCACTACACGTGTTCCAAAACTCCCTACGTATCGATATATAAATCCCTACGTCGATAAAAGCGCGGACCTTCTAGTTACTATGCGCGCGCTTGAATCTCGATCGATTCAAGATGGACGCAACTGAATTCGAACCGGCACGTAAACAACGTGCTTCGCGACCGGTTCACCGCGCGCGCTATCCCCACCGGCGGGGACGACGATAAATCGTTCCGCGGGTGTTGTACGCATGTGTAGTGTGTGTGCGTGTACGTATACTCGCGGGTATACGCGGTGCACGAAACGGACGACGGTTTCCCCCACCAACGCTCTACGAGGGTCTTCCCGCACGATCATGAAGGTAATGTTTACATCATTGTTTATTGCATATTTGCAATAAACAATGATGCAAAACTCACAGAATGGGTAAGTATTAATGTAACCTTTCACCAAATCCCTCTTTTACCTTATTTTAATTTATATTTCCCTTGAAATTAATTCCTGATTTTCCTCATCCTTTTTCTCCATTCACATCCAATATTTATATATTTTTCTTAGAGCCGCGGTGGCTCATGGGTAGAGCTCCCGACTCTCACACCGAGGGTCGTGGGTTCGATCCCAGACGTGTACCTCTGAAAATTTTTTCATGTACATTTTTCGAACACCGCGACTCAGTGGCTCGGCGTGTCACTATAATGTGACGCGAAGATGTAAAGAGGATCGCGGTGGTTCCATCGGGAGGACAGGAAACTGTAATTATTAGACTAATTACAGTGACCGATGATATCTTCCGATGGACACAAGCACCACTGTTTCAACTACATGTGCTTTGTTTACAGACACACCGTTCACCTCCGTCGCTGATTAGCCCTGGCAGCATAAATAGAGCGACGTTAAATAACATAATAAAAAAAAAATATATATTTTTCTTTTATAGATGCTGTTGTCTTGGAGTAGCCGATCACCCCGGGAACCCCACCTCCTGCAGCAGAGAACCCCGGAGCAGCCGACCAACAACTCCTCGACGGCATCTTTTCTACCGTTCCTGGATAACCTACGAACCAAGTAAGTTTACCTCCAATTATAAATTACTTATAAACAATACATTTTAGGTGCCCGTTAATGATGACACCATCACAAGTTCAATTCAATGGTTACTATGGGTGTAGCTGGTGTTACCATGCAGGTAAATATGCCCATGGTTCTATGCGTTACCCATTAGTAGAAAATGATCCTGAAGAAAGGACACATCTGAAACATGTGGAACATATGAATGAAGCACTTTGTTTAAAAAAAATCTGTGTATGGAATTAAAGGAACTTCGACATTATTACAACTTACGAATTTTGATATTGCCTGGAATCTGCCTCCAGATTATATGCATGGCGCTTTGATGAGAGTAACAAGACAATTATTCACAGCGTGGAATATCTACCTAACAAAAGAAAAAATGCAGTTGCTAAAAAATAAAATGTCTAAATTAAAATTACCATGCGATCTTCAGCGAGCTTTGCGATCATTGGATCATGTAAATAAGTATAAAGCCTTAGAGTAGGAAATCTGGCTCTTATTCGTTAATGCTCCTTGTTTACAAGATATATTACCAGAAGAAATATTTCATTCGTATTTATTATTTGTGCACCGTATTTATATATTATTTTACGCACGTTTTATAATTTTTATAAATAATAAACATGAACTAAGTTAAGCTAATTAATATGGTAAATAGAATTGCGTTAAAATACTAACGTTGGAGTCGCATTTTGAAAAACCTCGCATTAAAATACACACTTATGTTGGAATAAAAATTAGAATCAATTAACTAAAATTGAATCAAAATTTTTTTAAATGATGTTAAACAATACTATAATATTATATTTAATCAAATAACTGTATCTAGCATGGAATTCAAACTTTTGATCAAAAAGAACAATAGTAATAAAA
>CM047429.1:4346624-4424124 GCA_026168455.1 Theocolax elegans
GATAGAAATTATATTTTAGAAATTAATTGTCGTCAAAAATCTGTGTCTGTCGAACTATTAAAACCAGCGCATTTTATTCGCGATGATGATGACGTTAATAAGGATAATAAAAATCCTAATAAGGATAACTCATTGGTACAGACAAGAAGGCAGTTTAGGGCAGAATTAGATAATGTAAGTCGTACACAAATTAATATTAATAATGACGATGAACTTTATTCAAATCAAACGCGTAATGATAATGTAGTTATATTGCCTGCGATACAAAATAATGACAATAATGTACCTGATGAAAGCAATAACGAAAGTAATGTAATTGTGATTCGAGCACAAGTTCATGTTGACGCTGAACCATTCAGTTCAAATAGTAAGGTTAAGACTACAAATGTTAGACCAAACCAAAACGCTTTACAAAATATAAAAAAGAAGGTTAAATTCATTCCAAATATTTTGCGCAAATCTCGTACTTAATTCACCGAATAATGTACTAATGCGTAAATTTGTGCAAAGTGTATACTTAAAAAAAAAAAAAGAGACATCGTGAATGTTTAAGAGTTTGTAAAATAAAAGACTCCGTATGTTAGTATATTCAAATTATTCAATAGGTTTGGTAATAGGACGTTTGATTAATACTAGGTGTATATGAATAAGAGTAATTGTTTTTATATTATTCGGTGTATATGAGTCAAAAATAATTTTGTATTGTAATTATTAAACATGTGTGTAATAGTTACATATCGCCGAATAATCGTGCATTTAAGCGCATAGATAGTGTAAATTATATAAATTATTTTCGTTCCCTTATGCACTGAAAGTAAAAACAATGCAGTATGATTGTTTTATTAAAATACGATATCAAGACAGAGTTAAAAATGTGATAACTAGTATTAATATTTAAAAACCATTTGTACTGCGTTTAAAAAAAAAAAAAGAAAAAGAAAATAATTTGTGATTACACGCTCTCGAGTAGCGCAAACTGACATTTTTTCTTCAATGTCGCTAGATAATTTTGGATAATTAAAAATGGTCTTTAATGCAAATATCAATTGCAGAGAAAATTCTCCTAGCGCCATTTCAGGGGGGAGTACTGTGGGCACCTTACTTGAGTTGGTAGCGAGTAGTGGGGGAAACGAGAGAGCGTGGGGAGACTCAGTCGTCGTAGCGAGTCGTCAAGACTTAGTCGCATTAACGGACATAAAATCAGATAACCTTAGCGTCCAAGTTTGTAGTCTTACAATTGTTATAATAAATTAATTGTTTCAGAAGTCTACAATTCCTTATTCATACGCATCCTCTCCAAGCGATTGTAGAGTCTGCTAGCCCAGCAAGAACCACATCATCTAAATAAGAGAGCTCTACAATATATTTCAAAATTGATAAAAATATACGTTCCAATATGGCTGCATTAAAAATAAAATAAATAATATAATATGGCATCTCGTATATTCGTATTTATTTTATATATTTTGTAATTTTTTGTTTCATAAATATCTAAACAAAGTTCTAAAATAATATAACTTTTTGCAGACAATGTATTCTAACAAGTATTATCAAAATATTTTAATTGATATTTAATTAATGCTATATTAGACAATTAATTATTTTAAAATTTGTATATTTTATAAATAATTTTGTCAATAAAATGTCGCTTGATGCAGACAATGAATTTTAAATTTGTTTATTTCTTCAGTATTTTAGTAAAAAAATGTCGCTTGATGCAGACAATGAATTTTAAATTTGTTTATTTCTTCAGTATTTTAGTAAAAAAATGTCGCTTGATGCAGACAATGAATTTTAAATTTGTTTATTTCTTCAGTATTTTAGTAAAAAAATGTCGCTTGATGCAGACAATGAATCTTAAATTTTTTTATTTCTTGAGTATTTTAGTAAAAAAATATCGCTTGATGCAGACAATGAATTTTAAATTTGCTTATTTCTTCAGTATTTTAGTAAAAAAATGTCGCTTGATGCAGACAATGAGTTTTAAATTTGTTTATTTCTTCAGTATTTTAGTAAAAAAATGTCGCTTGATGCAGACAATGAATCTTAAATTTTTTTATTTCTTGAGTATTTTAGTAAAAAAATATCGCTTGATGCAGACAATGAATTTTAAATTTGCTTATTTCTTCAGTATTTTAGTAAAAAAATGTCGCTTGATGCAGACAATGAGTTTTAAATTTGTTTATTTCTTCAGTATTTTAGTAAAAAAATGTCGCTTGATGCAGACAATGAATTTTAAATTTGTTTATTTCTTCAATATTTTAGTAAAAAAATAACTCTGAAGCAAATAGAGATAGACACTCATACTAAAATTCAGAAGAAAGCTGAGATCAAGTAGATATAATTTAAAGAAAAGGAAGCTCAAATCGGTCAATTTGGCTCAAAGTTATGAAGAAATTAAAAAATAGTAGAAGTTTTAACAAAAATTTACTAATAAATATTTATTGATTTTTTGTCCAAAATTTCTACTATTCGTATTTTCTCCATAACTTTGAGCCAAATTAACCAATCTGAGCTTCTTTTTTTTCAAATTCTATCTACTTGATCTCAGCTTTCTTCTGAATTTTAGTTTGAGTGTCTATCTCTATTTGCTTCAGAGTTATGAGCGATTAAAGTGAAAGTTACTTTTCTACAAAATTTGCTTTAGTTGCCCATAACTTTGGTAAATATGCGCGTTAGGGTCTACAAATCTGGATTTCTTCATATTTTTATATTACAAAACATATCCCAGAGTTTGGTCAAGATCCGTGATCCAAAGGCCGTGGCCTCTCCTAGTAAGTGATATAAAAAAAAAGCAGATAAATTATAATGTCCGTCCGTCCATCCGTCCGTCCGACAAACATTATCTTGGCGTGAGAGAGACAGTGAGAGGAAGAGATAGGCAGACAGATAGAGAGAGAGAGAGAGAGAGAGAGAGAGAGAGAGAGAGAGAGAGAGGGAGAGAGAGAGAGAGAGAATGAGAGATAGAGAGAGAGAGAGAGAATGAAAGATAGAGAGAAAGAAAGAGAGAATAAGAGAGAGAGAATATCTCTCTCACTCTCTCTCTCTCTCTCTCTCCATCTATAATTCTCTCTCTATCTCTCCTTCCATCTATCAATCTCTCTATCTTTCATTCTCTCTCTCTTATTCACTTTCTCTTTCTCTCTATCTTTCATTCACTCTCTCTTATTCTCTCTCTCTTTCTCTCTATTTTTCATGCTCTCTCTCTTATTCTCTCTCTCTTTCTCTCTATCTTTCATTCTCTCTCTCTAATTCTCTTTCTCTTTCTCTCTATCTTTCATTCTCTCTCCCTCTCTCTCTCTCTCCCTCTCTCTCTCTCCCTCTCTCTCCCTATCTCTCACCCTCTCTCTCTCTCTCTCTCCATATATCATTCTCTCTCTATCTCTCCTTCCATCTATCATTCTCTCTCTCTATCTCTCTTACTCTCTATCTTATTCTTTCTCTCTCACTCTCTTTATCTCTCATTGTCTCTCTTTATCTATCTCATTCTCCCTCTCACTCTATCTCTTTATCTCTCATTCTCTCTCTTTATCTATCTCATTCTCTCTCTCCATCTCTTTAACTCTCATTCTCTCTCTTTATCTTACTCGCTCCCACTCTCGCACTCTATCACTCACTCTCTCATTCTCGCTCTCGCTCTCTATCTCCCATTCACTCTTTCTTATTCTCTCTCTCTTTCCCTCTATCTTTCATTCACTCTCTCTTATTCTCTCTCTTTCTCTCTATCTTTTATGCACTATCTCATATTCTCTCTCTTTCTCTCTATCATTCATTCACTCTCTTATTCTCTCTCTTTCTCTCAATCTATCATTCTCTCTCTTATTCCCTCTCTCTCTTTCTCGCTATCTTTCATTCTATCTCTCTTATTCTCTCTCTTTCATTCTCTCTCTTTCTCTCTCCCTCACGCTATCTCTCATTCTCTCTCTCTCTCTCTATCTGTCTCTCTATCTCATCCTCTCACTGTCTCTCACGCTCTGTCTCATTCTCTTATTCTCCGTCCGTCCGTCCGTCCGACAAACATCATCTTGGCGTCAGAGAGAATGAGTCAGAGCGAGAGAGACAGTGAGGGGTAGAGATAGGAAAACAGATAGAGAGAGAGAGAGAGAATGAGAGATAAAGAGAGGGAGAGAGAGAGAAAGAGAGAGAGAATGAAATGAAGATAGAGATTGAAAGATAGTGAGAAAGAGAGAGAGTATGAAAGATAGAGAGAAAGAGAGAGAGAATGAAAGATAGAAGGAAGGAAAGAGAGAAGAAGGAGAGAATGGGGACAGAGAGCGAAAGCGAGAATGAGAGATAGAGAGAGTGAGTGATAGAGTGCGAGAGAGAGAGAGAGAGAGTAAGTGATAGAGTGCGAGATTGAGAGGGAGAGAGATAGAGAATGTGTAAGAGATTGAGATGGAGAGAATGATATAGATAAAGAGAGAGAATGAGACATAGAGAGAAAGAGAGAGAATGAGAGATGGAGATAGAGAGAGAGAGAGAGAGAGAGGGAGAGAATGAGAGATAGAGAGAGAGAGAGAGAGAGAGAGAGTGAGGGAGAGAATGAGAGATAGAGAGAGAGAATGAGAGATAGAGAGTAAAGAGAGAAATAGAGAAAAAGAGAATGAGAGATAGAGAAAGAGAGAGAGAGAGAAAGATAGAGAGAGAAATAGAGAGAGACAGAAATAGAGAGAGAGAGTGAGAGAATGATTGAGAGTTATAGAGAGAGATACAGAAAAAGAGAGAGAGAGTGTGAGAGAAAAATTGAGAGTTAGAGAGAGAGAGTATGTGAGGTAGAGAGTGAGAGAGAATGAGAAGTAGAGAGAGAGAGAGAATGAGAGGTAGAGAGTGAGAGTGAATGAGAGGTAGAGAGTGAGTGAGAATGAGAGAGAGTGAGGGAGAGCGAGAGTGACAGTGAGTAAGAATGAGGGACTATGAGAGGGAGAGAGTGATATAGCGCGAGAGTGAGATCGAGTAAGAATGAGGGAGAGTGAGGGAGTCCGAGAGTAAGAGTGAGTATGAATGAGGGACTGTAAGAGGGAGAGAGTGAATATGAATGAGGGATTGTGAGGGAGTGTGAGGGAGAGAGTGAGATAATGAGAGAGTTAATGAGAATAGAGAGAATGTAAGATAGAGAGAGAGAATGAGAGATAGAGAGAGAGAGTGAGAGATAGAGAGAGAGAATGAGAGATAGAGAGAGAGAATGAGAGATAGAGAGAGAGAATGAGAGATAGAGAGAATGAGAGAGAGAGGAAGGGATTTGCAGTCAGAGTGAGAGAGAGAGAGAGGGAGGGGGAGGCAGAGAGAGAGAGAGAGGGAATGAGGGAGAGAGTGATATAGTGCGAGAGTGAGAGCGTGTAAGAATGAGAGAGAGTGATATAGTGCGAGAGTGAGAGCGTGTAAGAATGAGAGAGAGTGAGGGATTGCGAGAGTGACAGTGAGTAAGAATGAGGGACTGTGAGAGGGAGTGAGTGATATAGTGCGAGAGTGAGAGCGAGTAAGAATGAGGGAGAGTGAGAAAGTGCGAGAGTAAGAGTGAGTAAGAATGAGGGACTGTAAGAGGGAGAGAGTGAATTTGAATGAGGGTTTGTGAGGGAGCGTGAGGGAGAGGTTGAGATAGTGAGAGAATGAGAGAGAGAATGAGAGATAGAGAGAGAGAGAGATTGATTGATTGATGTATTTATTGGGCCAATTATGGGATAGAAACCCCATAGGCACTAGAGAGAACTGATACATAGAATAAAACTTTTTTAAAACTAGATAATAATATAAAATTGCATAACAAAAATAAAAAATAAAAACCATGACAGAGTAAAGAATTAAAATAATAAAGTAAAATATATGTACTATTGATTAATAGATTAATAAATTAAAACTTAAAAATAAATAACAAAATAGTTAAATAACAAAATAGTTAGCGTTCGCATATCAACCGCAATATAAAATATAAAAGAATATATATAATGAATACAATGAATAAATAAATAAATAGTAACAAAAATGACGTATAATGACGCAATGAAATACCGAAGAAATGACATATGAAATAACACAGCAATGCTGATTAAACTTAAACTTATATATGCAGGTGATAGAGAGAATTAGAGGTAGAGAGAGAGAGAGAATGAGAGATCGATTGATAACTATACTTATTTGCGCCAAAGTTGATACAACCGGATGGCTCTAATCATATAAAATAGAACATATAAAATAAATTAGACAACTAAAGAAGAATTAATATAATCGATAATACATATGTAAAATAATAATTCACGCTAAATTAAAATTAAAATAATCTACGTCGCAAGCATTGGACATAAAATCGGATAAGTCGCTATCCATCCTCATGGAGAAATTTTTATAATACATTTTAAAAATATTTACATTAGAACACTCTCTTATTCTAGATATGATATTATCCCACGTTTCCATTGCTAAATAAATAAACGAAGATTTACACGCAAGATTCTTAACAGTAGGTAGGTTAAAAACAGTATTTACTCGTTTGGATCTACGCAATTCAATGCCAACAAAAGGCAGCTTACCGAATAAATATTGAAGTGTTTGGGTGGCCAACAATTTATACATAAAAGACCAAGGAAATATTTCCGTCGAACATTTAATGGAAGCCAGTTTAGCTGATCATAGAAAGGCTGCAATGCTACCTCACGTTTTAGATGAAAAATAAATCTAACAACGGTATTACACATGCGTTGAACTTTAATATTAAGATAAGATGGAAGATCTAAAAATACGAGACAAGCATAGTGAAAGTGAGGAATAATTAAAGCATTAGTCAGCAAAATTCGAGCACGCACAAGGAGACAACTGCCTTTGTAACGTAAAGAGAGAGGGAGAGAGAGAGAGAGAGAGAGAGAGAGAGAGAGAGAGTGAGAGAGAGAGAATGAGAGAGAGAGTATGAGAGATAGAATCAGAGAACGAGAGGTACAGAGCGAGAGAGAGAATGAGGGAGAGAGAATGAGAGAGAGAGAGATTTGATTTGATTTGATTTATTTATTGGGTATTGAGGGGTAAGACCCCGTATACACTTTAGAAAATGACTGCGCACATTAATAATAATAATAATAAAACCATAAAACAATAAAAATAAAAATAAGAATATAAATAAAAATATATACAAAAATAAAATATAACAATAAAATAAATAACGGTAGTAAAAAATAACAATAAAAAACATAACAAAAACAAAAATACGCAGCGCCAAAAAGAAAAACAAAGTAACCAATTTATGCAACAGTCCTATCCGAATAATGGTGAATACGATAAATAAATAAGTAAAATTCGCGAAATGAGAAAAATCATTTATTTCTATACTCTACGCCTATGTATGTTTCCCCTTACCGCGGCGCGGGGTCACCAAGCGCTCGTGACTACGAAGATCCGCACAAAGAGGAGAGACCGATAACTCCCGAATTCCGATCGATTGATCTAAATTTTGTTTAGATAATCTATTAATTATTTAATTTCTGTTAGTCTTTAATAATAATATAGATTCGGAATTTAAATGTTTTAATTGTTAATTAACTTTAAAATCCGGTATAAAATTAAATAACGGAGGAAAGCACTAAAATCTGGGATTTAACTGCGCGTAATTAATTAACGTGTAATCATAAATCGAGCTTTCGCGCATACTATTATCTATATTCCTTTATCTCATCCGGTGAGATGATCGACTCGGGAGCTCACTGTCACGATAGATCCTATCAGTACCGTCTAAGTCGCCAAAGGAACAAGGTTTCGTCATCTTGCGAGAAACTCTCGACCTTCGTGAATCCGTATACTGTCGATAGTGAGTAACAAAAAACCATATCCCATGTCCCAAATCCTTTATCCAGGAACTGGCTAACCTTCTTGGTGACAAGTTCCGAGTGGTTCCGTATTTATTTACGGAACTGCGAAAACTTTTATTTTTTTTTATCGGGTAAAAGAGTTTCTACTCTTTTCCATGTGTGTGCCCCATCCTTCGCGATGACGCCGATGCCTGAGGCTAGGCTGGGTGGTCCGCATGGTTCCGAGGATTTTTCAGCGACCAACATAATTATCGGTAGCCGGACTACGGAGAAAATAAAATAAAAAGGAAGATTTCTTTTCGCGATTTCGTACCGCGCCGGAAACCATGTTTTTTAACAAAGGGGAAAAAAATGGGTTTTTCTTTCTTGATTAAGCAAACCGATCCGCGTAATTAGTATCGCGATTAAATCGTTAGACACGGGAAATTAAATGAATAAACTTTTCAACAAATTACAAACAAAATTTTTTACGATACTGTATTATCCTGTTGTATTATTGTTGTTTTTTTTTTAATAAATTCAAAAAAGAGCCAAGGGCCAACAAACTACATTTTTACTGTTTTCTTATTTTGCATGTATTAAATCACCCTCTCACATCCAAAAGAAAATGCAAGTCCTATAATAAATAAGATTTAATATTTACATTTTTCAAACAAAAAAAATGCAACCGGAAGAACCCGCATCGGAGGATAGAAATCAATCTCCAACGACGTTGAACGTCCGCATGAGATATTAGTTTTGTTTTATCAATCAATATTATTATAAACTTCTTTATAATCAAAGCTTATACTAAATGCATGAGATTTGTTATAATTTGATTTTATTTGATCTTATATTTTTCATTTTTCTTTATTATATTTTATTTTATTTATTTCTTTTGCTGCTTCAACTACAAGGCTGAATCGACGTGAATGGTTGCCATCGAGGGATCCAGTATACAAAACTAATTAACGATTTACATTATTATTTAATATTTGAAAAATCTTTGCATCCTCCCGAGATAATTATAAATATCAATAAATACGTTGCATTTATAAAAACCCAATGATACAATATACGCAGTAAATTAAAACACAACGACAGATATAAAATAGATATATAATGACAATTCATAAATTGATACATATAACGCAAAAAACAATAAATTAACAATAAATAACAATAAATAATAATTAAACCTCCGGCAGGGAAGGGCAGCTTAACCCCTCACACCTAACCCTCCCCTCCCAAGCCTGTCGGTCGAGCTCAGAAAGGTATGATGATAAGGATGTTTTAAATGAACTGAAGAGGAGAGGGTCGAAATTGGTGAACGGAAGGTGATTGATGAGGCGAAAGGCAGTGATGATAAAGGAGTTGTTTAGGGCTTCCGTTCTAGGGGGAGGATAAAAAAGGGACGAGGGTGGGAGACGTGAGGAAGAGCGGGAAGGAAAGGAAGCGTCTCAAATGGTGAAATGGCGAGCTATGTAAGAGGGGGAATTATGAGAGATGATGTTATAAGCGGAAGTGGCAATGAAGTAGGATCGCCTAAGCTCGACCAACAGCCACCCAGCTTAAGACGGTAAGGCGTAACATGCTCCCGCCACGGAATCCCTCCCCAAACAAAACGGACACACGCATTTAATAGCCTTTACAGCTTTAAGTTCCTGGTAGCATCCAGGTCATGAAAAACCGCACATGCGTAATCAAAATGCAGAGAGAGTGAGAGAGAGAGAGAGAATGAGAGAGAGTATGAGATATAGAGACAGAGAACGAGAGGTACAGAGCGAGAGAGAGAATGAGGGAGAGAGAATGAGAGAGAGAGAGAGAGTGAGAGAAAGAGAGAATGAGAGAGAGTATGAGAGATAGAGACAGAGAACGAGAGGTACAGAGCGAGTAAGAATGAGGGAGAGTGAAGGAGTGTGAGAGTGAGAATGAGTAAGAATGAGAGTCTGTGTGAGGGAGAGAGAGAGAATGAGAGAGAGAATGAAAGATAGAGAGAATGAGAGAAAGAGAGAGAATGAGAGATAGAGAGAATGAGAGATAGAGAGAATGAGAGATAGAGAGAATGAGAGATAGAGAGAATGAGAGATAGAGAGAATGAGAGATAGAGAGAATGAGAGAAAGAGAGAGAATGTGAGATAGAGAGAATGAGAGATAGAGAGAATGAGAGATGGAGAGAATGAGAGATGGAGAGAATGAGAGATGGAGAGAATGAGAGATAGAGAGAAAACGAAAGTTAGAGTAATAGAGTGCGAGAGTAAAAGCTAGGTCCCGGTTCAAATCCGGGCTGAAGCTGTTTTCATTGAAATTTCGAAAATGTCTGAAGAGTTGAATTTTATTTTTCATACAAGAAATTATAAGAATTTTGCATTTTTCAAGGTTTTCTCGGTGACATGTTGTTATAGTAACTTGAAGCTTTGTAAAATGATAGATAATTACATAACGGAGGGCAACTAACTCCTGTTTTTGCGTAAATTTGTTTTTATTAATTGTTATAAGTAAATTAGTTGTTTTTTCGTCTGCTATTTTCTGGTGCGAAATTTGTATTTGTAATTGAGTATGATATCCACTGAAACAAGTTTTCAATCGACATAAGAAGGTTTAAAACGTGTAATGAACGAAAAATTGCTGAAATGAGTTTTTGGTATGACATCTTACCTGGGATATGATCTGAGATCTCCAGTGAGATTTTTTAATGGGGATATATATATATATATATATATATATATATATATATATATATATATATATATATATATATATATATATATATAAGTAAACAATATATCAAAAATTGTAAAAACAAATCGTTATTTCTATTTGAACTTCTAATATTTGTCATCCTAGTACATGTGATATTTTAAATTCTAATTGGAATGTTATAATTAATAATTTATTAATATGAATCGATCTATTATGAATTATATAAAGTTTATCAGGTATATTCATGTAAATACTAATATTACCCTATCAGCACACAATGTCTTAAAAACGTTTAAATTACGTTGCGGCTAAAACCTTTAAACGTTAGAATTTAATATTTGAAAAACGTTTGAACTACGTTTAAATTTGGTTAAAATATCCTCTTTAATTTTAGGAAAGTAATATTTTTTAACGTATTTCAAACGTATTTTTAACGTTGGATAAACAAAATTATCCGATGTGTATTATTATGGAGCATGCGCAGTTGTTACTTATCAATTGTAGCTATGCGCAAATGCTATTTTTATATTTATTTATAAATATAAATCATTTATATGTGCAAAAATGACAATTGCGCATAGCTACAATTGATAAGTAACAACTGCGCATGCTCCATAATAATATACATTGGATAATTTTGTTTATCCAACGTTAAAAATACGTTTGAAATACGTTAAAAAATATTACTTTCCTAAAATTAAAGAGGACATTTTAACCAAATTTAAACGTAGTTCAAACGTTTTTCAAATATTAAATTCTAACGTTTAAAGGTTTTAGCCGCAACGTAATTTAAACGTTTTTAAGACATTGTGTGCTGATAGGGTAGAATTAATTATTGGGAGTAACAAAAATTGTTAATGATATAAATAGTAAAAATGATCATTCTTCTATTAATTATTACGGATTTATCCCAACAAATTATATAATTGTAATATTTATTTAATTACTAGTACTATAAATTATTTTACTAAATAGTTTTTAAAAAGTAATTTTTTGAATATTACATTACATGTAATTTGATGGTAAAGAATTATTATGTTAACAATACTATTTAATTGCGAGCGAAGCTTGATCAATTGAAATAAACACCTATTAAATAAAAACCTTATTTAATAACACTTTTTTTATTCAAAATCATGTGGTCATTAATTAATAAAAAGAAATAGCGAGACGTGCTAGTTTTCGCGGAAAATTGAAACGTGTTACTTTTCGTCCAAGAAAATTAAATGTGTTAGTTTTCGCGAGCAAGCGAGTTGTGCTAGTCTTCGCGGAAAAATATCAAACATGCTAGTTTTCCAAATAAAAACGTTAAACGTGCTAGTCTTCGTGGAGTATGTTCATAGTTGCTAGTTTTCGCGGAAGAAATAGTTGTGTTAGTTTTCGTAAGAGGCGTCGATGTAAAAAGCAATGTTTTTAAGTCTAATTCTTGCATAAAATAGAAGATTCTTACTCTACAACCTCCGAAATGGATGTATCATCGTATCTTACAGTAGACGTTCCCATAACTGATATCCATACTTCATAATTGAAAATATTTACCTTTCCATTTTTTAGGCACGATCGTTACACGGAAGTGCCTTGTATTTTCATCATCGCAAAATATGTGATACCTCAAGAAAGTATATATTTTGACATACAAATAAAATTTATGCAACTTAGAACCCATCCAAACCTTTCCCTAAAATGTATGTATGGATGTGTGTATGTATGAAATCCTGTGACCAAGATAACTCTGCTAATTTTTAATCGATTGAGCTGAAATTTACAGGGTATATTTGTTATAATTATAGAACTCTGTGGTCCTATTTTCAGATGTATCGCTCATAAATTGTTGAAGTTATGGAGCGTTTTACAATTTCGTAAAATTGGTTTATGCATATTATCTCCAAAAATACTGTTCTTACGTACATAATGAATTTAGACAAAATTTTCGTCTTAAAATTATAAAACTTTTTCCTATACAACACTTTCTGATTCGAGCAATATTTTTAAAGATATACGTACATAAAAACAATGAAAATCATTACAAATCTACAAAATAGCACGTTTTTTCGTTATAAATTGAAATGTATCATTTTTATATAAAAAGTGTAAATAGACAAAATATTCGTCACAAAATTACAAAACTTTTTCCTTTTGTACACTTAACGCTCAAAACAATATTTTCGAAGATAAACATAGAAAAACGGTCAAAATAATGAAAAAAGTACAAAAAAACACGTTTTTTCGCAATAAAACGAAATGCATTGTTTTTACTGAAAAACTTTTAATGAACAAAATGTTCGTATTAAAATAATAAGCCTTTTTTCTATTATACGCTTAACGTGCAAAACAATATTTTCGAAGATAAACATAGAAAATCGGTTAAAGTAATCAAAAAAATATGAAAAAACGTTTAAAATTTGACTTCTATTGTATAATTATTGTTGCTGTAATATCATTTTCTTTTATCAGTATTTGTTGTATGTAAGTCTTTAATATCTTTCTCCGGTTCATCAGTTTCGTCATCAGATAAATTGCTACCATCTTGTAAATCTGGTCCAACTATTTCAGAAATATAGTCAAGTGACGCCTTAACCGCCAATTTTTCAGTCTTTCTTGAAGTGTCAAATTTTGTACACCATTCTAAAATTAATTATATTTATGTAAAAAATGAAAAATAAATATTGAAATTATTATCATTGTTACTAAAAATGATTCCTATCTAACATTTTTGTTTTGAAGGCGTACTTTTTTGAAATTCAGGTACCCAACTAGTATGACTTCATCATTTAAATGCACTACACTTTCATATTCATCTTTAAAATAAATTAATTATTTTACAATTACTTTACAAAAAGTAAAAAATTATTTTCTTTTATGCGATAATAAAAACTTACATTACATTACTTTTGATGTACAAAAGACAATTTAAACAAATGTTTTATACTCTCCTTCTCCTTCTCCAAAAATGTTTAAGCCATACTTTTCTTTCTAAAAAATAATGTATATATGTATAAAATAATATACCTGTTAATAGACAATTACATTGTAATCTATCTTAAGATTTTTTAATAATATATTTTAATATAACAATTTCAAAGTATAAATTTTATTTGTACCGTAAAATGCAATTTCTATCTAAAAATTCTGAATATATATCTTATGTAGATAAATGCACTTACCACTTTTATAATTTTTCACTGTTTTCACTTAAAAATCTTTATAAAGTCGTGATCTGAATTTTTGTTCTAAGCAGTAATTATAAAATCAAAACTGACACTTAAACCCATAACAATATCCTTCACATACATCTTCATAAGCTATTGTCCTAAACTCTTTGTACATAGTGCAATTGAAATTCTCCTTTAAGAAAAATGACCAAAATTGGAAGAGTGTGTTCACCTCTTGTAACTTCCCTATACCAAGTTGTTTACGCTCTGAAATAAAAAGAGATTCCATGAATTCTAAAGTGAATGACTTTATGTAAATTTTATAAATAATGAATATAACAATATGATTAATATCAACATGATTTCTTTAGCTAAGAAAACAAAACATATTATAATAATCATCATCACATCAAGAATTTATAACTTACAAGGGGAGTACATCTCATCCTAACTTTGGTATGTCTTTTATAATATGAAAATATGAAGAAAGCCAAGTTATCTCTTGCCAATGGCCACTTTTACGGAAGTTATTCGACATCCAATAATAATAGCAGTAAAAATTACTTCTAATTCGGTCGCTTATAACTCGGAAACAAATAAAGATAAACAATCGAACCAAAACCCAGAAGAAAGTTGAGTTCACGTAGATATGGTTTGAAAAAAAAGAAGCTCAAATTGCTTAATTTGAAACAAAGTTATGAAGAAAATTAGAAATTGAAGACTATTAGGCCAAAATTTAATATGAAAAATTTATTGTTTCTTTTGAATTTTTGTTAATTTATTCCAGTACTCCCGGCCACCATACGTTATCAAATGCTCCCTTTATGTCAAGAAACATTATGATCACGTATTTCTTGTTGGATTGTTTCGCTTTATTAACTACATAGACTATCGCATCTTCTGTGGATCTATTCTTCCTGAAGCCGTATTGTTTATCTGATAGACTGGGTTCCACTACTTTTATTCCAGTTTTCTGATTATCAGTCCTTCCAGTATTTTGCCTAATATAGATAAAAGGCATATTGGTCTATACGAGCTTAGGAGACTTGGGTCTTTATCGATTCCATTCTTTATAGTAATGACCTTTCCAACTTTCCACATGTTCGGAAAGATGCCATACTTTAAACAGCTATTGTATATCTTTAACAGATCTTCGCCGACTAACTCTAGAGCACTTTTAATTATTGTCAGATCGAAACAGTCTATTCCTGGAGCTTTACATGGCTTCATTTTCTTTACCACTTGTACCATCTCTGTTATTGTAAACTCCTCCGTTTCTCTATATTCGTCTGTATATCTATTGTTTTGCAGCCTTATATTCGCTTGCTCTTGTGTCTCTGAGTATATTTCATCGTCGGGGAACAGTCGGTCTAGTATCTGTTTTGCTGTTTCTTCCCAAGTCATCGTGTATCCACTATTTGTTAGAATATTACTTGCGATGTCTCTAATCCTTGCCTTTTTGGCGGCCAGTTTGTACGGTAAGCTCCATGGATTGTCATTGCCTTGTTTAGTTACGAACTCTTCCCATATATGGGTCTTTGTCGAGTCCATTTGTCTTGTATACTGTCTCTTGGCCGACTTATAAACCCTTTTCTTAGATTCCCTTCGTTCTGGGTTTCTTTCCTTTTGAAATTGCCGTCTCAGTTTGTTTGTGTATTTTTTGGCCTGAGTCAGTTCTTCATTCCACCATGGGACTTTCCTATTTGATTTATTCTTAGTTGGTATGGCTTTGTCACATGCCATCCTTATGCCATTGGTTATATTTCTCAAGCCGGCGATCGTTGAGCCTGTATCTCGTGATAGTTCGGAATTGGTTTCCAGTTTTCTCTTAGAGTGTGTACAAATAAACCCCAGTTAGCCTTGCTGATCATGTAATGCCTCATATTTTCGCTGTTTCTGTATCTTCCGCTTACAGCTATTTCTCCTATCTCGAACGTTATAGTCCTGTGATCGCTGGAAGTCCAGTTCTTTTGAACTTTCCAGTTATGTATTCTTTCGATCATATTAGGTGAGGCTATTGTTACATCTACGTGTCCTTCTCCGACTTCACTTGCGGCCATTGCTATGCTATTAAGGTCATTTATCTCACACAAATTATTCTGGATTATAAACTCTTCTAGATTTTTCCTTTTGCGCCTGTGTCTACGGGACCCCATAGGGCAGATCGGGCATTACAATCGATACCAATAATAAAGTTCTTTCCTTGCAGTGCATTAATAATTGTTTGCAGCGTGTTAAGATGCACTTCGATATCATCCTTTAGTTGGAAGTATCCACTTATAAGATATACTTTATATGGCATCGAGACTTCTGCAACCGCAAAGTGTGTCATGCAGAGATTTGATATTTGCAAAACTACTGCGTTCGGGTCAGTTATTGCTATAGCAGCCCATGGGTTTTCCTTTCCAGAGACAATTCTTATTCCCATTCCGTAATCCATCACTTTATTCGACCTTGTATACGGCTCTTGTAACATTAAAGCTTGTATCCCATTTTCATACGCTTTTTGCCTGATTTCGGGTACTACCCTTCTCGATCGCCTGGCATTAAGTTGAGCCACAAATAACCGGTTCTTATTCTCCGTAATCCGTGTCATTGACTAGTCTTTCCAGTGCCTTGATATATCCAGCCCTTTTCTTGGCCTTTACACAGTTAATACACTTCTTCTGGCTATTCTTATTCGGGCATTTATCAAAGGAGTGACCTTTTTCGGCGCAATGAGAACAGTACACCTCGTTATGGCATACCTTACTTATGTGTCCGTAACCCTGGCACTTATAGCACCTGGAGACTAGCACGAAGTCCTGCACTTTACAAGATTGGTAGTCTACAAATATTCTCCTCTCTTCTAATAGCCTACTTCTCATTTCCGGTGTAACCTCTACTACCCAATTCGTCCTAGTTCCCTCTTTCTTCCCGGTTCTAAATTTCGGGGTTATCTGTCTTGTGGCCTCCTCTTAGGTGCATGGATTTTGTTCAGCTATTATTTCGACAATTTCTTTCTCATTTATGTTCTTTGGTAAGTCATAAATGATCAACCTCGGTTTCTGTTTCGTTGGTCTCGTCATTTCGAAATGTTGTTTCAGTTCCTTCTTATTAAGAATCTTTTGCAGAGATTCTTCATTCTCCGTTTCTATCAACAAGCCCTTATTAATTGTGCGTAGGCTTATTATCTGCACTTTTTCTACTCTCGGTCTGAAGTCCGCCTGAAATTTCTGTATTATCTCTTCTTCTGTCTTAAAAGATTCAGCGATTTTTGGTCTTATCACTAACTTGTGATTTTTCGGGTTCTTTATATTTACCTGTTTTGCCGTTTCTTTCGGCGCTACAAGTCTTTTCGCGACCCCTGCGTACGACTCTTGTTTACTTTTGTCTCTCTCATTCAGCGATTTTATCTGCCCTTCCAGATACGCACTTTTCGCTATTAATGTTGACATAATCGCATGAATGTTGTGAAGAGCCGTATGTGCTCTCTCGCTGTCTTTTTTGACGATATACTTCTTTATCGTCTCTATTTGTTGCATTACATACACTGGCGTTTCGTTACACAGGTAGTGACCACCAAGCACTCGTGTACCAGCTCCAGCTGACCCGCGGGAGGACAAAGAGAGCAGGAAGAGAAGCAAGAGAGAGATGGGCACCAGCCACGTTTGATCGTGAGGCGTTCCTCTGCTCCCTTGAGGAGGCAAAAGTGGAGGGAACCGCCGAAGTAAAAGCACGAGGCCTCATGAATGCCTTAACAGCGGCTTGCGATGCCTCTATGGCCGTGAAGTTCAACCCTCGCAGCCGCCCACCAATAATCTGGTGGAGTGAGGACATCGCAGAAAAGAGACGTGAGTGTCTGCGTGCCAGAAGGCTGCACCAAAGAGCGAGGGGGACACCGCGGTTCCAAGATCGTTCCGCAGAATACGAACAAAAGCGGAGGGATCTCAAGGTGGCCATCAAGGCTGCCAAGAGAAGGTGTTGGCGGGAGCTATGTGAGGAGGTGGACCACGACCCCTGGGGCAGACCGTATAAAACGGTTATGAATAAGATCAACCCCGGGGGCGCTGTTGCACCCACCGACCCAGTTTTTCTGGACGGAGTAGTCCGCCACCTGTTTCCAGAACATCGGAAAAGGGCGGCAGAGACGGGCCTGATGGCCCCCATTGGTGTAGCCGAGTTGACAGACATTAGTCAAGCCGAACTGAGGATGGCCGCTAAAGGTATTTCCGTACGTAAAGCCCCAGGGCCTGACGGAATACCTGGCCTGGCCGTCAAGACAGCGGCGATGAGTCTCCGGGCTTGTTCCTGGACGCATTCAACGCATGCCTAAGAGAAGGTTGCTTCCCGGCCCAGTGGAAGACGCAGAGGCTGGTACTCCTATCGAAGGAAAACAAACCCCCGGAGGAGCCATTATCTTACCGCCCGCTCTGTCTACTTCATATAGTTGGGAAGCTCCTAGAGCGGGTGATCTGCGCCAGGCTCGCAGCGGCCATCGGTCGGGCCGGAGACCTCTCCGACAACCAGTTCGGCTTCCGAAAGGGTCGATCGACCATGGACGCTGTAGGCAGAGTTGTTGGTATAGCCACAAACGCCATCAATGCTGGTCGGAGTGCAAGGCGGATGTGTGCCATCATCACCTTAAACATCCGGAATGCCGTAACTCTGCCAGATGGGACGACATCATGCTGTTCCTGTAGCACTTCCAAGTGCCACTCTATTTCAGGGAGGTCACCTCGAGTTACCTGACTGACCGTACTCTGCTCTACGACACCGACGACGGTGTGCACTCCCACAACATCACGGGAGGCGTGCCGCAGGGTTCGGTCATTGGGCCCCTACTCTGAAACGCTGTCTATGATGGCCTGCTTAGGCAGCAACTTCCGGAGGGTGTCTCGATGGTGGCTTTCGCGGACGACGTGACGCTAGTGGTGGTCGCAAAGAGTGTCGAAGAGATCGAATATCTCGGAGACGTCTCTATAGAAGTGGTCTCCACTTGGTTGAGAGACCACGAACTTAGTCTGGCGGCGGAAAAAACGGAGGCGGTGCTCATCTCTCGCACAAAAAAGGAGAGGACCGCCACCTTCACGGTAGGTAAAGAACGGATACGGTCGGTGAAAACGTTGAAGTATTTAGGGGTCACGCTAGACGCGCGGCTGTCGTTCAAACACCATCTCGCGAACGCAGGCTCAAAGGCGGCAAAGGTGGCCCGTGCGCTGGCGGGCATCATGCCCAACATCGGGGGACCCCAGCAACCGCGAAGGTCTCTCCTTGCCTCGGTGGTGAGCTCAGTAATTTTATACGGAGCTCCTATCTGGGCTGCAGCCCTGAACAGGCACAAGAGCTTTGGTGCTCCGTGTCAGAGAGCCTGCAGAATAGCCGCGCTAAGGGTGGCCCGGGCGTACCGAACCGTATCTGACATTGCGCTCTCGGTGGTCACGAAGACCGCCCCCTTCGACCTCCTGACAGCCGAGAGAGCTGAAAGACACCGTGAGGGCGGGCGACGCCTAGAAGAGAACCGCTGCCACAACCGATGGTCATTGCGGACCGTAGAGGAGTGGCAGCGGAGATGGGACACAGCCAGGGACGGCCGCTGGACCCACCGCATCATCCCGCGGATCCGGGAGTGGGCGAGCAGGAAACGCGGCTTCGCCAGTTTCCAGCTTACCCAGGTGTTGACCGGGCACGGATGCTTCCGTAGTTACCTATTTCGTATAGGGTTCTACGGCAGCGCAGAGTGCCCGGCTTGTTCAGGGGTGGACGAAGACGTGGAACACGTCCTCCTACGGTGTCCTCGTTTCAGGGAGGAACGGGACCAATTTCAAATCACTTGGAGCGGTCCCCTCACCCCTGAGGGCATCGGGGCGTGCCTGCTTGACTCCCAGGAGGGATGAACGCGATGGTAACCCTCTGTACGTCCGTAGTGAACAGGCTGGGTCTCATCAGAAGAGAAGAGGAGAGAAGAGTTGCGATAGCAACATTAGTGGGTAGTCTAGCCGTTGCCTCCCCCCGCTAAGTAATGCCTTGCGGCGGCTCCCGCGGGGGAATAAAGGTAAGAAAAGAGGTGGAGTTTTAGTGGGTATGCCTATCGACATCCTTCGGTAGGAGAGTCCCACACATTTCTCCACCTCTTCGGAAAAAAAACACATACATACACACACACACACATGGAATCAGGAGTTTGCCACGTCCACGTCGTTGATTCTGGGTAAAGCCAAGAACGAGCATGTTTACTGATTTTTTCCCTCAAACATTCTTTCGGGTTATTGCTAAACAAATTTTCCAACGAAATGGACATTTTGCAAATTTGACCTTCAAATGACCTTGACCCTGAGGTCATGAGGTCAATCCGACTTCAGATTCGGATTCAGCGACCCCAAAAACATGAGCATTCTGAATGAAAAATTGTAACTAGTGACTTCTGAAACTCCTACACATAATTTTCAAGTAGGACATCGAAACTAGAATGTCTTGGAAACTTAGCCATATTGCATCCCCCATTTTGAATTTAATTTTTTTGGTTGCAGAATCATGTTTGGAGACTTCGTTAACCCTCACACCTGAATTGAGTTATTTAAATGGAAAAAATTAAGTACTTATGAAAAAAAATGTCTACGCCTCTAGGCGTTTTCCGGCCCTCTAAAGGTTAAGGGGGTATCATACTCAATTAAAAATTCAAATTTCACGCCACAAAATAGTAGACGAAAAAACAAATAATTTACTTATAACAATTAATAAAAACAAATTTACGCAAAAGTAGGAACTAGATGCCCTCCGTTATGTAATTATCTATCATTTTACAGAGTTTCAAGTTATTATAACAATATGTCTCCGAGAAAACTTTGAAAAACGCAATTTTATTATATTTTTCAAAGTTTTCTCGGCGAAATATTGTTATAATAACTTGAAACTCTGTAAAATGATAGATAATTACATAACGGAGGATAACTAACACCTGGTTTTGCGTAAATTTGTTTTTATTAATTATTATAAGTAAATCATTTGTTTTTTCGTCTGCATTTTTGTGGTGCGAAATTTGAATTTTTAATGAATATGATACCCCCTTAAACAGTTAGAGATTAATACTAATTCGTAAAGTAGATTTTAGTGGAAATGGCCGTATTCGCTTGAGTAAAATTTTTTAATAAAAACAATAATTATAAATCCAACAATAGGTAGGGGTACTAATAGATGATACTTCAGACACATAAACAATATCAAACGTACAAGCATTGATTTAAAAATATAAACATTTGGATGAAACGCATTTAGCCCACAATCAAGCAATTTTGCATGCATAAGAACTAAATATAAAAATTTTTTACCACTTAAAATTAAATCGATAAAATTTAATCAGTTTCAGAAAAATCCTATCACTTAAAATTAAATCGATAAAATTTAATCAGTTTCAGAAAAATCCTATCAATAAGTTAATTTTCGCGAAAGCATGTTTAGATATAAAATAATTTATAAAAATTAAGTATTTTAAGATTTTTTTTTAGTTTAATTTATTTATAGTCGCATCAACTTCTAGATACGTTAGCGACTCCATATATAATACATTTTTATTTTATATTGTTACATGTACATATGATAAGTTATGTTACACATAAATTCTAAAATAACAATTGATTATGGTACATAGAGTCGTAGATATTATATACAATTTTTGCAATAGTTATTTTATAGTACAAAACGTAATATTTATTTTATATAAGATTAAATAATTTGATGTCTTTTAGAAATTCTAATATTTTTATGCAGGTACTTCTATTTGTTAAACAATCTTTTATGTTGTTTGGTAAGTTTGGTAATGAATGTTTAATTTTGTAGTTAACCTTTAAGAAACGGTCATTTTGACGTTGAAATTTGACTTTTTACACAGTATTTGTGCATAGAATGAAAGCATATGTCACGCGGAATGCCTTACAAAATTGGTGGTCGATATGTCGACCAGTCCCGTCTGGAATGTAAAGTCCAATGTTAAAAATTTAATTTGGTGAGTTAGGAGTGCTTTTAGACGTATTTGGATGCGCTGAATACGATAAAAATATCAAAAAATGTTCAGGAGACATCCTTGACCTTGAAAATTGTATTTCAAGGTCAACTTCATTGCTTGTAGTATTTTAGTCCAAAAATGATATCCAAAAATTATATGCATTACATGCAATTTATCACTGATATATTATAAAAAAATATATTAGTTCTCGCTGTTAGCATGACCGAGAATCAACAACGTGGGTGTGGCGAAAATTTGATCCCTTTGGGGTGCTTGATTTCCGTGAGTACCCTTGCCT
This sequence comes from Theocolax elegans, assembly GCA_026168455.1. Lineage (NCBI taxonomy): Eukaryota > Metazoa > Arthropoda > Insecta > Hymenoptera > Cerocephalidae > Theocolax > Theocolax elegans. Next base: position 4,368,528 of record CM047429.1, read on the forward strand.
CTCGCCTCTAAATATTTGACTTTATGATAATGTCTCTTTTGTGTGATATTCTTCAAAACATGGAGCTACACATAAAGAAATATCACAATCAAAACACATGTATTTTGTTCGACTATAGTAATTTTACGTAAAGCACACAAGGGACATCTTCGACTTGTAGCAAATCTTGGAAAATGACGACCAACTAATCGAGTGTAGGAGAGCTAACAAGACGAGAAATGCTATCATTAGTATTATCCAATTTCAAAAATGATCTAATAACCGATATTCGGAATGAAGGAAAGGGCATTGGTCCTTCATTTTTTGTTTTATATAAAGAATGAGCATTAGATAAACTTAGATCAATAAGATGGAGAAATAACTTGCGATACCACTTCATTGATTTTCTACCTCCCTGTTGAAAAGACCTTATAAAATCCGATAAAATAATGGCTCATTGAATCGGGGTGCCGATAAAAATTTTATAGTAATATATCGGGCGATTTCTTTTTTATCGGTACCTATAATGAAATCCTCACAACTACGAATCACAAGTTCCGAAATTTAGTTTTTATAAGTTTTACCTGGTAAAAGATATATCAGTTTCTATGAGACTATTAAACTTATAGGCTTTTATAGAGATATGCTCATATAATTATTTATAGAAATCTATTCACTTTACCAATATGAATTCAGAATCGGCATATATCGTAATAAATTGATTGAAAAATTATAAGCCTGTATAGGTGTTTTACTACATGAATTACACAAGTGCATCCAAGAAAATATTAATCGGGTTCTATAATGAAAGAAATGACTATGAAAAGATTATAGTTCATACACATTTCCCGATAAAAAATTTAATAAGCTCTTATCATGGAAATACTGTATATGTTTATATCTTTTTTTATTTTCTAATAGTAGGTATATAATTCGAGTCTATAAGGAATTCCGGGTGCAAAAACCTCATACCATACTATACAATAAATGTTTATAGTATTTTATAAGATAAACCTCACAAAAGAAAAAAACATTTTATAGTACAATATGATGATCAACAAAATAAATGGGCGGTTCGTTTATCGGATCGTATGAGCTAAGACATCCATAAATACAATCTTAATCAAATTGCTAATCGCGTTCAACCAGGTAACCTCCGTATTTATTATTTATAACAAATAGGCATGTATCGGGTTTTCGAGTATTTGACGTATTCGTGTGCATTGAATTAATAAGGTTCTATAAGGCTTTTCACTATATTGTCCACTAACAGCTATCGGTGTCTACCGTTAAATTCCATAATTTTAAACCAACCAATACAGTTCTTTTATAAGGTTTTACGAGGATGGACGCATGTATTGGGCATACGACCTATCGGGTACTAACGGCTGCGCCAGCAATAACAAATCTTAATCAAATCGCTAATCGCATTCTACCAGGCAATTCCGTATTTATTATTTATAACAAATAGGCATGTATCGGGTTTTCGAGTATTTGACGTATTCGTGTGCATTGAATTAATAAGGTTCTATAAGGTTTTTCGCTATATTGTCCACTAACGGCTATCGGTGTCTACCGTTAAATTCCATAATTTTAAACCAACCAATACAGTTCTTTTATAAGGTTTTACGAGATTCGACGCATGGAAGGGACAGACGGCCTATCGGGTTGTATCGGCTGCGCCAACAATAATACGAATTACATAAGTATACTTAATTTATTAATGCTGCAGCGATACTCGTGTGACACGTTCATGTATTCTTAGTTTTGTAACCTTTAGTTATAAATGTTTTTCATTGTTATTCTTCATGCATATAAAGATAGAAGTTTCTATGATATACTACTAATAAACATGAAAGAAATATTAAATTTATTTTATATAAACTTATCCAATATAATAATTCTTTTCTTTTCAGACATCAAATCGAACTCAATTACATGTTAATTTTCAGTATATTTTCAAATACAAAGAATATTCTTCGTCCAAGGACAAAACAGATCTGGAAAACAAATAATTTTAATTCAATTTGAATGTGCTCTAAATTATAAAACTAATTAATAGCAATAATTAATAGCTCTGAGTGAGTAATATTTTACATATACTCATATATATGTACACTATGCTCTTGTTAAAAAGTAAATCAATTAGTATATTCTTGTGAAATAAGTTTTTCTTTTTAATTATTGAAATATGGAAAAATATTAACATAACTTATAAACAAAATATTCAAAGTTTATACTACGTCTATGTTTAAGTTAATTAGTAATGTTTGTAAGATAACAGCCAAACTCTAGACAGTTGCATGTAATCTTAATTTTGAATTTTTTAGTTATAAATATTTTTTATTGTTAATCTTCATGCAAGTAAAGGTAAAAGTTTTTTATTATAAAGCTACTAATAAAAATCAAAGAATTATTAAATTTATTTTATATAAACTTATCCAATATAATAATTCTTATAAGATTCACTGATTCAAGTAAACTCTGTAAAATAATTCAGAATATGTAACGGCATTTATATGTATTCTTTCATTAGTATACTCTTGTACAAAAGTTTATTCTTCATTATTTTTTAAAAATAAAAATATTAACCGAACTTTTAGAACAAATATTTCAATATTCAATATTCCTATATATTTAACTACTTTAGTAATGGTTATAGAAATAACTGTCAGACTCGAGTGACACTTGCAGGTATTCTTAATTTTGTGCCCTTTAATTATAAATATTTTTCAATGTTATTCTTCATGAAAGTAAAGATAGTGGTTTTTTTTAGCTTTTAGGTTTTTTCAAAAGTAAAAGAAATGTGCGAGTTTAAAAAAGCTAATAACTACTAATAACTTTTTTAAATTATTATATACAGTAAATAAGTATTTAGAATTTTTATGAATATTTACCAATAGCAATCTTTTATTAATAGTTTTGTTTTTTTTGCATACATCACTTAGAAACAGCTAAAAACAGTTAAATATAGGAAAATGCAACAGTTACTATTAGTGTCATTTTATCGTTTTTCACGATATTTTCGAAATACAAAAATCTAATAAAACCTAAAATAAAGCTTAGAAATATTTACGAAATTTTAAAAACAACTAAACAAAATCTTATAAACATCACCAAATTTTTTAAATTATTACTACAGTCCAAAATTCGCACTTTATAAAGTATTATGAAAATCTAATAAAAGCTAATAACTTTTATTAAGTATTTATAAACATTATTCGCATATGATTATTTCCGCTAGGGAAAGAAATAATAATTTAATTTTCAATAAAGTAATCCAATTTTGTTAATCTTTTATATGATTCGATGATTCATGTTAACATTTAAAATAATTCAGAATACGTTACGGAATTGGCATGTATTCTTTATTTAGCATTCTCTTGTAATAAAGTTTATAATTCATTATTTTTCTAATATGAAAACATATTAACCTATTTTTAGAAAAAATATTTCCATTGTCCAATATTTCTATGTGTTCTTAGTAACACCAAAGCCACTTGAGAAATACAAATATCGCGCCAAAAATTTAATCAACTATTCCGTGTTTATTGTAATACTAAACCGCTGATTTATGTGACAATACTGATTAAACCCTATAAACGAACCACATAGGTTGCTTGACAATATTAGAATATACCGGTAGATTCGGATAAATAATGCTCGACTTTATAGTGAAATTTCCTACTCAAACCGATAAATTGCAATCATGAAAAATCATTAATTATTTGTAATCCAGATACATGCCTATTCGTTGTAAATGGTAAATACAGCAATACCTCATATAAAATACGATAAACGATTCAATAGTGGTTGCTTCAACGACAGGCGCCCACGTGAAAAAAATTTATAAAGTTTTTATAAAAATTGTATAAATTGAATTGATGATAGAGAAAAAAGCCAACTTCAGTTTGAAATCTAACCAACTTCAGTTTGATGTCTTATTCCTGTGAGCTTAGTGCAGCGCGAAACGTTTACCGTCGTATTTTACTTAATCAAGCAGTTTACCACTAAATTCGTCGCGGAAGTCGTACTTTTAACCTAGATATATGTGGTGCGTCAATTGACCAGCATGGAATATTATCGATTTTGAGAATTTAAAATTCAGTCTCGGTGAGGGGAGAGCCGGAATATTGAGACCTGAAGATTAAACTCCGTCTACACTTTTGATCAGATAAGTCCTCCTTTCTCTTAATTTTTAAAAACTTAGCGATTGAGTACATTAGATACTTTGTGTTTTTGTAATATTTTTGTTGCAGGTTAGACGATTTTAAAGGTACGATCAACAGCTTCTCCGTGTGTAGAAGCGTCGGTATGAGTCACCCATCGCCACCGCTGCCAGCTGATGAATTTTGCAGTTCTGTTTTTAAGGTTATATATGTTTATTCCCAAATCTTTAACATTTAAGTTTTGCAAAAATTTTCCCAATTTTCACAAACTTTTCCCAAGTTGCGCAATACGTTTCCCCAAGTTCACAAACTTTTCCCATCCTATAAAATACCGTAAAAAAATTTTAAAACTTATCTCGAACGTTTTTAATTACTTTATTATTTATCTTTTTCTATTTTAAAATGTTTCAATTTATATTTAGCCTAAAGTGAACCGCGTTTTTGTATGTAAATTTCTTTAATATGTGCTTTAAAGTGTGGTATTTATTTAAAAATTTAATAAAAATATATTTTTTATGAAAGCCAATCTTTTTTATAAAAATTTTATAAAGTTTTTATAAGACCAATTTTTTATACAAATTGTATAGAATCCATTTTATACAATTTTTATAAAAACTTTATAAATTTTTTTTACGTGGGCGTAACCGATAAGATCCTGTAATCAAACCGCTGATTTATGTGACAATACTGATTAAACCCTATAAACAAACTACATAGGTTGCTTGACAATATTAGAATATACCGGTAGATTCGGATAAATAATGCTCGCCTTTATAGTGAAATTTCCTATTCAACCCGATAAATTGCCATCATGCAAAATCATTAATTATTTGTAATGCAGATACATGCCTATTCGTTGTAAATAGTTAATACAGCAATACCTCATAAAATGCGATAAGCGATTCAATAGCGGTTACTTTTTGACTGGCAAAGCCATGGACGATGCGTTAGGCAAGCCGCCCATTTCATGCGTCGATCGTCATAAATCCCTATAAAGGTACCAGGTAAGTTGTTATATAATATTGAAATATGCTGGTAAGGTCATATAGCCGTTACTTGGCGTTATTGTGAAACGCCCTATTTAACCTTATATTTTTGTATGCTCTATAAGACAATAACTGTTAAAATCCCGATAGAAATCCACTTGTTAAGAATATATTATTTTGTATTACCTGAAATAGAACTATAGATAATTCATTCATGTTCGGGTTTTTCATTATAAAATACTATAAGCTTTAGAGTGAAAAAGCATTGATATATAAGTACGTGAAAAGTGGCAAATCCTTATAATGCCCGGTAAATATAAATACAAAATATTTAAATATAAATGTGTACCCGATATACTCCGATAAACTATTTTATGCTCTTTTATGTTACACGTTTATTCCTATAAAACCTTATAAACAAATTTATTTTTATCGCATTTTATGAGGTGTTCATTATGAAGCCTATAGTTATAAGCTTATTCTTTCCGATTCGTATTAAATAATGTATAGCATTCTATCGCAAACTCCGGGTGCAAAAGCCACATGAAGTACGATAAAAAAATTTTTTTTATAGGTTTATATGAGGTTTTTTCAACAGGGCTGTTTCGGTTATAAACAATTGTCTACCTACATTGTCAACACCACCCATATTTTGGTTGTATTCATGGATGCATCGTGGTTTTATAATATCCTCATTGGTTTGATAGTGTTTTTTACCAGTGGTACAGAACTCAGATTCGTGCATAGTTGTAAGCATGCAAACACTACGCTTATCTTGCCACCTAATTGTCATCCACAAATTATTATGAGCAACTTAAACTTCACCTCGCTCTAATCTATTTTCTAATTTTGGCATTTCTTTTCTATTTGTTCTTACCGTGCCACACATTCTTGTATCGCGATCGTGCAAAAATTATGCCAATATGGGAGATGTATACCAGTTATCTATGTATATGACATAATTCTTCTAAAAATAAGGTTGTAAAATTGAGCGACAATATCCCCAATAACACCCAAATCAAACAGCTGATAATCAGTATCAGCGCCAGTGTAGACAATAAAACCCAAAATAAATCCAGTCTCACAGTCTACTAATTTAAAAAGTTTTTCATGCTATTGCCGAAATGCTGTAATGCTGGAAATGAAGTCTACTCTATATATTTTTCGTCTACGGCCAATTCAAATTTCCGTGTATTTTTGAAACTTTGAACGTGACGCTACAATGTTCAAACTGATCTAACTTTGCAGCTTCGCAGCGTAACGTACTTAAGCGGCACTTTAAAAAGATTCAAGCTGCAATTATATTTAAATTAGTATTAATTTTAATTATAATGCTTAATAAGTAAAACGTCTACGATAGAAATGGAAGATTTTGAGATAAATATGTATTTTATTATCGATAAATATATATGACGTTTACTTTGTTATAAATCTTGTAGGTTATGATTCACCAATAATTATATATATAATGTTCATAGGTTATAGGTTAGAATAATACATGAATTGTTTCTCTGTAAATAACAAAGAACTTTATTATTTTATACAAAATATAATTACATACTTAATAAATAATGTTTATTTACCTGTAAATAACAAAGAAACAACATTCAATGTTATTATTCACAAGGTTGTCTTTAGATTACTTTTATAAAGTTTTATTCATTGTTTTCGGTATATCTTTATTAACCGTACTGATTGACACGTGCCAATTCTTATCTGCAAATTTTACCTGTCGGTATATTAAAAGATCTGATTTACCGACCTACACGCGCGCAATTCAAATAGACTAAGGATGTTTTCCTTACATATATAAACCAAAAACTGATCTATTTATTTAAATAATTCTGTTATTCTGTTCAACAATAATTTTTGTACATTTCAGAATACTGTTTAATGTGGTTATTGCTCGGTTAGATGCATTGAAAATGATGCTTCAAAACACTACTGCCTGAAGTTTTTTAAACAATTATTTATTGATTATGATTCAAACCTATTATGGGGAGTTAGAGGTAAATAGATTCATTTGATTTAAGTATTTTGCAGCTTATACTAAATTGTATTGATATTTTGCAGAAAATGGAAAAGGAATTTACTCTTTGACAAGCGAGCAGTATGATGAAGTACAGAAATTCATAAGCAATGAAGAGAATTCCGCAAATAACTATCAATCCAGTATTAGCCTATCAACCTCAAATAGAAGCAGTAAAAAGCCTTTAAATGCTGTACAGATTAAAGTGGACCAAGACTAGCAGTTAATTATGCAGGTAATGAATCGTCCACCTCTATGGGATATAACAATCCCATTAGCCCAGCGAGGAAAAGTATTAAAACAAAAATTATGAATAGAAGTATCAAGTGCTGTAAAAGGTAATAAGTTTTTCATGTTTATATAAATATTTAATACTAGTTCTAACTTATTGTTTAATTATTCAGCCTACATATAAACGACTGTAATTAACGTATAATTATTATATTTTAAAATATAATATCAGGCTGCTTTACCGCTGATGGAGCCAAAAAGAAATTTAAATCGCTCGTAGATACTTTTAGAAACATTGTTCGAGCCGAACATTGTTCAAGTGGATCTGCACGTAAAACATCCAATACTTCTAAATGGCCTCATTATCAGGCAATGGAATTTATGAGAAATCAAATAAATCTAAGACAGTATGTATAATTTATTAAAATATTTACTTTTAGTATCACAAATAAGTCAGTTTAATTAATCGTAGCATTTATTTCTTACTTTTAATACATCTCATTGAGTTATAAAATAATATCCTTTTGAGAACTACTTCTAATTTGAATATGGAATCTGCTGGAGAAGTAGCAGGGGAATTATATTCGTCCAATGAGTGCCTTGAAGTTGAACCTGATATTTCTAATAAAAAAAGAAGGAAACAAGCAATTGCACCTGACAACGATTCAACTGCATTGGAAAAAATAGCTGAAGCTTTAATAAGTGAGTCATCGAAACAAATTCTTTTACTACCACCACCTAGATGCACTGAAGTAGACTCGTGTATGAATTTGATAGGCTGCCGATTACAGAAAATATCAGAAGAATATATATCCGATGCTTGTCAAGATATGCTTCTGTGTTCTTTGGTAGTTATGAAAAAATTTCAACATTTATAATTTAAATTTCATAATTATTAATTCTTGTTTTTGAATTGAATATTTCTACAAATAATAGACATATAATTATGTGCCTGTTAAATTATAATTTAAAGTTAAAATATATTTAAGTGCAGATTTTATTACAGTGCAGGTAAAGAAAAAAATTTATTTACTTTTAATAGTTTTTTTATTTGTAACCTAAATTTTATATGTTTGTAATGATGTATTCAAGTTTATGAGTATAGTTAAATAAAATAATAATAACTGCAGTTGTAGTTGTATGTTATGTAACGGTAAGCGAGTTACCGATCAGGTAAGCAATGCGAAAGAGGATATACAGTGCGGCGCGTGCACGAACGCGCGAAAATCGTGCGCGCCCAGCTGGGACTACCGAGAGAGTTCGCGCGCGCTCGGCAACAACATCGTGTTGACAACGGCCGAGAGATTTTTAACGGAAACAGTGGATAGAAAGACTCGTGCATTTAGTGTGTGGGTGTGAGGTTTTCTCCCCACCAATCTCCACGTCGGCGTGCGGAGCAGCACGTCCCACAGGGAGTGAGAGAAGGAAGACAGGAGTCAACGGCCTTCCTGACCGTTGTAGTGAGAGAGAGATAAGCACGAGGACGAGCTATCTCTCCTTTGCCCAGTCGTTTCCCGCCGAGGCGCGATATTTAGAGAAGCGGTAAGTGGTGTACCACGTTTAGACCCGCGTGTCTACCTAATATTTCGCGTCCCGATTTACCTGGTACGGTCCAGGTGAGGAAGCGTTCCTCCTTTCCCCTCTTGTGACAATTTCCGCCCGGATAGACACTTCACGAGAGAAGGCGCGCGTGACGTAGGAAGCTTCTACGTCAGGAGGGTTAAAGATAAAGGAAGCATATATAAAGTCATGCGTTATATACTTTACGTTATGTACTTATGTCACAATAGTTCATTGTAAATTAAGAACTTAATTTATTGAGTGTATTTACAGTAATAAATTATTTATAATTTACTTAGAGTTGAGAATTTAGATTACAATGATTAATTAGCGAAATCAATATTTCATGACTCATGTGTGCGTAAACTTGCACTTTCCACATTATACTATATTATTACCATAAAATATTGTTCGCAATACGTACGTATACTTTACGCACTTGTTGTGAAAACTACTTCTGCTAAAAATATGTAAATATTCCATTAAAATATATATATATATATATATATATAACTACCCTAGCGAAAGAAGTAAACGAAAGGAACTAAAAAAATCTGAAAATAACTGTTAAAAAATGTCAAGATTGAGACAAAAAATAAGTTTTTATTTTGAATTTTTCAGTTTCTTAAGGTTTTTATCTTTTATACTCGATTTTGAATTTTCTAATTTGGGATAGGTTTTTCTAAATAAATGTCACCAACCAAAGTTTCATTTAACTCTGTTAAAAACTGTTTCTATCAGATTTTTTCAGTTTCTTTCATTTTAAAAATTCTAAAAAAATCTGATAATAACTGTAAGTAAGTGTGAATAATAGTGAACATTAGTTTAAATCTTAAACAAAATTTTCGCTCTATATAAAAAAATTTTAAATACAAATTTATAAAAAACATGAATGAAAATAATTGAATATATCTGAAAGAATTTAAAAATAATTGACAGTCTGAAAATTACAAAAAAAATTATTATTGGGTGAAATATGTATGAAATTTTAATGCGATTTGACTGAACAGTGACCGATGAGGGTTAAATGTGCTTAAATTAATTTTCAATTTTATATGCTAAGTAAGATATAAATTTGGAATATAAGTTTGAGCATAAATTTGGAAAATATAGGTAAAATTATAGGTAAAGATAATGGTAAAAAACAGGTAAAAAATATAGGTAAATTATGTACCAAATAATACAAGTACACAGTGGGTATATTTTACAGATATATTTTTTACGTATATTTTATACCAATATATTTTTAACCGGGTAAGGTCTTAATAAAAAATGTGTTAAAGGGAATCCGTCGTCTCCCACTAAACAATATGGCAAATCTGGACCATCCATTGTTATTGGTGTTGGGTTTGGTATGTACATTTTATTTAAAATAAATTTCTGTCCAAATGTGGAATTTTTAAATACCGTGCTATCACTTTCTCTTCCAAATGCTCCAATATCATCAAATGTGAAAAGGTAATTAGCATCGCAGACCGCAAGGAGAACGATGCTATGGGAGCCCTTATAATTGAAAAATGATTAGCCTGCATTGTTTGGACACTGTAAAACATTCTTATGTTAATAGACATTATAAAGCAGCGTGCTGAATAATTAATTTTTAAAATAGTATATGGGAATATCTCTAGAACTTTTAACTTTTGAATTTGAAAAAAATTTTTTAATTTTTTCATGGCACACTTCATAGGCCTTGATTTTCATGTATAAATATACATCAGAAACAAGAATCCACTTGTGTGAATTGTTTTTTTAAAGTGCTACAAATATAAGAGCATCTTACCTTTTAAAAGTTTATGCATAAAAATACTAAATTCAAGGATGTCAAATAGGATGATTTGCAAGGTATAAAGAAGTGTCTTAAAATTAATATTCAAATACTTTATTTGGTACGAAATATAATTAGATAAATATTAAATAAACAGATTGTTATTTTAAGTTTTGTTTTAGTCTTTTAACTTAGTACTCGATCTTGTTACTCTTTTTTCGTTACATAAGTTTTGCTTCGTAATGACCTTATTTTGTTTTTTAGCAATCGCGGTTTTACTTTTATTCAATTTAACTGGGGTTTTCTTTTGTTTAGACAGAAGACAAATATTATTTTGGTTACTCCAGTTATTAAGTGACAAAGCAAAATGATTGCAGGGTATGCCATATAAATTATTGCAAATACAATAAGAACATGACAAATAATTTAAAAATAATTCTTTTAACAAATGTTTCGTCCATACAATTTGAAATATTTTTGTCATGTTAGGAACTGCTTTTATTTCAACATTTAATATCTACGGTTTTTATATATGATTCATTTATTAAAAAACCTTTAATTTGAATACTTCCAGAATTTATCACATTAACCATCTCTTGACCAGAAATTATATATTTTCTATGAGCAACAACTCTATCAGAAAGTCCACTGGTAACGAGTCATAAGTTTGTAATGTTTCAAAATATTTACATTTGGAAAATAGTAGGATATTTCGAGTTTTCAATATTTAATGTAAATTCTACCTAATTTAGATATTATACACCTCAGTAAATTAGCATTTTACCTAGTGATTTGAAATACTATTTTCTAATGATCACACGATAAATCAGCACAATTACTATTATTTTATTATTGTGCCGCTAAAAAATTATATTAAAAAAATAAATTAACGCATCAAAGTTGCGACGAGACGTCGTTGCAATGAAATACATAATACTTAATGTATTATATTATTTCGTAGTATGTATTAAATATTATATTTTAAAATCTCGCACGTTGTTATTGTTTCGTGCGTTGCCTCTTCAAGGCCACGAAACACGCGAGCATCCGTATATACAATTGTTATTGTGTGTGTGTGTTAGGTACTTTTCGGGAATGCGACAATTCCCGAAAAGCTCAGTACGCTGCTAGTCTTGACCGCGACAGCATCTTCTTTTACACATCGTCACGTTTAGTTTCGCGCGCCACGGGAAGTACCGGACCGGTTCGTCCGTGCTCCGGGAAGCCGTACGCGAGTGTTCGTGAGTTCGTGTAAGTGCAGTGCGAAGGACCAGATACCTCAGGTTGAGTGTTCCCCGAGGTAGGCGAATCGCCGCGGCATCAGGCCGCACCTGCATACCACCGTCGAGGACGACGGGAAACCGGGCCGACTCTACCGGCCAGCAGACGTCGGGGCGCCGACGTACACCAGGGCCAATGGACAAGCCAGCCCGGTAAGTACCCGACGTCAGTCGGTATATCTTAGAGTGTTGAGTGAGTGTGCACGTATGTGAGCAAATCCACGGAACCTTTGATTTTCATTTGAAAAATTTTTTTTTTTTGTTTTGGGAGGCACATTGATTTTAATGGAGATTTCTACTTCTTTAGAGGTTAAATAGTAGGAAAATATGAGGGCCCCTATTTTTTTTCAAGACTTATCTAAGAAATTGACGATTAAAATATTGATGAGGGGTATCATAGGGTAAATTATAAAAAATCACTTCGTAAATAAACAGAACATTTTTTATTCTATAATTTATGAATATAACAACATAATTAAGTCTCTGATTTAACAAAAATTGAAATATCTAACAACAATTTTTCATATAAAAGGAATGTTTTCAAGTGCCGTTACAGTACTGTAATTTTCTTTTCCTAGTAACAATGGTTTTATTTGTTTGAGTACTTGTAACAGGAATTTCATTTTTTGCTCCATAAATCTTCCAACTTTCTACTGCCGACTAAATCAAATTGATACAAGATAAGCTGTTTGTTTACATTGTCGAGGTCGTATTAATTGATAGGAACATTTCTTTTCGGATACTTCTCTTTAATGGTAAACAAACTACTTGCGTAAGACTGACTGAATGATATGTGCGTGTATGTGTGCGCGCGCGCGGGTGTGTGTGTGTGTGTGTGTGTGTGTGTGTGTGTGTGTGTGTTTATTTATATTAGCTTTTCTGTTGAAATAACCTATTTCGTATAGTCAATTTGGACTTCAGTTCAAAGGTATAAAATATTTATATTTTTATACAGCTTATATTATCTAAATTAACAAAAAATTCAATTGAGGTTTTATGTAGATGACTCAATAATCTACTAAAAAGTAGAGAGATATAGTTTATATAAGCTTTTTTTGTGAATGTCGAGTGTGCCATGCGAAAATGAAAATTTGGAAGACTAGGGGCCCGAGATTTTGAAAAGTTTTAAGGTAGAATTGCTTGTAAAGAAAAAGAGGCACAGCTAAGCACAAAAAAGAATAAGAATCCTTATTGCAAATCGAAAAAAGCAATATTAGTCACAATAGCTATAAACAAAACTTATCTTTGTATAATATCAAAATTCTAAAATTTCCTAAATTTACAAAAACTGACTTCCTCAAGAGTTGCGATTTTTATTTTTCTGTATCATGAAGGCACACTATTCTAACACTTTTAGTTTAATAGGGTAGATGGTGTAGGTCGTCAAAAAAAATTTCTGTAACATTCGGTGAAGAATTTTAATTTCTATAAGCTTAAAAAGTAGAAGATGAGTACTACTTCCATCGTCAAATTTGCAAAAATGCAACTTTATGAAGCCTCTAACAAAAAGCTAATGAAAACAACTTTGAAAAAATGATAAGGACCCTTCATCGAATTACTTTTTCTACCAGAAACCGTTGTTATAATGTTGCTAAGTCTGCTTATTTACTACTATATTACCCGCTTCCTCAAAATTAAAGGTTCTGTGGATTTGCTCATGTATGTTCGGTAGCACACCGGTGCTACCGAAAACGAATAGGTATTGCGCGGGGCGAGCACGGGGGCAGCCCCTGCTTGCCGCGTATGTACCACGCGACCGGGAGAACGCCCCGTTAATTATTGTCGGGCATCTCCGTGTAACTTATTAAATAAATACTTATTTGTTTTATTTTAATATAACGGTCGCGTTATTATTTTAATTATAAACTAACCCGCAATCAACCTTCCGATTCCCGATTTTCCCGCCACGTGTGTCGGTATAGAGGAGATCGTCCTATCTCCGCTACCGTGTCCCAACGGGTTAACTTATTAACCCACGGCGACGACAAAGACGCGTTCTTTGGGGCCGTCGTCTCTGTATTAAATTAATAAATAACTTGTAACTGGTATTAGGACGAAATACCACGTTACAAATGGCGACCGTGACAGGACGGTAGTTGTACCGCCTGCGTGTCGAGGAGATTTCGGGTCGGTGAATTCTGTCTTATTTTTTTTTTAAATAAGTGTTTCTTCTATGTACAGGTTTACCTGTACTTAGATAAGAAATAGCGGGTTATTTATTTTTAAAATTTTTGATTCGCAAGTCGCGGGTGTGAGAGAGATATAGCGAGAGTGAGAGAGAGAGCATATAGGTTGATAATGGCATGGACGCATGCCATTACGATTGGATCCTTTGTGTAAGTGAGAGAGAGAGAGAGAGAGAGAGAGAGAGAGAGAGAGAGAGAGAGAAAGAGAGAGAGAGCGAGAATAAAAATTTGAAGTGTTCGGTTCGCGTTAGAGTAGGAGCGCGCGGATATCCCTGGCCGTATGTCGTAGTTGTGTGTGAGAGAGAGAGAGAGAGAGAGAGAGAGAGAGCAAAAGTGAACCAGTGCGTGAGAGAGATAAACATTGCGTCGCGGAGTTCGATAGTGCTGATCCACGAGTCCGTTAGTGGGAGAGAGAGAGAAAATCCCATCTAGCGGGCGATAGACTCGCGCGGCGTAAGTGTAACGAGAGTGAGAGAGAGAGAGAGAACATATACATTATACGGCGTATACCGCGCGGTTATCCTTCGTTGCTACGCAAGAAGGAAAATTTCCCCCTCTGCGCGACCGTAATTTCATTTTTAATTTCATTGCGTGAATTTTGTTGACTCGCTTTAAAAGCGAGTTTAACAATTTGTGTGAGTGTGTAAAATATTTTTGAGTTCGGCTCACTGGTTTTGTATCAGTTCGAGACGACCAATAATATTTTTTATTGCTTATAATTATTAATTTTATTATTATCATTATTATTATTATTATTATTAATAATTTGCTTTTGTTGTAATATATATATATATATATATATATACGTTTAAAGTAATTTTTCAAAGATATTATCACGCTGTTAATCGGCTGATAATTTTGAAATTATACCATAATTTTTTTTTGTTGTGTGGTAATAACTATTAATATTATTATAATTAATTTTGACATTGTCTGTTAGTCAGATAAGTCAAAGTTGATAAATCTTTTTGTATTACCGTCGCGATTTTGGCTCGCATTAGTGCTGAGACCCATCGTGATATTGGTGTTACATTTATATTTGTTGTTAATATTAATATTATTTTGATTAAGAGTTTGTCACTTAATCCTTAATTCTGCTGACGAGAAAATCACTTTTGACTTATTTTCTTAATTTTTTTTTGCATGCTATCAATTCACCACATACGTCACACCGGGATCAGCGTAACTTGTTTGTTGGGAACCACAATCCAGTGGAAAGGGGTGCCATTCGTCGTAACGATTTTGGACTGAACTCCGATGCACATGGACGGTCTACTCCCAGCCAATTTAGTAGTTCTGGAGCTATTAAAAAGCGCGTTCCGGAGATTCAGTCAGATAAGTCGCGACAACAGACGAGCAGGGATTATGAACTCTCCTCCAACAATCGCAGGCAGTCGACTGATAATCGGAGGGAAGCTCCAGATTATCGTACACATAATCGTGATCAATACGGTACCTTTCAGAGGAAGGTTAGTTATGACAAGCATAACAACAGGACCTCTTCACACAGATATGCGCCAGCACCAGAAGAAGCAGATGATGAATGGTTCTCGGAAGGTGAGCGCTATCACAGGAGTGAAACGTCCACTTCTAGGCGGTTACCAAATGAAGGGAATCGCAAGTCTCACACGTCCGATCGTAACCAAAGTACTCACACCTAGGAGGGAAGTCTCTACACAGTGTGACAATGGTTACAACAGATCCCGCGAAATGAATAATGATCCCGTCGAGCACGAGCGAGCTGTCGCTAGACGAGATCAAGGTACTCAAACCGATTCTAATGTTAGCAACTTAGATTCGGACGAATATTACGCTACAAATAGGGAAGATGCAACCGCTTACTATGCGAGAAGATATCGTAAGGAGCGCCTCCCTGATAGACGTAGTAGTGTACCATCGCCGAGTCGAGATGTCCACCGGCGTGATACGTATAACCAAAGTGAGGACATGGGTTGCAATGGTCCATGTATCTAAAAATAAAAAGAAACAGTTAGTATAAATATGAAGAAATTAATTACTGATGATATTTTATTAATCAGAGCGATAAAAAATAAACCTTATTTCCTAACAACAGATGCAAGTTCTAGAGCTATTGGTGCATATCTATGTCAAGAAGCGAAATAGGAACAAAGAAGTTAATATCACTCGCCAGCAGAAGTTTGAGAAATGCAGAATTGAATTATTTCACGAGTGAGCTAGAGTTGTTGGCTATTGTATGGGCTCTAAAAAAATTTAGGTCATACTTATTAGGATCACAGGTTATCATTAGAACTAATCATAAGGCACTGTGTTTTTTATTTACTTGCAGATTTTAAATTCTCGCTTAACTAGATGGACATTAGCAATCCAGGACTATAATCTTAAGATTGAATATATTGTGTGATGCTGGTTTTAATTTAATTAACAAAAATAAAATATTAGGTAAATAAAATTATATCCGGATTCCCAACATCATCGAAAAGAAAAAAATATTAATTTATTAGTCCTGATTACCCGGTGGACTCACCCAGAGGAAGTTCCGTTGAATAAAATAATAGTTCCGGATAACTATTAAACCGCGTAACGAATATTAATACCTTAACCAAACTTATATAAATATAAAATTATATTACGGGATCTAATAATAGATCCCGTGGCACCACTAACCACGAGAGAGAGAACGTTACTTTATAATTAATTAAATAAATAATTTAATTTAATAAGAAAAAAAACGCGCACTGCATTTATCCTTATTGCCCCACTAAATAAATCAATTATTATTTTAATAATTAAAATAACTCACCAATATATATAACGTAATTAATTAGAAAATAATACTCAGTCCAATATATTATGGATAGATATATATTATTATCTGATTTGTGCGGTGGTTCGTTGTTTCCTCCTGATTTATTTATATTTTAAATTAGATAATTTTCCTCAATTCCTCCTTATATATATATGATTATTCTCCTCAAAACCTGCTGAATATTTCTGATAAATCACCCTGAAAAATCTCCTGATTGGTATAATGCCGAAAAATAATACTATGATTTAAGATCGATAGAATCAGAATACAACACTGTACGATCGGTAGGATCAGAATGGCGATGATCCGTTTTTCCGAGTCACGCCAAACTTCTTCCCCGATTTTCTATCTCCCTCAATCTCCTAATATCCCTATCTGTTCTCTCTCTCGTTACCTGCGAGGGATACGGCAATATTATAATTCTCCAACCCTTCCGTATCCGTCACAGGTGTAATAAAGCTACCCGTATTTACCCCACTATAAATAAAAATGACAACTAATTTGCATAAGTTATCATTGTCCCAACTAGTATTTCGACTTTCCGTATTTAAGGTAATTACAGTCATATAACGTAATATGCTGTTATATTTACCCATACGGAAGTCTTATTCTCTAATAAAGTCATCTATTGATTGGTTCAATAGATCACTAAATTATTCTCTAGTTAACAGCGCTAAATTCAAATATACATTTATCTCCGTACTCTTATACACATGTTCCCCCACTATCCGCGTTCCAAATTCCCTATACTATATGCGCGCGATCCCCGTATCGATACGAGCGCGGACCGCGTGTTCAGTGTGCGCGCGCTTGAATCTAGATCGATTCAAGATGGCGACAACTGAGCGCGGGCCGGCACGTAAACAACGTGCCTCGCGACCGTTTCCCCGGGTGTGCGCGATCCCCACCGGCGGGAGTAGTACCCGGGTACTACCGCGGAGTGATGCGCGTATGGAGGTGCGCGCACGCACCTGACAAGGCTCCTCAGGCGACGCAATACACGGCGAATCCCCCCACAACACCGATGTCAACAACCGCTCACGGAGAGAGTCTCCTAAGTATTATATATATACTCGTAAGTGTTTCTATCAATATAACTATTTATAATAATTAATTATATTTATTATATAACCTATACTTCCCTACTAACAATCCTCTTTCTCCTTAACACATAACACTCCTTACCTTGTTTATCCCCAACTAAACAATATCTGTTTATATTTATTTAATTGGTTATATATACATTATTATTACTAATTCCACCTATTCCTTATCCCTGTTAACACTTACTTATTGTAATATTTAATTTATATTCTCTTCTTTCTCCTTTTTCCACTTAATAATCAACACACCATCCGTTGTCATTTTCTCCTCACATCTCCCTACTCCTTTTATTATTAATATTTATAAACTATATATATATTTTCCCATAATACCTGTCCTTACCCTTAATTATATTATTTAATAGATATACATATTAATATATTTCTCTTTTTCAGATGCAGCGTGCCAAGGAGTACCTGTCACAGAGGGAACCCAGGACACGCTGATCCAAGGACCACCTACTAGACCTTCGCATCAACTCAAGAGGACAACTAGGTAAGTACAATTCATTAATATAATGCATCTACTTACTAATTAATGCTAATATTATATATATATTATTTTCAGGAGGCCTCGGTGATGTACCCACATCACAATTGAAGGGAAGAAGAATAAATTAGCTGACATGTTAAGTAGATTACCTTCAGTTGGCTTATCTGAAAATACCCAAGATACCCTAATAGCTATTATGCTTACACGTAAACCTCAAAAAGAATTAATAGATAAATTAAAAAAAATTAGAGAGTATCAACAGCTAGATAGCAAGATAAGAATAATACAAGATAATATTAGTAAAAGTAGTAAAAATTATTATAATATGGAAGAAGGTATTATAAGGAAGAATGGTAGAATTGTTTTAACGAAAGACATTAGTATATTGTTAATTAATGAAGTCCATGAATTATATGGGCATATAGGAATTAATAAATGTTATCAGATGATGAGGGAAGATTTTTACATATCTGGTTTACGGAAGTTAATTGCTGGAATACTTAAATTTTGTGACTCGTGCCAGAGAAATAAGATTTATAATCAAAGTGTTTTGGGAATTACCCAACCAATTTTGGTTACCAAACCATTAGAGTTGATTTCAGTGGATTTTTATGGTCCTTTACCTATGAGTAGAGGTGGGGTTAAGTATATTTTTGCAGTAATTGATGTATTTTCTAAGTTCGTGGTCCTGTATCCTTTAAGAAGAGCTACTACTGTCATCACACTAAAAAAATTATTTAATGATTTTATCCCCAAGTATGGGAAGCCGATGAAAGTATAATCCGATCATGGAACCCAATTTTCCTCAGGAAATTGGATAAAAGCTCTAACAGATGAGAACATCAAACCCATATTTTCTTCGATTCGTCATCCGCAGAGTAACATAGTAGAAAGAGTGAATAGGGAAATTGGACGATTTTTCCGTACTCTGGTTACAATAAAACATACCAGCTGGCCACACTGGATTAACTTTATAGCTGACTGCATGAATGAGACATACCATGATACCATCGAATTTACTCCGATGGAAATTTTCTTAAATAAAAAACCTACACGGTTTTGGGAGAAATAAATCAATAATATTAAAGGTAATAATATAACTTATGAAAAAAAATTAATCTTGGTAGGTGAAAAAATTAAAACAAAAGGTGAGAAAAGAGCGCAGAAATATAATCAGAAAATAAAAGCAACAAGTTATGGTATTGGTGATAGGGTACTAATACGTACATGTAATTTATCCTTTGCAGAATTATGTGTATCCTCAAAGTTTCTTTCATTGTACGAGGGTCCTTATGTGATAGTCGAAAAATTGGGTCAATCTAACTATCTATTACAGCATGAAAATGGAAATATACGAGGAAAATTCCATATATCCTTATTACGTCCTTATTTTTTTAGAAAATGCCCGGAAAACTGCAACGGAGAAAGCAGAGGAGGCGGTTTGTAAGAGCGTTAACATAATTAATGGAAACATTAGAAGCACATAAGGGAAAACAAAAAATAATCAAATCACGAGATCAGGAATTATACGAGTTATTTCATGGACGAACCAGCTATACTGGAGAGATAGCTAGATTACGAAATAAGTATCAAACAGAAGAGTGTTTAAGAAGGGTTAATATATGGTTAAGGTACTATTTCATTGAAGGATCTAACCAACCAACCGTACCCGAAGAAGAACCAAGCCCAAACCTGATATACATTAGAGAAATAGAGACGGAGGCGGAAAAACGAAAGAAAAATTAAAAAAAAAAAAGATATCGGTGATTTTCGGAGATGACTCAGAAGAAGAATATCTAGAAATAGATACTAAAGAATGGAATAAGTTATAACTAATTGTAAAATTTAAAAAAAAAAAATTTTTTATTTTTTAAATTTTGGGGGGGCAATGCAATGGTCAATGTATCTAAAAATAAAAAGAAACAGTTAGTATAAATTTTATGAGTTAAGATGTATATGATTTAAATCTTATCTTTAAATTTCCCGCGATATCGAATTCAAATTTCCCGCGCCGGATGATCTAGTGATTAAATTAATAATCGAAGAAGCTATTATTTATAAATTTAATACATTCATTATTATTATTTTTTATTATTAAATTATGTATTATGTTTATTTTCTATTAATTAAATAAGTAATGTATATTTTAATACATACATAAGAGTGAGCCAATCACTTATCTAATGTTACAATTTTGGCGGCAAATAAACCATATAAAAGGGCTGTTGACTACCTGTGAAGAGTCTCATTTTCACCTGTGCATCCTCCAGGTAAGGACGGGAATAGCCCTGAGCGAACCCAGTCCAAGTCGGGAAGTATCCTGGTGATACAACCGGCGCAACTTTTCCTTATGGTATTTGATGGTGTTATCGAAAAGAGAAGCTGCCAAATATCCCCTTCCTTATCACACACACTAACCGCGCGCCATCACATGTCAATTGTAAAATTAAATATAAATTTATAAGTACGAAATTTAAATAAATATTATAAATTTAAAATTCTAAATTATTTTAATTTATTTTGAACCCTAACGTACTCTCCTTTCCATTTAAAAAAAAAAAAAAAAAGTATATTGCAGGGTGCATCAGTCCCTTCGGGATACAACCAGCCACCAATGAGAGATAGAAAGGATCGGCCTGGTTGTGCAAGAGCCCTCAGAGACTGGGGTCTATCGTAAGATGGGGAGACCAACGACGATGCCGAAGAATTCCTAGATAGTTTACAAGACTTCAGGAATGACGACCAGTTCTCTGACCGGCGTATTCTGAGCGCATTGCCATGCGTGTTTAAGAAGACAGCCCTATTTTGGTTTAGGGCCGTCCAATCTTCTTTACGTAACTGGAATGACTTCGAAAATGAATTTTTGAATGAATACGGTCAGGAGTTACGAGATCAAGATTTGTTCGACGATCTACAATGTCGCACGCATGGCAAAGGAGAGAAGGTCGTAAAATACCTAAATTGCTTTAAGGCTATTGTGCGGAAATTCCGCCGACCTCCTCCGTTACGCCAACAAGTAGAGATGGCATATTCTCAATTGAGACCGGAGTGCCGTAAATTTATGTCCTCGAGATCCATAAATAAATTCGAAGACATAATGAAATACGGCAAAGAATATGAACAACACTTGGTATGGGACAAGAGATTTGCGGAACCCACACCAAGAGAACAAGTTCATATCCCACAAGCTGTCCCAAAACGGAGTTCGTCCAAAGTTTCGGCGAAAGTGGCCTCATTAGTTGAGAACAAGAAGAGCCAACTGGTTCCTCAGCCATCTCCACCACCGAAGAAAAAGAAAAGGAGCAAGAAAAATAAGAAACATTCTTCTAGACCATCTTCAAGTGATTGTGAATTAGCTAATGTGTATGGTACTCACAACACAAGTCAACGTTAGTACTTGCAACAAAGTAAAAATTTTGTGGGTGCACAAAATATTAATAATGCAAGACAATCTTCGGGAAATAGAGAGACAGGGTCAAAGCAGCAGCAATATAACGGTGCAAGGCCGAAACAATACGTTGCTCAAGCTCAGACGACACCCGTCTATACGCCTCAACGTAGACAAAGCACGATGTATGATCGTACTACGCAGAGGCAGACCCAAGACGCTGGTTTGCAAAGGAATCCGAATAGTCCCTTCTTTGGCATATGTTTTACATGCCACAAAGTAGGACATCGATATTCCGATTGTCCCAATCAGACTTGCCTACATTGCGCAAGTATGGGACATACAGCGGACCAGTTCCCGAACGTGGCAGCGCCCATTGAGTGTCAGGTGTGCCACACAACTGGGGTAACCCTAGATAATTGTCCAAAGTGTGAGCATGTACGGCAATATCTGGGAAACCTAGCGGCAGGATACCAGAATCGCCCCCCGGGCCCTGCTCGCAATTAAAAGAGCGTAAGAGCTCTAGGGGGCAAGAGATACGGGTTGGTGAACCCGCGAGGTTGTTTGTTAAGAAGGAGAAGCACCTCACTGACTTTGCTGAACTGCTTAATGGAGAGCAAACAAACGTTCAGAAGGTAAGAGAGAATACCTCTGAACATCTGAATTTGCCGAAATCTGCTGAGTTACCTATGATTAAGGCTGAGACTCCTTCCAAGCTAACTCCAACGTTCGAGCACCGAACAAAGCAGATTTAGAACTTCTAGAGATCAAGAAAAACAAAGAGTCTTTCTGGTCTGAAGTACTCCATAGGCAGGCCGTTAACCAACACAAACGGTTACTCAAGGAAATAAAGAACGAGAGAAAAACTCTAAACTTATATAACCCCACCAATGAGAACGATGATGCTCGTTACTCATTGTCACCCCAACTTACGATCAAAGAAAAGAGTTTAAAACAGTCTAATGAGAGTAAAATGACTGTCTCTCTTGATCAGGTGATGAACAGTTCAAAATCGTTGCCGATTAGAACAGTTTAGGGGGGGGCAGGAGCCGTTCCGAAGACGTCCAGAGAGACAAGTTCGACTCCAGCTCTACTTGACAGTCAAGCCGAAGACATGGTTGCGGGAGTGCAATCCGAAAACCGTTTGTTATTCTCGGTAAGACTTGGTGGCAAGGACTTTAAAGCATTGTTCGACCCAGGAGTAATGGTTTCACTTATACGCGTTGACGTAGGGGAATGCTACAGGGATAAGTGGAAACCGGCCAAGGTAGTCGTGCGAGGTCTCGCAGGACCGGCACTGAAAGTCCTAGGTTTGTTAGATGTTCTATTTGGAATTGAGGGATTAGATGGCAACATCCAACTGAGAATAGTCGAGAGAATGGAACACTCGATGATTTTCGGTATGGACTTCCTGCAACATTGGAACATCGAGGTTAAAATTGGCGGTGCCCTCTGGCGCGTTGGCGCCGGAAAATGGCAGTCTTTTGTCAAGGATGGAATCCGAGACGGAGACACGAGGATTCTCGCAGAGTGTGCAGGTATCATCGAGATTAACGATGACCAGCGAGAGAGGGTAAGAAAGTTAGTAGAGAGCTTATTACCACCACCAGGCGATGTGTATGGCTTTACTACGTTGATCGAACATCACGTGGAAGTAGAGCCATGTGCACGACCAGTACATCACAAATCAAGACGTATGTCGCCTAAAGTCCTCGAATTCGCCCAGTAAGAAGTCAGAAAAATGTTTCAGAGAGGAATAATTGAACCGAGTGCAAGTGAATGGTCTGCCGCTCCAGTGATAGTCCGCAAAGACGAAGGTAGCTATCGTTTTTGCATAGACTTCCGAGATTTGAATGCGGTAAAAAAACGTGACTCATATCCAATACCGAATATGGATTCGATCCTGGATAAGTTACATAATGCCAAATTCATCTCAAAGATCGATCTTAAGAAGGCATATTTACAAGTGTTAATGTCAGAAATTAGTCGACATTACACCGCCTTCGCTGTACCTGGATCTGGCTTGTGGCAGTTCACATACGGATGCCGTTCGGACTGATAAATGCACCCATGACATTCGCACGGTTGATCGATGCTCTATTTGGTCCCGAAGTTGAACCTCATGTTTTTGGTTACCTGGACAATCTAATCGTTATAACCGAAACTTTCGAGGAACATTTGAAATGGTTGGAAATGGTTCTAAGGACACTAGTGGACGCAGGGCTAGAATTGAACAGAGAGAAGTGTCAGTTCTGTTCTGGATGGTGATGGACTTCGTCCCGATGTGGATCGAGTGGCTCCTGTCCTAAATTATCCGACCCCAAGAAATGATAAACAACTTCGTTCCTTCCTTGGCATGGTCGGTTGGTATTCTCGTTTTATAAATCGAGAGTCAGGTATTAAGATCCCTCTCGTGAGATTACTTCGAAAGGACCAGCCATGGGAGTGGGAACCAGAGCAGGACGCGGCGTTCCGTGAATTCAGGTTAGCTCTAGCCGGCGCGCCAGTGCTTGCTCGACCAGACTTCTCTAAGCCTTTCTCGGTCCAGAGTGCCGCGAGTGATTATGCTATTGGGGCTGTGTTAACCCAAGAAGATGAAGATGGTTTCGAGCATCCGATCGTTTACGTCAGCCGAGTGTTGAACAAGGCGGAGCGTAATTACATGACGACAGAGAAAGAATGTTTAGCCTTAATCTGGGCAATTAAGAAACTTCGGCCATATATTGAAGCGTATCGTTTCAAAGCTGTGACGGACCACAGCGCGCTCAAATGGCTGAAAACTCTTAAAGAGCCTACCGGCAGACTAGCGCGCTGGGTGCTTGAGTACACTATGTTCCCGACGCACTCTCTCGCGCCGTCAACCTGGACTGGGACGAAGTCGAAATAGCCTCCTTTGACGAGATTACCCACCCATGGTACATCGCCAGATTGGATGATGTGAGTCCAATGTCCAGTCCTCAAAAGTTTCCGCACTGGAAAATTGAGGATGAAATGCTCTATCGATTCACGACCGATAAGCTGCTGGACCCAATCACGGGTCAAGAGGAGGGATGGAGATTAGTTGTGCCCATTTAGGATTGGAAAAGACCTATGATCGAGTGGCAAGGGACTATTATTGGCCGGGTATCTACCATGATGTCAGGCAATTCGTCGTGAAGTGTATAGACTGCCAACGATATAAAGTCTCACAGGCGGGTCCTCAAGGGTTGATGGGCAAACGTAATATTGAGAGACCGTGGGCTGTGGTTACAGCGGATATAACGGAATTGCCTCGTAGTAAGAACCAATACAAATATATACTGGTCTTACAAGATTTGTTCACGAGGTGGGTTGAATTAAAACCGTTACGTGCTGCTACCGGGAAGTCGGTTGCGAAAGCATTTGAGGAACTCATACTGTTTCGTTGGGAAACTCCTGATTAATTCCTTACAGATAATGGTACAGAGTTCGTCAATAATAAGTTGACACAGATGCTTGAGGATTACGGGATAAAGTAGATCACGAATCCTCCTTACCGACCACAAGCCAACCCCGTCGAGCGTACAAATAGGACATTAAAGACGATGATCGCGGCCTTTGTGGAATCCGATCATCGCAGCTGGGATGAACATCTACATGAATTCCGTCATGCTATTAATACAGCAACGCAATCAAGTACGAAGGTTTCCCCAGCTTTCCTCAATTTTGGACGTCATCCTCAACCTGTAAAGAGTCTGCGTAGAGAGGTTGAGAAGAGGGAATTTAAAATTCCTATCGATCCCGAGATGTGGATGAATCGACTCAAACGTCATGATGCCCTTCAAGAGCTAGTGCGGAAACACATAGATGAAGAGCAGAGCCGTCAAGAGAAAGTCTATAACAAAAATAGACGCGTGGCTTCCTTCAAGTAGGCGATTTAGTCATGGGGAAGTGTAGAACGTTATCGCACGTGGCCAAAGATATTTCGGCCAAATTGGCGCCTAAGTACGACGGACCCTTCGAAGTCAAGGAGATACTATCATCAGTAGTCTTAAGACTTGAAGAGTCTGGACGGAAAAGGTCTGAAGTACACGTATTTGATTTAAAGAGATACGTTCCGCCAAGGAGAAAATCCTAGGCCAGCGATGATCGACTCGCCACGGGAAAATTTAGAGTGGGTATCCGGGTGTGTGATTAACTGAGTACGAGTGATTGTATATGATTAATGTAACTATAATTTGTTTGTAGTTAATTAACAAATTTTCTTCTTTTGCTTCAGCACCCTGGACGAGGACGAAACCAAACAGTTGATCGCTCAGACCGAGCAAATGCTCGGTAAGCGAGAGACCGAACGGAGCGCGGAAAGCTACCGCCGATTCCAACGGCAAGCAGTCCGCGACCATAACCGTTTCGGGGATTCCCACTGTCTGGACGCAGATAATAAGGAATCCACGTCCACCTTTCTGGCAAGCTCGCCACCGGAAGCGAGGGAGACGGTCAAGAGGAGTTATGCCGAAGTGGTGGGGAGACCCCTACCGGCCAAACCATCGGGTCTTGGCAACAACCTCCAGGCCGCTTAGGCGGTAGAGGCTGTTGACTTGCCCTTGGAAAGGCCTAAAGGTGTGTTAAGTCCGCCACAGGCTGGCGCATCTCGGCAAAATCCTAAGACGACGGTAGAGCAAATGGAGGTCGACCAGCAGACACCGACGGGTAGTGTTAATTATCTACCTGCCGGATATGCAGAGGACCTCCGCCAAGCAGAGAGGGAGCGGCAAAGGGAAGTCGCCGAAAGCCGTCGAAGGCGCAAGAAGTATAATCCCTTGCGCCAGTTGACGGTCGACGACTACTATTCGGCAGTAGATGATGGCACAAGCCGTGCCGAGTACCATCGCGTCGGTGGTAGTGGTTCCGCCAAAAGAAAAGATGTCGCCCGCAAGGAGCAGACCCTTCCCATTGTCCAAACCACCGACGCAAGTTCGAAGAGAGATGTCGTCCGTTAGGTGCCGACCCTCTCCACGACCCAATCCGTAAGGAGTGGACCAGGCGGAGAAGTATAGGCGTCGCGGGACGATGTTCAAGAAGTTGGATCCTATCAAGACGGATCCAGCCATCGACCCCCCTGATAACGCCTGCTTTAATTGTTGGCGTCCGGGACACAACCGCCGAGAGTGTGCGGCCATGCAGACGCAGGAATTCTGCATCAACTGCGGCCGCCGGGGGTGGTTGTAACCAAATGTCCTCGCTGCATGAATGCCTACCGTGCATGGTTGGCTAATCGCAGGGATCGAGGACTATCCGACCCGCCAACAGCGGCATCCCAATCTTCAACATCTGGGACACAGGAGAAGTCCGTGTCCACGAGGGCCAGACAGAGAGGGAGCCGCAGTAATGTAAAGAAGCGGCGGGTGGAAGAGACCACCATCGCATCGGTCCGAGCAACCATCTTTCGCTTCCGGAGTCATTGCTCGACGAATCGAGGAGGCAGACCGCCGGCAGGCGGCAGAATTTGGTCTGCACCATACCGGGCCGATTGAGGAGGTGCGGCGCACCTTGAGCGAGCATGCTCAAAGGCTGGTCGATCGACGCCGTAGGGAATACCAGGACTTCCTGGCCCATCCTTCTATACCGCCTCCTCCAACGATATCTGGCTAGCAAGAGGCCGAAGCGGATAAGACCCGTGGACAAGAAGAGAGCGTAGCTCAGCCAGTCCACGTCGAGCGGATCGAGGATGTATCCCCGCATGAGACGTTCTTACGTCGCCTGGCGCAGGGTTTGGGAGTACCAAACTCTGGACCCTTGGATGAGGTGCAGGCGGGTCTTAACAACGTGTTCCGAAAAGTCGGCTATCCAGCGGAGTTGTCGTTACTAACTCCGTACCCTGCACCACCGATTCCATTGGTCGAACCGCCCTCCGTTCCGACCAGGATGAACATAACGTCGGGGATGAGCAGCAACCCCTGTCAAAAATATACAGCTGTAAAAATAACTGGAAATACAGGTGTAAATCCATGTCATAATACAGCTGTATTGGTTTTGCCTGGATTTATTTACTGGATTTACGGGTACACATCCACGTATTATTAAATGGATTTTTTTATTTTACGAATGTTTTTTCATTTAGATTAATTATCTCATCAAAGGTTGTATGTTAATCTAAATAAAAAAACATTTGTAAAATTAAAAAATCCATTTAATATTACATGGATTTACACCTGTAAATCCAGTTAATGAATCCACGCAATCTCACTCCAATACAGTTGTATTACATGGATAATTTGTCGAATGGGGCACTTTCTTAATAATAATATCGCTGTAAATTGCGTTTAAAATCCATCAAAGGTTGTATGTTAATCTAAATAAAAAAACATTTGTAAAATTAAAAAATCCATTTGATATTACATGGATTTACACCTGTATTTCCAGTTATTTTTACAGCTGTATATTTTTGACAGGGACGTCATCACCGGGCCATTGAGACAACCCAACAACAATGCTGACCTTCTTCGGGAGTGTCGCTTGTTGTTGGAAACGGTGGCAGGAGACAATCCCGCAGCGAGAGACGTCGTCCTGCGACTGGTGATGGCCACCCTGGAGAAGAACCTCACCACTCCTCGACCCTAGTTCGTCTAGGCGAGGAATTCGATTGCGTGCGTGTCATTATTTATTTCATTGCCCTCTTTTCAACTCTCACATCAGTAAGATGATGTGGAGTTTAGTGGGGGGCTTTGCGACGAGACGTCGTTGCAATGAAATACATAATACTTAATCTATTATATTATTTCGTAATATGTATTAAATATTATATTTTAAAATCTCGCACGTTGTTACTGTTTCGTGCGTTGCCTCTTCAAGGCCACGAAACACGCTTTTTTTGTGTCGACGACCGAGGATGTGTGCGAGCATACGTATATACAATTGTTATTGTGTGTGTGTGTTAGGTACTTTTCGGGAATGCGACAATTCCCGAAAAGCTCAGTACGCTGCTAGTCTTGACCGCGACAGCATCTTCTTTTACACATCGTCACGTTTAGTTTCGCGCGCCACGGGAAGTACCGGACCGGTTCGTCCGTGCTCCGGGAAGCCGTACGCGAGTGTTCGTGAGTTCGTGTAAGTGCAGTGCGAAGGACCAGATACCTCAGGTTGAGTGTTCCCCGAGGTAGGCGAATCGCCGCGGCATCAGGCCGCATCTGCATACCACCGTCGAGGACGACGGGAAACCGGGCCGACTCCACCGGCCAGCAGACGTCGGGGCGCTGACGTACACCAGGGCCAATGGACAAGCCAGCCCGGTAAGTACCCGACGTCAGTCGGTATATCTTAGAGTGTTGAGTGAGTGTGCACGTATGTATGTTCGGTAGCACACCGGTGCTACCAAAAACGAATAGGTATTGCGCGGGGCGAGCACGGGGGCAACCCCTGCTTGCCGCGTATGTACCACGCGACCGGGAGAACGCCCCGTTAATTATTGTCGGGCATCTCCGTGTAACTTATTAAATAAATACTTATTTGTTTTATTTTAATATAACGGTCGCGTTATTATTTTAATTATAAACTAACCCGCAATCAACCTTCCGATTCCCGATTTTCCCGCCACGTGTGTCGGTATAGAGGAAATCGTCCTATCTCCGCTACCGTGTCCCGACGGGTTAACTTATTAACCCACGGCGACGACAAAGACGCGTTTTTCGGGGCAGTCGTCCCTGTATTAAATTAATAAATAACTTGTAACTGATATTAGGACAAAATACCACGTTACAAAGTATTATATTTAAATAACATAACTTTTCTAATTTTAATAGTACATCTACCTAAAATCTCTAGATTTGTTTATTAATTCAAGAAGAACAGTTATTAATTTTTGCAATTATGACATTTTTATGCTGAATATCAGGAAAGCCGAAAAATCTAATTATGTGTTTAAACAGAGAGCCGCGGTGGCTCATGGGTAGAGCTCCCGACTCTCACACCGAGGGTCGTGGGTTCGATCCCAGACGTGTACCTCTGAAAATTTTTTCATGTGCATTTTTCGAACACCGCGACTCAGTGGCTCGGCGTGTCACTATAATGTGACGCCAGTTCGGGTGCGCGTGCGTTTCGTGCATTTTTCAGTGCATGAGAGGCACGGGCATCTGAACTATAGGGAACGTTAGGGACGCGAAGATGTAAAGAGGATCGCGGTGGTTCCATCGGGAGGACAGGAAACTGTAATTATTAGACTAATTACAGTGACCGATGATATCTTCCGATGGACACAAGCACCACTGTTTCAACTACATGTGCTTTGATTACAGACACACCGTTCACCTCCGTCGCTGATTAGCCCTGGCAGCATAAATAGAGCGACGTTAAATAACATAATAAAAAAAAAAAAAAAAAAAAAATGTGTTTAAACAAAAAGTTGAGCATCGTTAATTTATATGTGTGCCATTTTTTCCAGTAGATAGCACACTCTTAAATCTGCATTTTTTAAATAACACTATTGTAGTTTGATAATATGGGTGAATTGCGACTGATAATATTAATTGCTGAAAAAGTTACATCAAAAAAATCAATAGAAACATTTGAAGGTACGAGGAAAATTTGATAAAATAAAGTGTTTTGATAAACAAATCTGATTATATTTTTTAATTAGATTCATAAATGTTGCTACAATTTTGTACACTAATTGAAAATTACTAAATTTAAAGGAAACACGTCTTATGGTATGACCACATAAGCTGTAAATAAAAATACATAAGGGGATCACAAAAACTAAAAGTTCTGGAGATATTCCCATATATGTATACATAATAATAATAGTTATAAAATAAGAATTGATACAATATTGACAAAATAGTAGATAAATGTAATCAAATGCTTTTTGAAACTTTAACGATGTTAACCAATATTATTTGCCACTTAATTGTATACCTGTATTACAATGTGTTTCCGTCAATTGCTCCAATGCAGTAGTTAAAATTCCATAATTCTTCGAAATCCTTTACAATTGTCATCCAATGATGAAGTAAAAATGAAATAAATAATTCTTTATATATTTATAAATAATTGATTCAGAAATTTGTTTATTTGTTTTTTTTTTATTTATTTTATTAAAGCATTTTTAAAATTATTTTTTAAGACCTTCGGGCCGGCTACGCCAGCCCTCGGGCACGGCGATCAGCACGCGGGACTAAAACCGCTTTTTACGCCCATGTTGCATAATATACTATTTGTTTATAAATGCGATGACCAACAATACACAAAAGCTCTTCGAACTGAATTGCTGTCTTTCGAAAGTAATTCACAAACCGTATATTATTATTTTGAATAACTGCATCTATTTTAAAATTATGTTTATAAATAAAAAGTTATAATAATAGTAATAAAATCTATATACCATTTCTTATACATGTAAAAAACAAGATTATGGAAAAAAAAGTGCAACCCGCGGGATTCGATCGCGGGTCATAGAAGCCGTGTGCGCGGACGCGCGCCTTAATCCCCACGGCTATTTTAGCATTCTAATACCATATATGTAAGGAAAACATCCTTAGTCTATTTGAATTGCGCGCGTGTAGGTCGGTAAATCAAATCTTTTAATATACCGACAGGTAAAATTTGCAGACAACAATTGGCACGTGTCAATTAGTACGGTTAATAAAGATATACCGAAAACAATGAATAAAACTTTATAAAAGTAATCTAAAGACAACCTTGTGAATAATAACATTGAATGTTGTTTCTTTGTTATTTACAGGTAAATAAACATTATTTATTAAGTATGTAATTATATTTTGTATAAAATAATAAAATTCTTTGTTATTTACAGAGAAACAATTCATGTATTATTCTAACCTATAACCTATGAACATTATAAAACAACATTCTCGTTGAAAATCACAATGGACAAGTTGCAATTTAAGTTTACGTTGCTAGAAGCCTCGGATGGAAAATCCAACATATTATGTGTAACCAGACTCACCACGCCAGACGGTCGTGTGTATAAAATTCCACACGATTACATGAATGCAATCTACCACGAGGAGCTCGCTAAAACGTCTACGTTTAATAAGGTAAAGAAAGCATTAAAACAAAGACACCAAATGAGACAAGTATGGATTACTTTAACTAAAGAATTAAAAAATACTTATTTTGATAAAGAAGGAAATGTACAATTTAACGATGAATATTTAGAAGAATTGATTGAAAACAAAAATACTAGTGACGTGACAGCGAATGCAGCAGAAATACCATTAGTACAACTATTACAGAAATTACTTGAAAAAAGCGAAGAAAAATCGGAAAAAATAAACATTGGAAAATTAGCTAAAGAATTTACAATTGAAAAATTTGATGGTAAAAATTCGAATGCGAATCAATGGATGATTGAATTTGAAAAAGAATGTGAACGGTTTGATTTAAACATTGATAAGAAAAAAATTGAAATTTTAAAATCTTTTATGGAAAAGGGGGCCGCAGATTGGTATAGTTGTACACTTCTCAAGCTTACAATTGAAGCAAATTGGGAAGAGTGGAAACAAAATTTTTGTAATACATTTGCCAGTAAAGGATGGTCTCAAATAAAATATGCATTAGCATTTAAATATCAGACAGGTTCATTGTTAGAATACTCTATAAAAAAAGAAAAAATTTTATTGCTAGTAAGAAAAACTATTGACAATGAAACGTTGATAGATCTGATTGCTATAGGTCTGCCAAATTATATAATTGATAAAATTGATAGAGAA
Source organism: Theocolax elegans (assembly GCA_026168455.1). Taxonomy (NCBI): domain Eukaryota; kingdom Metazoa; phylum Arthropoda; class Insecta; order Hymenoptera; family Cerocephalidae; genus Theocolax; species Theocolax elegans. Next base: position 4,401,170 of record CM047429.1, read on the forward strand.
AAATTAACAAAAACTGAAGACCTACATAATGAAATAAGTAAATTAGAACATTTAATGTACAAAAAAAATTTAGATATGAAAAAGAATAAACCGAACACAAAAGAGAAAAGTGAGAAAACACCTTGCAAAATATGTAAAGAAAAAGAAAAAGGAACACGTTTTCATTCTGAAACTGAATGCTGGTTTAAAGATCAAGAAAATAGAATTAATAAAGTCAAACAAGTAAATAATTTAACTTTAGACGTAGAACTCCAAAAAACTAATAATACCACCATTGATTGAACTCCCAATAAAATTAAATGATATTTTAAAAATATCTGCTATCTATGATCCAGGATCAAATGTTACATTAATAAATTCAAAATTACTAAATTTAAAATCTACAAATAATGATATAAAAAAAGAAAAAACAAATTTGAGAACAATTAATGGTGTGTATAAAACAGATGGATTAATAAAAATAAAAATAAAGATTCTAAATATAGAGGATCACATGAATGTGTTCATAATAAACAATAAAAATTTCAAACATGACTTTCTAATAGGATTAGATTGTATAAAGAAATTCAGACTGATACAAAATGAAAAATTAGAGATAGAACAAAAACATTCCGAATCTAATGATATAATAAATGAGTATCAAATCAATTTTAATGAACACATTGAAATAAGCACCTTCAACGTTTCAACAAACCACTTAAAACGTGATGAAGAAAAAGTAATAAAGAACCTAATAGACAAATATAAAAATATATTTGCAAAAGATAAATATGATATAGGTACTGTAAAAGATTACGAAGCTAGAATAGATTTGACAATAGATAAATACTGTAGTAAAAGACCATATAAATGTACAATCGAAGATAAAAAAGAAATAGAAGAACAAATTACACAATTACTTAAAAGAAACCTAATAGAAGAATCATACAGCCCATTTGCTGCTCCAGTAACGTTAGCTTATAAAAGAGATGAAAATAGAAAATCTAGATTATGCATAGATTTTAGAGATTTAAATAAAATCATAATTCCTCAATCACAACCGTTTCCACTGATTGAAGACCTAGTAATAAAGACAAGAAATTGCAGTTTTTTTTCAAAACTAGATATAAATTCAGCATTTTGGTCTATCCCTTTACGAATTGAAGACAGAAGAAAAACAGGCTTTGTGACCCAAGAAGGTCATTTTCAATGGACCTGTTTACCATTTGGTTTAAAAACATCACCAGCTATCTTCCAAAGAATTTTAAGCAATATAATAAGAAAAAATAATTTATCAAATTTTACAGTCAATTACATAGATGACATATTAATATTTTCAAAATCTTTCAAAGAACATGTAGACCATCTATCAAAACTATTAGATGCAATTATGAAGGAAGGATTCCGATTGAAACTGTCAAAGTGCACATTTGCACTGGACTCTGTGCAATACTTAGGACATATAATTAAACATAACTCAATTTCTCCGATAAAAGATAATTTAATTTCCATAAGAAACTTTCCGGTCCCAGAAAATAAGAAAAATGTTCGACAATTTCTAGGAAAAATCAACTTTTATAACGAATATGTACCAAAAACGTCTCTAATTTTAGAACCGCTGCATAACCTATTAAGAAAAAATCAAAAATTTGTTTGGTCAAAAGAATGTCAAGAAGCCTTCGAATACATGAAAAATTTCCTTTGCACTCAACCAGTATTAACTATATTTGATCCAGACTTACCAATACACATATACACAGATGCAAGTTTAAAAGGTATAGGTGCAATATTAAAACAACCACAATTAAACGAGAATCCAATAACTGAAAAACCAGTAGCATACTTTTCAAAAAAACTGAATGAATCACAAAAAAGAAAAAAAGCAATTTACTTAGAATGTATAGCAATAAAAGAAACAGTAAAGTATTGGCAACATTGGCTTATAGGCAAACATTTTAAAGTATTTTCAGATCATAAACCATTAGAAAAAATGAATATAAAAGCGAGAACAGATGAAGAGCTAGGCGATCTTACCTATTATTTATCACAGTTTGATTTCGAAATAATATACCGTCCAGGTAAAGATAATTTAGAAGCAGACTGCTTAAGCAGAAATCCAGTATTAGAGTCTGAAGAAGACGAAGAGGATAAATTGAAGATTGTAAACTTAATTAGTTTAGAAGATATTTTAGAGAATCAAAAAAAAAGTAAAGAGATAGAATCCAACAAAGACAAACTAAAGTATAAAAATAATTTGTATTATAAAAAATCAAGAAACAAAGATAAAATTTTCTTATCAGAAGAATTTAGTAAACAATTAATAAAAGACACGCATAAGAAATTTTGTCATATTGGAATAAACCAAATGAAAAATAAGATACTGCCGTATTATACAGCAACAAATATATCTGAAAATATAAAGAAAGCCTGTAGATGTTGCGAAGTATGTATACAAAATAAGTCAAGAAGGCAAGACAAAATTGGGTTAATGTCACACCTTGGCCCTGCAAAAAAAACCTTTTGAAATAGTCTCTATCGATACAATAGGTGGATTCGGTGGCTTAAGATCTACAAAAAAATATTTACATCTCTTAGTAGATCACTTTACAAGATATGCTTGCATATTGACATCAAAAACACAAAATGCAAATGATTTCATTAAATTAACAGAAAATGTACTACGAGACCATAATATTCAAATACTTCTAACAGATCAATATCCAGGTATAAATTCTAAAGAATTCAAAAATTTCTTAGAAGAAAAAGGGGTTACAATGATCTTTACAGGAATTAATGCACCATTTTCGAACGGTCTAAACGAAAGACTTAACCAAACTTTAGTAAATAAAATAAGATGTGCGATAAACGAAGAAAGAAAGAAGTGTGGATGGACAACTATAGCAAGAAATTGCATAAACCAATACAATGAGACCGAGCACACGGTAACAAAATTTAGTCCGAAATATTTATTAAATGGTGAAGATACATCAGCACTACCAAATGAACTAAAAAAGAATAGAGATTATAATCAACTGGAAAACGATAGAGAAACTGCATTTAAAAACAGTATAAAATACCATGAATATAATAAGAAATTATATGACAAAAATAGAAAAGAACACGAATTTATGTTAGGAGATTTAGTATACATTGAAAATGGTAACCGAATGAACCGAAAGAAATTGGATATGCTAAGAATCGGGCCATACAAGATTTTAAAGAAGATATCAAACTCAATGTATGAAGTTAATACAGGACACAAAAAGTTAGAATCAAATTTATTCCATATTTCAAAATTAACTCCATCTCCTTAACTCAAAGGTGGTAACTACTAAGTGGTATATAATAGTCTATATTATTTTGTAATTATTATTAGTTATACCAAATTTTTGTACCAAAAATGTCTCCAGGAGGGGAGATGTAAGGAAAACATCCTTAGTCTATTTGAATTGCGCGCGTGTAGGTCGGTAAATCAAATCTTTTAATATACCGACAGGTAAAATTTGCAGACAACAATTGGCACGTGTCAATTAGTACGGTTAATAAAGATATACCGAAAACAATGAATAAAACTTTATAAAAGTAATCTAAAGACAACCTTGTGAATAATAACATTGAATGTTGTTTCTTTGTTATTTACAGGTAAATAAACATTATTTATTAAGTATGTAATTATATTTTGTATAAAATAATAAAATTCTTTGTTATTTACAGAGAAACAATTCATGTATTATTCTAACCTATAACCTATGAACATTATATATATTTAAAATTTTATATTTAAGTTATACTTATATATATACTTATATTTCAGATGCGCCCCCTAGAGGAGCTTAGAAATAAATATTAATTAATCATTATAGCGTTTTGAAATAGCAGTATAATAATTAATATATTTTGTCACTTACATTTTATGAAAAAAATAGAAGAAAAAAAATTGTAAGTAACAAGTATTTTTAGCCCGTGGATGCATACGCTGAATATCATACTTGGTCGATATGGCAGTGTAACGTCGGTGTTATATAATATATTTAGTTTACTATATATTATTTTTTTAGCCTAGATTTTACTCTACTAGCTAGGGTAATTTTACAAACAAGTTTGTTGAATTTTCCTTTATTTTGAGGATTGAGACTTTTAATGTTGAACTAGGATTAAAATCACTTGTCCCGACTATGCGAGACCTAAATGATTTTAATATAAAGGAAAGGTAATAATAATTTCTCCCCGACTTTAGCGAGGACTGATATTATTATTGGAGGAAAACAGTATAGAAAAGAATAAAATTGTAGGATTTTAATAAATAATTGGTAAATGTAATATGTTTTTACTTACTTTTCTTTATTACTTTTCTTTCAAATATTAATCGATCTGATTATTGTATTATACAATAATAATAGTAGTTAAAATAGTAACAAGTAAAAAAAAATAGAAATATAAATATCTATATATATATGTATAGATACTGTTAAATTTACAAAAAAAAAACACAGTGAAATTCTAACGTAGAATTGTAGGTTTAAAATTTGGAACTTGAATTTTGAACTCGAATTTTGAACTGAACTGTTGGTGTATTTTCTCTCGGCTCATCACCTCGGAGACGCTATTTTCCGATCCCTACCCTTGCGTGGGAGGATAAGAGGGGTGAGAGAAACATGCTCCTTACGAAAAGTTGTTTTCTTATTGGTTTTTCGTCAGGCCCAAGGCGGTCTGATCTTGTGCGGAGGGCGTGATTTAATTTTCCCGTCGGTAATTTTAGTTGTTGAAAATTTAAAAAGATGGAGTTATCTATTCTATTTATGTGTTCGATACAAATACAATTCTTTTAACACGTTTAACTTACTTTATTTTCTACTACCAAAATGGCTGCAAAGATTATAATAAAGGAATAATGTAGTTTATTTAAGAATAAATAAGTTAAATATGTTAAAAGTTTACATATTCTTTACTTAATTTAGCTAAAATTTAGTTATATTTGATTGACATTATTATTTATACATAATACCATTATTCATAAAAATAGATATTATTTCTTATTATTTAATCAAATATATCTTATATTATCTATTAATTATATATTATACGAAAAGAAAACTCTTAAAAATGTTATTTCCTTTCTTAAATAATAGATGTAAATATAAGTTAGAATAATATATGAAAAACTAATATTATTATATTATATCCTATCAATACAATTGCAAAAATACAAATATAAATTTATTTTATGTAGATTTAATTCCTATAATTATAGAGTTACTTAGTGCATGAAGAAAAGAAAATATTTATTTAATAGAAATATTGTATTTCTTATTTTATATATAAAAGGAATTAAAATTCAAGTTATTAATTAAGAGGAAATAACATTATATAAGGATAGAAAAATAATGTTATTCATACATACATGCACACACATACGAATAAAATACACACATGTGTATTTATATATATACATATATATATATATATATATATATATATATATATACATATTGCTAACGTTACTCGACTTAAAATTCTACTGTAAAATGTTCTTATGCACGCATACTTTTAGTTTCTAAAATTTCTTCCCATCGGAATATCTGCTGCATGTCGATCTTTATTGCTTACAGGCGACAGATCTTCCGTTGGAAAGAATCCATGCGTTGTAGCAGTAAGTGACCGCGCTAAGGAAAGATAGAGATCCCTTTTTTTTTCATAAGGTTTTATGACTTTTCGTAGAAGTGCATCGGCTAGATACCGACTTTTACTTTCTAAGGGAAGTCATAATTTTTAGACAAAAATAAAAGAAAAAGGTTCCACTAACTACGTGGGAACAATATTGAAAAAGAAAGAGGCCTGGGAAAATTAAAAAATTTCGTTTATTTTCGGCCGACGTTACACCCCCACCGAAAAACGGTTACTAATGGAGTGAAACGACAGTAGTAAACGTAATTAGGGATTTATAGATAAATATGGTTTATGTTCGGTTTCTTTGACTACTTGTAATGGTGGATAAACGTTAATGGGATTTGGAGCTGTGGGATTAAGTTCAGATTTATTAGCTTCTATATCAGACATTCTAACAGGTTGGTATTCAGTTGTTTGGTTTTCAGTTTGGCTTCTATTATTATTATTATAATTTAAGTGAATCAAAAAGTTTGCTAAACCACTCCACAATGCACTCAGAAGATGAGTTGACCATCCAAAAATTGAGTGTAAGGTATAACCCCGAATAGCGACATTGATGACAGTCTTAATAAACTGTATTATTAAAAGAATACTTATGAATCCTGCACTTACAGTACCGAATGTCATAAAACGGGACCAAACACGATCCCAAGCTGATTCGGCAAATTTAGACAAAGCATCTTCATTCATGAGCTTAATCAAAGTACCTTCATTATCAGCTACTGGGTTTCCATTAATTTCCCTAGCCAGATCATTTAAAAGAGCTGGTCTTTCAACAGGAAACATGATACGTTCTCTCAATTCATTTAAGTCTTTATCAGAGTATATACCTGCGGTAGCTAGTTCAGCAGGGTTAGTATATTTCCAAGTGGCTTGTGTTAGTGGTTTAATGATGTGTGGAGGTATAGCTTCAGAAACTGTAGGAAGTACTTTATACCAAGAATTGCCAACCTGATAGTATGAAGGAAGTAGAGTATTGCAGGCTACTTGAGTGCCTTTACTTTTAAGAATATGGGTTCTAGGAGTTAGGAAATAGGTTGTATTTCCTCTTTCAACTTGTAATTCAGCGTAACAGTAAGAACCTGATTTTATTCTAACTTCAACAGGGATACATTTTATTACATGAACCACTTCTCCACTCAGCACGGCCATATAACCAGGTCCCTGCATAAGATTGTACGCAAACTCATCAGGTGATTGTGTTGCTATTGATAACGCATTTTTTAATGTTTGTCGTTCTAAATTACAACGTTGCACTAATACATCTCGATATAATTGTTTTATTTGGGTACGAATATGTTTTTCGACGTAGACAAATTTAGAATTTACATATGCGAATATATCTAAGTTAGAAACTGAGACTTTCTTATTAAGAGCAAATGTCTCTCCTTTACTAGTTTCAAAAATAACTAATTTAGGATGCTCAGTTCGAACTATTGTATATCCACACACTGAATCACGAGACTTAGCAGATAATGCAAAAGTTATGTCACTAGTGGTAAGTGAATACACAGTTTGTAAAGTGTCTATTTGATAATCAATCATTTTATTAGCGAATCCTTCATATAGGACTCCATACTGTTTAAAATTGCAATTGTCTTCTGGAATTGGTTTCCAAAATGTGTATCCACCCTCCACGTCTAGACATTCACCTTCAGTCAGAGTGCACGAGGTACCGGAGCGTAAATGCAATTGATTATTATTTAAATTCACTCTAGCGGTGTATGCAGTAAGTGTTACTTTTAAAGTGCCTTGAACTACCACAGATTCCCATGTACCGTAGGGATCAGAAAAACTTGCTCCGTTACAACGTCCATCTGTATTCAAAAATCCGGCAAATGTAAGACTGTGTGTAATGGTACGGTTTACACGCAATCCTTGAATTACATGAGCATCTCCAAATTTCATAATACCGGTTTTGTGAATTTCATTGCACGCTTGATAACCTATTTCATAAATATATTCCGCCTCTCCATGTTTTACAACGGAAACATGGGAATACATGCCACAATAATATACTGTTCTATGAACTTCTAGCTTACATTGTATAACTGGTGTTTCAGTATATTCGTTAATTTGTAACAATTGAACATACTGCTTAGTCACAGTAATATTTTCATCTGGGATATCGCAATCTCCAACTTCGGTTAAGGACAGGGTGGTAACATTCATGTGTCTTGATCCACAATCGTATCCAATAAGACCTTTGGTAATTGGGATTAGTAATAATAATACAATAAATTTTTCCATTTTCTAATTCTGTAAATAGTAGAAAACTATATTAGTTAAATTAAATACACATTATACATTATACATTATACATTATGCATAATACATTAGACTTTTTTTTTTTTTTACGCCTTTTTTTTTTATTTCATTATTAATATAAGATATTCTTAACCTATTAGCATGAACTATTTTCGAGTTATTTTTTATTTGAATTCGAACATTGTTATTGCCCATTATTTCTAGTATTTTATGAGGACCTGAGTATTGGTCTCCAAATTTACCTGGTTTGGGACCTGCCAGTAAATATACATAATCTCCTACTTTGAAATTTCTAGGGTTGATAGATCTATCAAAATATTTTTTTGATTTATGTTTAGAAGAAACTAAATTATCATAGGCTAATTTATGAATACTATTTAATCTAGTAACTAAATCTATTAAATAACCTTTATAAGTAGGAAGTAAATCACTTTCTCTCAATGGGTTGTTAGAAGGAAGTCTAGCTAAACGACCAAATACTATTTCGTAGGGCGTATGTTTTGTACTTTCTTGTACACAAGTGTTGTAATTCAACATAGCCAATTCTACCCAATTATCCCATTCGCTATCCTGTGTAGTATATTGTTTAAGATATTCTGATAGCATATGATGGGAACGTTCAAGAGCCCCATTAGATTGAGGGTGGAACGCTGTCGTACGTAGTTTTTTTATTCTAAATCTTTTTGCTATTCTTCTCATTAAATTGCTAAGAAAATTTTTTCCTTGATCCGTAAGAATTACTTTAGGTGCACCAAAAATACATATAAATTTCTTAATAAAGGCATCAGCTATTGTGGATGATAGCGTATCAGATAAGGGAATAGCTATACAAAATTTAGAAAATTGGTCTTGTAATGTAAGAATGTATTCATTACCTCTTTGTGTACGTTTAAGGGGACCAACTATATCTAAAGCCACTTTTTCTAGGGGAACACCAGGCGTATCAGTTATCACCATGGGTTGCTTAGTTTTTAATCGGACTAATTTTTTTAATTGACATTCTAAACATTGTTGTATTCTTCGTTGAATGTCATCCTTTAAATTCTCCCAATAATATTGTTGACGAATTCTATTAAAAGTTTTTGAAACACCTCTATGGCCACCTATTGGTGATTTATGCATTTCAAAAAAAATTTGATCTCTCTTTTCAAAGGGCACGTAAATTAACTCACCTTTACATATTATTATTTTTATTGCTGATTTACGAAATATTTCATCTAATATATCAAGGACGTCAGACCATTCTAGATTTTCTATAAATTTACTTTTTGCTATACTTACTTCAGTCTGCTTAAATTTTGACAGTAGATCATGTAGAATAGTCATAGTTTTATGTATATTATTTTTGATTTGAGTTAAAGATTCAGATTCTTTTCCTTTAATGCATAGAGCATATAATTTTCCACTACCCCTTTTTATTTCTTTAACTTCTCCAATTTCCATACTAATAGATGTATCTATTTTTTTAAACTTAGCGAGTTGCTTACCACCTACATCGCACGGGGTACCATCAGTACTGACAAAATAGGCTATATTGCCTGGTCTATGGGGTAAGGGATCCTTCGTTTGAACTAATTTTTTATTAACAATTTTGTACGACTTAATTGAAGATTTTTGAGAAGTTATATCTGATTCTAAATTTGATTCATCCTCAGAATTCGTATCATTAATTTGTTTGGGCAATTTACTTTCTACAAATTTTTTTACCATAATCGGATCCATTTCACAATCCTCTTGAGATTCTATATCACTTTCGAAATAATTAATTTTCTTAAGATTTCGTTTTGGTTTGTTAGTTCTATCATTTTTTTCTTTTGTTAATATTTTATTTTCCTTAGAACACTGTTTCTTTATTAGCTCTTTAGGTTTGATAGAATGTTCAAGTAATTTTTTCTGATTTCTTGTGATTGCTTTTACTTCCATTGACTCAATTGGATTTCTTGATAGTGCATCCGCGTTTAAGTTTAACCTTCCAGGTTTATATATAATTTTATAATCATATTCTGAGAGTTTAAAACGCCATTTTTGCACTCTAGTATTTAAATCTGCTGTTTTAAACCATATTAAAGGTTGATGGTCGGTTACTATAGTGATTTGTCTACCATAAACATATGTTCGAAATGTCTCTACACTATGAACTACAGCTAATGCTTCTTTTTCGTAAACTTCATAATTTAGTTCAGAATTACGTAATACTCTAGATGTGTATGCAATAGGAAGGTCCTTTCCTATTATTCCCTGTGATAATACACCACCTATGGCATAACCCGATGCATCCGTAGTGATGTTATAAGGTTTTGTTAAATCAGGAAATTGTAGTAAAGGCGCATGACAAAGCATGTGTTTCAGTTTATCAAAGGCATTTTGTGTTTTGTCGTCCCACATAAAAGTAACATCTTTTTGTAATAACTTTGTAAGTGGTTTTGCTATTGTAGCAAAATCTTTAATAAACTTTCTATAATAGCCGACAAATCCAACAAATTGACGCACATTCTTAATATTTTTAGGTCTAGGATATAATTTGACTGATTCTATTTTCTTGGGATCAGGTTTTATTCCTTTTTGACTTAATTCATGTCCGAGATATACAACTTTTCTCCTTAGGAACTCACACTTATCTACTTGAAGTTTTAATCCAGCATTTCTCAAACGATTCATTAATAATTTAATTTTTTGATCATGTTCTTCGATTGAATTAGCATATACAACTATATCGTCTAAATAAACGAACAAAATTTCACCCTGCAGACCAACTAAGACATCATTCATTAATCTTTGAAATGTTGCAGGTGCATTTTTTAATCCAAACGGCATTCTAGCAAACTCAAAATGTCCAAAAGGACTGCTAAATGCTGTTTTGTGAGCATCGCGTGGATCCATCTTAATCTGATGAAAACCAGAAGCAAGGTCAAGAACTGTATAATACTTTGCTGATCCTACTTGATCAAATATTTCCGTAATATTAGGTAATGGGTAGGCGTCATGTATAGTTTTCTCATTTAGTTCTCTAAAATCTAATACCATGCGCCATCTTGGTTTTCCTGAGGAATCAGGTTTCTTTGGGACAATCCAAAGAGGTGTGTTATATGGTGATGTTGAATGACGAATAATTCCTGCATCAAGAAGTTCTTGCACTTGACGATTGACTTCGTCCTTTAGTGCATGTGGAAACTTGTATTGTTTAGAATTAATAGGATCATCATCTGTTGTAGGAATACGATGCATAACTATATCTGTGCCTGTTAAATCATCCCCAGGCTTGAAAAATACATCTTCATTTTCTTTAATTAATTTCAATACATATTCCTCTTCATTGGATTGCAAATGATCAGTCCTAATTAAATCTCTTATATCTGAATGTTTTAACATAGAAGAACCAGTAGTTTTTGAATTTATCTCTATATTACATATATTTTCAATAATTACGTTTTCAGGTGAAGTTGTTAGGCCTAAATCTTCCATGGTTTTTGATTGAGTTATGTAAAATTGGTATTTAAAGTCTTTATAGTCTTTAGATTCATGGAAGTCTACTTCTGAACCTATGTGACCACATAATGACAATTCTGAAAGATATTCTTTTAATTCTTCATTACAGTTTTTTAATACTTCATTGTCAAAACTAGTTTTTAATATCTGTATTGGTTTAATACTTGAATTAACCTGACAAGTCAAATTTTCATAATCGATAATAATACCAGATTTATTTAAGTAGTTTGAACCAAGTATCCCTTGCCCTATAATATCCGTTTCATTTGGTACTACATAAAAAATGGCTGAATAACCAAAGACTGAGATTTCTATTGCACCAAGAGTAGGAATTATTTCTGGGCTAATTCCTCTTAATGTTACCGTGGGTAAGTCTAGTAGATTATTCTTGTCTGATAGTAAATTCTCTTTTATTATATTAACTTCAGAACCCGTATCAATAAGAAAATTTTCAACCGAATTAGTAGGTGGGTTCATTACTTTTAAAAATGGTAGTCCACTTTTATTGGTATTATCAAAAATATTAGCTAAACCCAAAATCTCATCATTGAATAATGGTTCATAAAAATATTTAAGTTTAAATTTACTCTCACTAATTGTTAGAATTTCATTATTAAGATCAAGTTTTGCACGTGTTTGCAAAAAGAAATTAGAACCTAGTATGCCATCATATACAATAGGGAATGAATTAGGGACTACAAAGAAATCGATATCTATTCCCATTAATCTAATTTTTGTAATTCCTAAAGGTTCTATTTTATTCGATCCTATACCCTTCAGTTTTGTTTCTGAAATTTCTTTAAAATATTTTTTGTCTTTTAATGCATAAATTTTAATAAGATTAACTTCTGAGCCAGTGTCTAACATAAAATTATAATAAAAATTATGTCCCAAATTAATACTTATAAAAGGGATACCTTTTGTTACTTTATGATCTATTAAGGGTCGATTAATTCGGCAATCATGTTGTCGAGATCGGGCATCTCTAGTGAGCACGCTTGAGACTCTATAGACGTCACCCTTGCCGTGCTCTTCCCTGGGCGACTCTGATCGTTTTTTGACTGTTCTTTAAACTTTAATTTTCTACATTCTGATATCACATGTCCTGGATTTTTACAATAACTGCAGTTAACTGGTGACTTTTGAGCTTTGGATATATTTCTATTTCTACAAGTAGCAGCAGTGTGACCAACAACATTACATAACTGACATGTTAACTTATTTCTTGCCTCCAGAGATTGTTTAAACTGTTGGTTAGATTGTAACTGATAACATGTGTTGGCTAAATGTCCAAGCTTATTACAAATTTGGCATTTCTTTTCAGCAGAGATTGTATTTATATTTAAAGGACATTTTACAGCATTATGATTTGGTTTATTGCAAAGTTGACATTTTTGCATCATAAAACAGTTAGATGCTACATGTCCAATTCTATCACATAATTGACATTTTTGATTTTCTCTTATGTGTTTAAAACACTGTGAGGCTTCATGACCTAATTTATGGCAATAATTACACATTTTCTTTCTGCAAGTAGAAACATCATGGCCTTCTTCGTTACAGTTTTTACAAATAGTGAAATTTCTTTTTATTTTTTGAAACGAATTCTGCTCACCATATTTTCTTAGAGCTTTTCTAGCCTCTAAATCTCTTTCAATCTGATTAGCTTTTCTTACTATATCAGATATGTCGTCGGTGAAATCAATTCTTTGTTCAATTTCAGGTTTTAAACCTCTTTTATAGCAATTAATTACACCTTCATTAATGCTATCTTTAAATGCAGTTGTTATTTCACCAGATAAAATCTTTTTTGCTTCCAAAATTCTGCGACCAATTTCCCTTATACGATTTGCGAAGGAAATAGTGCTTTCATTTTCTTTTTGAAATTGTCTTCCTAATTCACCTAATAATTCTTCCACTGATTTCGCAGGTGAATATATACTTTTAAGATAATCTTTTAAAGCTTCTACTTTATCAAATGACTGACCAGTAATAGTTTGCCTGGCTTCTCCAGTAATTTTTGATCTTAAAAATTTAGTAAAATTTGGTTCTGAAGCTTCATCTATCATAACTTTAGCCTCATCACAAGCTTCTAAAAATTGGCTTAAAGGAATATTTTTACCATCATATTCCGGTACTATTTTAAGTGCATCTTTAAGTGAAACAACTTGTACAACTCCTACAGGCGGAGCCATGGTTACAGCACTAGAAATACTTGAATTTAAATCAAGTTGTTTTTGAAAGGATTTCTCAACTACAGTCTGATCTGTCTGGGTTAGTGTCTTACAAAAGGAATCATCTGATTCATTTAAAATTTTCCTGCACGTACTAACTTCACTACTGTCAGTACGAGATCTATTAGGAGTTGAAGTAGTATAAGGATTAAAATTATTTACTTCTAGTTCTAAATCAGGGTCGTTTTTAGCTTGACCTCTAGTAATTCTGTGAGTCATTAATTAATTAAATTTTAATATTTTGTACGTATAATAAGTTTAAGAATTCTAACATTAATTAGTTAGATTGAAATAAAAATAATAAATTTAGGATTTATAAGTTTTATATTAAGTAAATTGTTTAATATAAGTAGAAATATTAATAATTACATAAAATAATTAATTAAAATGGAAAGATTAATTTATTCATATAAATTTAAACTTTATTTGTTAAAAAAAAAAAAATATTTAGAAAATATTGAAAATATTTTATTTAATTAATTTAAATTCAATTTATTAAAGGCTTTCTCTAACTTTTTTATTTCAAAATCAAAATTATAGTTTTTTTCAGATTTAAATAAACAAATAGTAGCTTTAGTAATGCTAGTTAGTAATCCTCTTAATAAATTAATTTCCTTTTTTAATACATCATTTTGAATGCGTGCGTCAGCAGCTAACCCACAAACAACTCTATTAGCGTTTTGTAAATGGTCAATTTTACTGTTAATAATTGTTTGTTGATTTACTGTATATAAAAGAATTCTCCGTAGGTTTTCTACTTCATTAGTTAATAAATGAAACTCATAACGTGTTACTTCCGGTATGGAATTAGTAATTAAAGAAATCATTGGGCAAAAGAAAAACCGTTCACTCAATATCCGATATTTACTACAAATTAGATATAATTGTTATTAAAAAGAAACGATCAATTATTATAACAATGCATAAATTAGCTAAACATTTGGATGAGGGATAGTGGTCAATATATATAAAATAATCAGAAGTACTTTGAAAAAGAAGAAATTATAATTTTCACATAAACAATAATACAATGTTCAATAATATTAATATAAAAACTATTATTATAAAAATTTTATATTAACCCAAAATAAATTCGATTTATAATCATTATTTTTTCTTTTTTATTCTATAACTTTGAATGAAATTATCTTTACAAATTCCACAAACTTCTTTATTAATATCATGCACGCAAAACCCTAACATTAATCGGATTCTTTCATCCAATGGAAGTAAATTGTCTGGTGGAGAAGGTGGCAAGTTTTCACGGGGTGGTTCGGGTGGAAGAGGTGGATTTCTCAATCTTTCCAAGATTTCCTGTTTTCGTCTTTCTCGTTCCTCCTTTAACCTCTTTTCCCCAGCTTTATGCTCCTCGTATATGGCCTTTGGTAGCCAAATTTTACCTTCTTTCCTCGCTTTTTTTTTCAAAAAGGCTAATCTAGCTTTTTGATTAGGGTGTTTCTTTCTTACTACCTCATAATTTGGGACTATGGATTCACTCACTATAAATAAGCAACAACAATGTTCGCGTTTAATTCAATTATTATAAAACTAACTAAGAAATTAATAGTATAATTATTTATTATAATCACTTTTAACATCCGAAAGAAAAATAATCAAATTCTAATTAACTCTTATAAAAACAATGTAAACTATTTTTACGAAAATTTCAATAAGAAAATAATATTGAATAAAGAAAAAGAAAGGAAAAATAGATAATTTTTACGATAAAAATTATTTATTTTCACGAAAATAGAAAGGAATAAAGGAAAAGTCAAACAAAATTTTATTGCAAATTATCAATAATATCCCTCCGGGGCCTCCAAAATTTATTATGTAACGTCGGTGTTATATAATATATTTAGTTTACTATATATTATTTTTTTAGCCTAGATTTTACTCTACTAGCTAGGGTAATTTTACAAACAAGTTTGTTGAATTTTCCTTTATTTTGAGGATTGAGACTTTTAATGTTGAACTAGGATTAAAATCACTTGTCCCGACTATGCGAGACCTAAATGATTTTAATATAAAGGAAAGGTAATAATAATTTCTCCCCGACTTTAGCGAGGACTGATATTATTATTGGAGGAAAACAGTATAGAAAAGAATAAAATTGTAGGATTTTAATAAATAATTGGTAAATGTAATATGTTTTTACTTACTTTTCTTTATTACTTTTCTTTCAAATATTAATCGATCTGATTATTGTATTATACAATAATAATAGTAGTTAAAATAGTAACAAGTAAAAAAAAATAGAAATATAAATATCTATATATATATGTATAGATACTGTTAAATTTACAAAAAAAAACACAGTGAAATTCTAACGTAGAATTGTAGGTTTAAAATTTGGAACTTGAATTTTGAACTCGAATTTTGAACTGAACTGTTGGTGTATTTTCTCTCGGCTCATCACCTCGGAGACGCTATTTTCCGATCCCTACCCTTGCGTGGGAGGATAAGAGGGGTGAGAGAAACATGCTCCTTACGAAAAGTTGTTTTCTTATTGGTTTTTCGTCAGGCCCAAGGCGGTCTGATCTTGTGCGGAGGGCGTGATTTAATTTTCCCGTCGGTAATTTTAGTTGTTGAAAATTTAAAAAGATGGAGTTATCTATTCTATTTATGTGTTCGATACAAATACAATTCTTTTAACACGTTTAACTTACTTTATTTTCTACTACCAAAATGGCTGCAAAGATTATAATAAAGGAATAATGTAGTTTATTTAAGAATAAATAAGTTAAATATGTTAAAAGTTTACATATTCTTTACTTAATTTAGCTAAAATTTAGTTATATTTGATTGACATTATTATTTATACATAATACCATTATTCATAAAAATAGATATTATTTCTTATTATTTAATCAAATATATCTTATATTATCTATTAATTATATATTATACGAAAAGAAAACTCTTAAAAATGTTATTTCCTTTCTTAAATAATAGATGTAAATATAAGTTAGAATAATATATGAAAAACTAATATTATTATATTATATCCTATCAATACAATTGCAAAAATACAAATATAAATTTATTTTATGTAGATTTAATTCCTATAATTATAGAGTTACTTAGTGCATGAAGAAAAGAAAATATTTATTTAATAGAAATATTGTATTTCTTATTTTATATATAAAAGGAATTAAAATTCAAGTTATTAATTAAGAGGAAATAACATTATATAAGGATAGAAAAATAATGTTATTCATACATACATGCACACACATACGAATAAAATACACACATGTGTATTTATATATATACATATATATATATATATATATATATATATATACATATTGCTAACGTTACTCGACTTAAAATTCTACTGTAAAATGTTCTTATGCACGCATACTTTTAGTTTCTAAAATTTCTTCCCATCGGAATATCTGCTGCATGTCGATCTTTATTGCTTACAGGCGACAGATCTTCCGTTGGAAAGAATCCATGCGTTGTAGCAGTAAGTGACCGCGCTAAGGAAAGATAGAGATCCCTTTTTTTTTCATAAGGTTTTATGACTTTTCGTAGAAGTGCATCGGCTAGATACCGACTTTTACTTTCTAAGGGAAGTCATAATTTTTAGACAAAAATAAAAGAAAAAGGTTCCACTAACTACGTGGGAACAATATTGAAAAAGAAAGAGGCCTGGGAAAATTAAAAAATTTCGTTTATTTTCGGCCGACGTTACAGCAGGCACCGACTCCACGTTTACCTTCCGCGCGGTATTACCTTGCGTTCGATAATAACCGCACGTCTACTTTACCCATAAAGGTAAATGTTATGTTACATATTAAATCAACAAATTGAATTGCTTAGTTTTAAAAATATCTTCCTATTTTTAACGTTATTGTATCCTTTGTTTTTTATTATCCATATTATTTTACAAATCCTACACTAATAAATTGCTATTATTTATATATAATATTGAAAACATTTTTTCGCATTGCATTCATACATCATATAATAGATTTAATGTTGCTGTTGTATTTATAATTATTTATATTATTTATATTTACAATTATTTTGGATAATTACATATTTAAGTTGTTGTTCATAATATGCTTTTTCTGCATTTGTTAGTTTATTATTTAATTATTCATTATTGTTAATAGTATTGAACATTAGTATAGTTGCATCTCAATTTTAAGTACCTCATTTTATTCTTTTGCACAATACTAATTATTCATTAATTTTATGCGAGTGTTATATATTATATATGTATGTGTATAAAAAAATGTTCTAAAGCATAAAATTTATTATTAACAATTTAATATGCATTAAATTCAATCAATTAATGCAATATTAATATACAATTAATTAATATTTTTTATATATTATATAATATAGTAAGTTATTATTGTTTAATTAATTGAATTATTAATTGCAGTATTACGTATTAATTACGCTATACTATTTATCCACGCATATATTTACATTCATTGGACACTTTTAAATTATTTTTATTTATTAATAACAATTAAATATTATTTATTTAAAATATCATTTTCTAATGCGTTTGAAATTGGCGCGCTCTGACGCGCATACTGTCGCGGATAAGTTTCATGCGATACGTAACTTCATGCGAGTAGGCAAAATTACAGAGTAGGCATGATTCCATGCACCCATTAATTTCCAAAGAAGACTTTTTATTAATTAATTATAAGGTAATATACGCCTATTACCTAAATATGGCTTGGGGTACGTTTGTACTGTGCCGCTGGCGGCGCCTAGCTATTGGGGTACGCACTAACGCTGCAGACGGCTTCACTTTTTCATGGGACTTCCGCATTCTATATAGGTCTATCTTCATTGACACGAGTATGGTGGGAAGCTGGGAAGTAGTTCTGAACTTTTTACATGAAAAATAACAGTACTAGAATTTAGCTGTGCTAAAATATAATTTATTATAATGTCTGTCATAATGCCGTTCAAAAGTAATGAATTTTATCATGTTATACTTGCTATTTATTATCTAAAGTTTTTTTGTTCTACCTGTCCATTTGTACTAAGATATTCCTATTGATTGGATAATCATAATCTTTAAAACAGTTACATGTTACTTTATTAACTACATTAAGTTTATTTTATTTTTAAACTAAATACAGTATTGTCTGAGGTAGAATTTGTTGAATAAAGTATAAAGATTATAACTTATGGTTGTTGAACAATTTACATTTTTCTCTTATATTAAATTATTTAAAACATTTTAAAATAATAACATACTATGTAACTATATAATTATTTCATAAATTACTTTTTTTAGCATTTTCACTTGTTAAATTTGTACCCAGAATATTAAGCCTATCAGCTCGCAATAAATATTATTATGTTAATCCTGATAAAACTATGGAATGGAAAGATATTACAACAAAAGCTGTAAATTCAATGTTTTTTCAAGAACTAATCCGTGGTTTGGGTATAACGTTAGCTCATTTCTTCAGAGAACCAGCAACTATCAATTATCCATTTGAAAAAGGACCCTTAAGCCCAAGATTTAGAGGCGAACATGCATTAAGAAGGTATATCTTTTATTTACCTTCACGTAATTTGCCTTATAATTTAATTTAATGCTTTAACAGGTATCCATCTGGAGAGGAAAGATGCATTGCTTGTAAGCTTTGCGAAGCTATTTGCCCAGCACAAGCAATCACAATTGAAGCTGAAGAAAGATCTGATGGATCAAGACGTACCACAAGATATGATATTGATATGACAAAATGTATCTATTGTGGGTTCTGTCAAGAGGCATGTCCTGTAGATGCTATAGTTGAAGTATGTAATTTTGTCTATAAATACTTTTTCAAGTATTTACAAAATATTTTTGTACAAAAGAATTGTAGAGTTCAATTATGTAACTAATAAACCATGTAATTAATTTATACTTATATTATAATTCTAGGGGCCAAATTTTGAATTTTCAACTGAAACTCATGAAGAAATGTTATATAATAAGGAGAAATTGTTAAATAATGGAGATAAATGGGAATCAGAAATAGCAGCTAATTTACATGCAGATCATCTATATCGTTAAAATAAAGTTAGATATGAAATTAAATTTGCTTTAGGTGTTTGCTAAGAAAATACTTAAATTAAATTATTAAGCAAAATTAATTATAAACTAGTCAAAATCACTGTCATCACCACTCCCTTGTATTTATCAAGCCATTTTAAATAATTTTTAAAAATTAATATTTTAAAATTTTTTTAATTAAAAAAAAAGAAAAATAATAACCAACTTAAACATAAAATGTTAAATAGTTTTGGAAAACTTCTACTATAAGTCTCTTTTTATAATTCCAGTATCCAATTCATGTAATCTTTTTCTTATCACAAAATAATTCAAATTTCAGATGAAAATGATTGATTATCAAATTTTTTGATAAAATATTACCACAATAATCATAACGAATGCATTTCGCTAACAATTTATGAGTATACTACTTGTTTCTGATATAGACAAATTTGATGTAAATTTAAAAACAATCCTTTGAAGAGTCATGGAAACTATAATTCCGATTTAATTAATTTTTCTATATATTGTAGCTTTATTATGTTCTTCTTCTTCTTCTTCTTCGATTAGGTTGGCACCAATGGTTGTACGGCCATCAACAAGAAGACTTTATTATGTTGAAAGGCATTTTATGACTTACAACTACTATTACCTATTTGTTTTCTTAATTGTTATAAATATTAAATGAAACCAACTGGTCTGCGGGTAAAGTAATTTAATTTAAAAAAAAAACATTTTATTGTGTGAAAGAGCAATTTGATATCAAACTAAAACCATTTCTTTACAAATTTGCATACAGCATAGATTTCCTCGCGGAAAAGTATAAAAGAAACGCATTCTTATGTTTAATAGTGGAGTTAAGGTGGTTCTTGTACAAATGGAAAAGTTAAGAGTTTAAGGAGTAATAATTTTTTATAAATAAATTCGTATCGCGGTTGTGCTGATATTCCTACCGTATAAAAAGTGCTGGAATCTTTTTTGTTTCTTAACCAAATTAAACTTATTCGGGCTTATTTTCTTCAACCGATACGACCTGAGTAATTGGAATAACTGATAAAGCGTAAATTGCAATTGTTTACTAAAATAATTTGAATAACAAATTTTATAAAAAATTTTTTCAGTGAACACTTGTAATTTACGCTTTATCAGTAATTTCAATTATTCAGGTTATATCGGGAACTCCCCATGAAATTAATTAAGGAAGAAAATGAGCCTAAATAAGTTTAATTTGGTTAAGAAACAAAAAAGATTCCAGTACTTTGTCATGAAATTTTAATACAGTAGCGATATGCGCCATCGCCATACGAATTTATTTATAAAGAATTATTACTCCACTCTTGATTTTTCAATTTGTATATATCTCTATTTGATATATAATGTTGATAAAATTAAAAATAATAATTACTTTTAAAAACATCTATATATAAGGCAAGAACCACCTTAAATTCCATAGACGGCGCAGTTTAGAAACTGAAGAATAAAAATCACGCTGTGTCTAATCTTTCTTTTTATTTTATGGCCGTGGTTCTCAACCTGAGGTGCCGATATGCCAGATTAAAACTTATATTATTCATGGCACAGTTGGAATTTATATTTCTGTTTGACAGTATACTAGTGAAAAATAAAATGAAATTCGTACATTATTAATTAGTATTATTAGGTATGAAGTAAAAAAAATTATACAAATGGAGCATGTAGATGATATATGTATAAGAATGTAAAAACTCTTGATTGAGTTTTTAACACTTATGGTGTAATTGTAATGAAAACATGTAATATAAATTAAAATTAAAGATAGAAAAATTTTGACAGGTTTTTATTTGTTTTCATTACATGTGTTATTATCCAAAATAAAAAAGAGAATTTTTATTTAATTCATTTATTTTATTAATGTATAATAGAAATATGTATATAGCTGTATATATATATATATGTATATAAATATATTGTCGCTTCATCATATACTCAAAATACACACATATATGCCAGAATAGATGTTCTCGTGAAGCCAGAAATCGCTTTAAATTCTAGCCAATAACTTAATTAGAACACGCATGACAAAAAAAAAATAATTAATTAAGTAATGTACAACGATGTAACCAAGTCTCATTGGTTAAGAAGAACCAAAACTCCAATCCAAACCCTTGATATATAATAGGGATGTCGCGACGCGAGTCGGAGCTCTTGCACCTTTATAGTCTTTCCTTTAGTAAAGTAAATCTTGTGTTACGTCCTAGGATAGACGTAACGTAGAAAAATAAAATGGACTGAATTTAAATTAAAAATAGAAGTTCCCCGTTTTAGTACGCGTATAGCGTCAAGAATGGGTGGCAATTCTCCTCGGTATAGCACAGGTCATAGACCCTTGCAAAATTTACGTGCCTGGGTAAGCCCGAGGCGCAACAATGAACGAAGGCGAGGTAAGGAAAACAACGAACCTTATCGGTCGGGAGATCTACGGCTGACCGGTGACTGCAACTGCTCGGCTATGTCATCGCTCTCGTTGAAGTTCGATGCAGAGGCTTCCTTACAATAGAAATGCGGTACAGACTAGTTGGAATTTAAAGAGATAGGAAAATGACTGGTGTTTAAAGGTTTAAAGAACAAATGACTTTCGATTTTCCTGTTTTATTTCGCGTTAAATTTTGGATACAGGATTTACCTTATTTGAGAAAAGACTAAAGAGCAGGAGCACCCACTCCCGGCGCGACATCCCTATTTATATCAACCCTATTACAAAATCTCACGTGAGAAATCACGTGAGATCTCATGCTAAAATCTTATCCGACTTTTCACCCGGACCGCTGCTTAAACTTCTCAAATAATAGGAAATCAATTTATGTATATGGTGAGTCACTTTAAGTGATAACACCCCCCAGATGAGTTCAAAAATCAAGGTTTCAAAGCGTTTTAAGCATATTTTCGATTTTTAGAAATATTTTCGATCGTTAAAATTTCTCACGTGAGATCTCATGTGAGAAATTTCTAAAAATCGAAAATGTCTGAAACGCTTTCAAACCTCGATTTTTGGACTTATCTGGGGGGTGTTATCACTTAGTAAGTGACTCACCATATTCATAAATTGATTTCCTATTAGTTGAGAAGTTTAAGCAGCGGTACGAGTGAAAAGTCGGATGAGATTTTGGCATGAGATCTCATGTGAGATTTTGTGTTAGGGAAGGGTTTGGGGTGGAGTTTTGGTTCCTCCCCTACTAAAAATTATCACGTGATTATCACGTAGATATCCACGTGATAATCACGTGATATATGAAAATTTTTGTTTTTTTATAAATGTAATT